>CM076572.1:775749090-776152263 GCA_034641835.2 Pinus albicaulis
GCCAGTGGGGGGAGCTCCATAAAGTTGCTTCCACCCCCACTGGACCCCCCATGACAACAATTAATTACGGGCAGCATTGCCACCCCTTTTAAGGTACAAGGGTCCAACGCTGTGATACAAAGTAAACAAGATAATCAGGTTCCACACCTAATAGAGGGTTCGACCCCCCTTTCCCTCAAAATTTTTGCATGAACCTTTAACCAATGGCCTGGGGCCACGTGGCAGACTCCAGGAAGGCCAAGTGGCACCCTCTAATAGGCCCATATAAATCATATAAAATTGAATTTTTTTTCTATAATATTTTTTTTGCAAAATTTGACAAACTCATAGTCAAAAGTCTTGTTTTTGGAGGTCATTGGGCGATTTCAAACGTTAGTAAATTTCACATAATACATCGGATTTGAGTCTCATTTGTGGCACTAGAATCGCAGTGACGAGGCCTTTTCAGTCGTTCAGATTTTAACCAATTATGAGAAATTCCATTTTTGAGCATTTTTTCAACTTGTACATGATCTCCTAATCACACCTCCCCATTGGGAAGCTTTTGAACCCCAAAAGTCTTCAGTTACCTGTTAAGAAGATGAGGGTACAGATCCCTCACCTTTTCCACCTCCATCCATTTTTCCTTACTCGGTTTTTCGCCTTTAAGACCAACCCAAAGATAATCAAAACTTCCCCTCCTCGAAGTGCGTGTCCTTCTATCAAGGATAGCATCCTCTTTCAGCTCATACAAAAATTATGGCAAGAAATAATCTATGGATGGAATCTGAATGTCACTTTCATGATAAAAAATTAAAGGAGATTCATACAAACGTAAATTTTCCACATTCACAACGGAATACATTTGCATATATGAATGCAAATCTAGTTGAAAAGCATTATTTCCAACTTGTTTAAGGATCTTGAATGGACCATAATGAATAGGCTTCATATTTTTACCTTCTCCTTGCATTCTTTCCTTACTAATATGTAGCCATACCTCATCTCCTTCTTGAAACTTATGATCAATTCTGTGTTTGTCATGCCTCTCCTTGTACTTGCCATGACTTTTTTCAAGTTGTTCTTGAACATGCTGATGTATGAGCTGAATTCTTTCAATCAAAATGTGAGATTTGTCAATGTCACTATGCCCATCAATGGAAACATCCTTCTCAAGAATGAAATCTAAAGGTGAATTAGGCAAATACCCAAAACAAGCTTCAAAAGGTGAAGTATTTGTAGAAGAGTTCTTGGCCTAGTTGTAAGAATGCTGAATGTAATGAAAATGCTCATCCCAAAGCTTGGGATGATTGCTGCAATAACCTCTCAAAATATCTACAATGGTTCTGTTCACTACCTCTGTTTGGCAATCTATTTGCAGATGGAAATTAGTACTCTTCTTCAACTTGGTGTCCATCATCTTCCATAAATTGGACCAAAAATTCCCAACAAATCTGGAATCCCTGTCACTAACAATAGAAGTAGGCAAGCCATAATGAACCCATACATGTTGAAAATATAAATCAGTATTTTTTTCAGTAGTTATAGATTTCCTACATGGCATAAGAATACACATCTTGATGAATCTATCAACTACTACATAAAGATAATCATGTTGCTTTCTAGATAATGGTAGACCTCCAACAAAATCCATAGAAACACTTTCCCATGGTCTAGAAGGTACCGGAAATGGTGTATATAAACCAAGCTTCCTATTTCTAGGCTTTCTTGTAGCACAAAATGAACAACCTCTAATGAAACGTGAAACACTATCTACCATGCAAGGCCAATAACAATATCTCTGTAAATGTGCCACCGTTTTGCTTACCCCGAAATGTCCAGCAAGAAGAGAATAATGAGCTTCTCTCATGACACTTAGTCTCTCCCCCTTTGGTATACATAACTTTACCATATGGAACTAAAAATTATTATGCAAGTGATAATCATTCTTTTCAACATGATTCCCTTCACTCAAGTTAGCATACACATCCTTAAAATCAACATCTGATGCATACTGTTCTATGTAGCTCTCATGTACAATAGAAACATTCTTAACTAAGGTAGTAGCACTAATAATAGGCCTTGAAAGCATATCAACAACTTTATTGAAAAGACCTTTCTTGTACCTTATTACCAAGTGAAATTGTTGTAGGAAACCCATCCATCTGAAATGTCATGACTGCTGTAATTTACTTTGCGGCTGCAAGTACTGTAAAGGTTGATGGTCGGTATAAACAACTGTTTCTTTTCCCATCAAATAGTGTTTCCACTTTTTGATGCTTTGTACCAATGCATAAAAATCCTTATCATATGTAGGATAATTCACAATAGCACTATTAAATGTCTCAGAATGAAATGTGATAGGCTTACCATGTTGTAAGAGAACTGGACCCATGGCGTAATCAGTAGCATCGGTCTAAATATTGAATGGTTGTCTCAAGTCCGGTAATGCAAGGAATGGAGCTAAAATTATCTTCTCTTTCAAAAAATCGAAAAATTTTTGTTTCTTGCCTCCCCATTGGAAAGCACGCTTCACACTTGTCGTTGCATGCATAGGAGCTGCTATGGTAGAGAAGTTAGAAATAAACTTCCTCCAATACTAATCTACACCCAAAAATCTTCTTACCTCTGTAATGGATTTGGGAGTAGGTGTTATAGCATCATTTTTCACCCTCAGGTGATTCATGATTGTCTTTATGGCTTTGGGCACCTATTCCCACAGACTTGAAGAAAATTCATTAAAAAACAGTGTTAAAATTCCCATACGCGGGTATGCCCAGAATTTTCCGCGTGTATACGCGAGTCCACATGTACTTTTCTGCGTATGCCATTAAAATCATTAAAAATTATAAAAAAATTCCCTATTTTCGGGTTGGGTTGATGGTTATTCCAGTAGTTCAACCACCCCAGTACATGGCCAACTGTTTCCAACTGATTGAAACTACTTTGAGGGAGTATAAAAGCCCCTCATGTGCATGGCCTAAGGGAGAGAGAAATTTTATAGACATTATACTCTGTTGGAATCCCAATTCAAGTATGAATTCTCGTGCCTCCTGCACTTTCCCAGATTTATACAGGAAACCCTTGTTTCCTGGAGATGTTCATCCATTTGTATGCCATCTCGAGTGCACAAGTCTTGAAAGTATCTTAGCGAGGCAAGGGCGGGACGGATCCAGACGACGGTCTGTTCGAAGATCGTGGAAGGATTCAGGTGATCTCTCCACTTTTACTACTATACATGCTGTTCGTAATAATGAAGAACCATCTTGTTCCTGAACTTATGTGTTAATGTTTACTTATATGTGTGAAAAGATTATCATTTAAGCATTTATTATGGTTTATATAATGTTTCACATGGATTGCACTAACATTTAGGAGAAGTATATGTTGTACAACTAGGTTTCCGTGCACGTTCTTTCTTGTTTTCCAGGTTGAAGGAGGAAGAAGGGTTGTTGGGGGTTTGGACCCCGCGGGATCTACATTGAACGTAGGACTACGGGTGAGTTCTACTATCATTGTTATCTAGTTTTTGGCATTCAAGTGTGGTTGTGTGTGAGTCCTTCTGAATAGCATGCCCTGATCTGTGGAGGTTTTGACCCAACAAACCTCTAGGGTGTTTTTCCCCGAAACAGAACTGGCGACTCGACTAGGGACCACTTTCTTGTGATTCCCCTGTTGGGTGGTTTCAGTTGTTTGAAAGGTTTCCGACAGTTTTAACTTTTATTTCCAATCCAGATAGTTCTTTCTCAGTCAGACTGAAGACCTGGTTCCTTATCTAGGCTTGATATTTTTTATTTTTTATTTTTTACCTTTTCCTACGCGGGTTTGTCTGTACACAGACGCGTATACATGTAGTTTTTTTTAAAGGGAGTCGCGTATACGCGGGTTTCCTTTAACACAGTCGCGTATGCATGCTTGTTTCAAAACTGTCAAGTAGCGTATGCCTGGGTGAATTTTGAAATTTTTGATTTCTTGGCTTTTTAGTCTTGTCTGCCTATGGAGACCTGTTCCTGCAGTGTCTTTATGTCTTCTGGATTGTGTTGAAAGTGGTCTTTGGTCTTTTCTCTCTCTTGTTTGGTTGAAAACTAGCTTATCTAGCAAAATTTTGTTTCTTGTGCTGGAATTTCTGGTTCGAGTATCAAGATCTCTTCCTGGGGATTCTTGGCTGTTCTGCTTCATCAGACCAGAGAGCCTCTGCTCATTTACTCTTTCCTACCTTTGTGTCTTGCTTTGCACTTCGATTTTTTCCCATTTCTTGGTTGGTTTTCTTGAGTTCAGCTGACTAGGCCTTGTTGCAATTTTTGAAGAGTCTTTCTTGGCTCTTTAAAGTTTTTGTTTGCTGCAAGGTTGTACTATTCTTCTAGGCTGAGTTACTGAGTTTCTTGTCTTCTTTTGCTCATACAAATCTTGCTCTAACTAGCCCTATAAGACTTGGAGCATTTTTGAATTTTTTGCTTGAAATTCAGAGTTGTTTGGCTTGGGATTTGATAGTTTTCTTGGTCTCTTAGAGCTCTTCCTTTTTTATAAAATTCAAAAGCTCAAAAAACATTTCGTTTTGTCATTTGCTTTTGTTTTGCATTTTTGTTTTCATTTTGTTATATCTTTTGAAGCTTTGTTGAGATTTCTTCTCTTTGGTTTTTTACTTGATTTTGGAAAGGAATTGTCATTGGTTTTTTCCTCTTGTTTCAAGCGTTTTTGGTGTCTTTATACTAAGAGTTTCTGATTTTGGGAACTAGCTTTGTGGACAACCAAAAAGAGTTAAAACTGAAGGATCTTTTGGGAAATTTCTCTCTGCTTTAGTAGATTTTGCATCTTAGAATTTGTATGCTCTTAGTGATTTGCATCAGGTGCACTTAAGCATTTAGTCATTTTCATAGTTTTTGTGAGTGTGAAGTTTGTTATCTGAAAAGAAAAAAAATTTAGTCTCGTAGAACCTTTGTAGAAATTTATTTTCATCGAAAGGCAATTACTGCATTTGCATGTAGTTTGGTTTTTATTAATTTCTTTTCTGCGTCAAAAACAGCACGAGTTTCATCTCCATATCCCTTTGACTTAACATAACAGCCGATTAAAATAAGCGCTATAATTTAAAAGCAACTAGCAAGTTTTTATTAAGTGTCATACACCAACTAGCTAGGTTGTAGGGCCTTGGATTAGGTGAGTGGAGAGTTAACTCTCCAAGGCCGCTCAAACAAAACATAGAAGTTGATTAATTGAGCGAAATCCAACTCCGTTAAGTGGACCGGGAAAGCTCTCCTCCAGAGAGTCAAGCGCGAGGGGAAGTGAAGGCTGAGAAGAGGGATACCCCCTCTCTGATTAGCTGAATCTGACCTCAAGACCGTTCCGCCCGGCTTCTGACATGGATTGGTGCCCATAGTTGCCACTCCTAGGTTCCACATAGGTGACTGCGGGGGGGAATACCCGTGGTACCTGAGGCAGACGTCGTATCACTTCCAGCAGTACTTCTGGGGGGTGCCCTTGCGAAGCTTGGGTACTTGTGCCGGCAAAGGCTATTGTTAGGAGGTCGGCGTAAATTTTTATGTTACCTTCGCTAGTAGGCCTGGGCCATAATTATCCCAGACTACTTTTGGGAGGTCCTATTCTTCGCTTTCTTGTATTTTGGTGTCCGGTCCTAATCACCCGGAGCGGAAATACCTGAAGGTTGTTTGCTTGATTGTATCTCAGGGATTTTTTGTAGTGAGTGCTCTTTGCTCCTAGCTTGCCTAGCTTTATACTTTTTTGAGTCTAATTAAAATTTGTTAAAGTGGCTGATCAAGCACCTCGTCGATCGAGGAGAATCTGGGGGTTATCTCCCAAGAGTCCAGAGCCTTCTTCAAGAAGGCATAGGAGTAATTTAGCAGGTGAGTATCACCCTGTGGCATCTGACGCAGTGGGGAGAGATCCTCCACAAGCGATTGAAGGTTTCGTAGCTGGTTCTGGTGTTGGTTTCGAGAGGAGCGCTCCGCTTACCTCGAGAGTCTTATTTCCACAGGAAGAAGAAGTACAAGTAGAGGAAGTGTCTCAGCCCTCTGATTCACTTCCATCTCCTCTTCCTCCTGATTATCTGTTCGTTGTTGAATACATCAGACCTGAGTTAGAGAGACTGGAAGATCCTCCATATTATTCATACCTTTCGATGGTCACGACTGGGAACGCGGCTTCTGTTGTGAGTGCTGCAGGCATTCAAACTCCTATTTCTGTTGAAGGAGGAGGCACTATTGCTATATCTTCGATTGCTTCTAGTACTGTTGTGTTTGGCTCTGGTTTCACCCAAGCGCATGCTTCTTAATCTGGTCCCTTTTGTTTTGGAATGCCCACTAGTGGGATTCCTTCTTTTTCCTTTTCCACTGCTGCAGCTGCATCTACACCCATGTCTTCCATGGCTAGTGGATCAGCTTCTTTTCAAGGGTTCCCCTTCGGAACTGGGCATATTCCTAGTTCGAATCCTTCTTTAGGGTCCTTTCCATTTACTTCTCAGACCCAAAGTTTCAACCCTTGGTCTGGAGGTCAGAATTCGACTACTTTTACAGGTTGGAACCCTGTATTCACTACAGCAGGGGCAGGGAATTAGTTTTACGCTGGTCACCAAGGGAATGCTTCTTTCCCTCCGTCGAGTGCTTATCATATTTTTTCCCCTCTGTCTAATGCCTGGAACCCCTATCAGGGGCTTTCCTCTTCATTCAAAACGTCGGGGGGGGGACTGGTCTGGTCTTTGGTAACTCTGCGCTGGGAGGAGGTTCTTCTCCTTTTTCTATGAGTTCTTTCTGGCAACCTGGTGCCTTATCAAATCTAGGGTATTATTTTCAGAATTTTGGGAATTCATCCCATCAAGGATGGAATCCTCAGGCTCTACCTCGTTTACCTTTTTTGGCAATGTTGAACTTGCCAGATTTGTCGAAATTGACGAATGATCCGATCCGGTACAGTCCGGGGTGGCCTCCGGTTCCCACCAAAATTCCTTCAGACATTCCAAAGTTTGAAGGCAAGAATGGAGAGGATCCGACTGATCACATCACCACTTTCCATTTATGGTGTTCTTCTAACTCCCTGATCGATGATTCGATTAGGTTGAGATTATTTCAACGCACCTTAACTGGAAATGCTGCCAAGTGGTATATTGAGCTAACTGGGGGCAGTTTTTCCACATTTGGAGAACTGGCTATTACATTTCTAAATCATTTCCAGTTGCCCGTCTGTTATGACGCTGGGACTGAAATCCTAGCTAATTTTAAGCAGGACGATGCAACCCACATTTCTGACCATATTCAGGAATGGCGGAGAAGGAAGAGGCTTATTAAAGATCATATTCCAGGAGAATTCCTTTTGGAATGGTTTCTGAAATCTCTGCAGTTAGACATTTCTAAAGATGTATCCCTGTCTAGGGTATTTTCTAAGGAACATGCCATTTTTAGGGCCCAGCAGCTTGAATTGATATATTCTCAGTCTGGGGTCCTTCGTAAATATTTTCCCAATGCTCCTCGCTCCAAATTAGATTTATCCAAAACTAAGCCTGGTCCTCATGGTGATGGACTTATTGGGTCAATCAATAGTGGTGCAGCTAGCCTGCTTACTCAATTGCGGCAGTTGTCTTTGCAATCTGCTCCTTCTGGTCAGGCTGTGCCTGCTGAGTCATCGCCTTCCCAATATTTTTCAGTGAATGTCGTCCAAACTTCCGACCCCAAAGGAAATCAACAATCCGAAGGGAAGAAGAAAGGACGAAATAATAAGAAAAAGGGAAAGAATGGGAAGGTTAATGCGAATAAAACCAACGAGCATGTTGGTGAGGGTCCAAAGGATAAAAATAAAGTGAATTTTCCATGCAAGTTATGTAATGGAGACCATCTTACTCACCTTTGCCCTAAAATTTAGGATGCGCAGCGCTTGTTAGCTCAACAGGGTTCTTCTAGTTCCCAGGCTGTGTTGAAAAACCCTTTTCCCCAAGGGCAATAGCTATTTGTTGGCGCGAATAAAAATACTGGGGCTTCCTCTGTGGGCACCCAGGAAGGGGAAATTCCGTCAAACATATTCATGATGAGTGCTCATGTGGATGTCGCCACGAGATCCTGTGACTATGGCGAAGAAGAGTCTTCGAAAGCTAAGGGTGCTCCTGATGCTACTGAGCCACATCATATTACGAAGCTGACTATTGAGCCTATACCTCGGATGCCCAAAGCATCTACCAAGCGTTCGATGATTAATCCAAATGCTAGGGCTGCCCAGAACTACTCTATTGTGGAAGATCTGGCGCAGAGTCCTTGTGCCATGTCGGCTTTAGAGGTGCTCCAGTCTTGTCCGGCTCAGCGCAGTGCTTTGCTCACTGCTCTTGGGGCTGTAGATCCAAAGAACTCTATTATGATTACATTTTATATGAATAATTTTAAAAATAGACTCCCCTATCATATGGCTTTTCATATTAAATCATCGTACCGAAAATGCAATATTTTCCAGACGGTCGTTGATGAGGGTGCTTCCACATGTGTGATGTCTCTCACATGTTGGAAGACGATTGGATCTCCCAAAGTTGTTCCATCTACCACTCTTCTGACTGCATTTGACGGTCATTCTCACAGACCACATGGTATTGTCCCAGCTTTTCCTATCTGTGTTGGGGGCAAAACTGTGAATATAGAGGTTGAGGTAGTTGATGCAAGCTTGGACTACAACCTTCTGTTGGGGAGAAACTGGATTTATGAGATGGATGCCATTGCATCCTCATTGTTTCGAATTATTTGTTTCCCTCACGAAGGGAGGATTGTTATAGTGGACCAACTGGACTGTCCTCCTGTAGACCTGAATGCATCCACTGACTCATCTGTTCCAAAGTTGGATAATACTAAGGCGCCTGTTGAGAATTTAGGGGTTGGAATGTATTCTTCCTTGATGGGTACTTTAGATATTCCTCCTCCTACGGTTCATATAAATGAAATTTCATCCTCCAAGGCTCCTCTTCAAAGAGAGTTCTTCAGAACTCATTATTTTTCAGACCCTTGGACCTTACCTTCCCCTACTGCCACATTAGCGAAAGGTCAAGTGGGTGGAATGGCATTTCCAATGTCTGCAGCTGAGATTGCTTATCAGTATATTGTTGACTCTGCAGAATCCATCCCAGCTCCTCTTTCACCAGAAGAGTTGGATGGAGATGTGGCTCCGGCTTGGACGCTTAGTTCTTCTTCCGCCTAGGATTGCCTTGATACCACTCTTCCATCTGAAGAGGCCATCCTGGAAGCTATGACTGGTATAGATAGACCATGGGATGATTTGCATCATCGGTCTTACTTTTTACCTGATTTGAGCAAAGTTGAAACGAGTTTTCCAAGTCCTCCGTCTCCTAGTCTTGTTCGCCCAGTCCTAAACCCTTTAGCACCAACACAGGTTTATGCTGAAGGGAACATGGCTGTGATTTCTCCAACTATCTCGGTGAACATTTATAGGGATCCCAATATTATTGAGAATGTCTTCATCGGAGCTGAATGTTCCCGTGAAGAGATTCAGATTTACACCGATCTCTTTAAAGAGTATAGGGATGTATTCGCTTGGTCTTATGAGGAAATGCCTGGTATTGATCCATCTATTGTCCAGCATGAGATCAAGACTTACGAAAATGCTAAACATGTGAGGAAAAAACTTCGTCCGGTCAATCCTAGGAAGGCAACAGCTATCAAAGCTGAGGTTGAGAAGCTGCTTAAGGCGGGATTCATTTTCCCTGTTCCTTTGTGGAAGTGGTAGGAACCTATTCAGTGAATAAATGAACAGAACAATTAGTTTGCACTTTGCATTGATTTGAGAGACCTAAATACAAAGCATGTCTAATAAAGCATGTCTAAAGATAATTACCCCACCATTTATAGATGGATCATTGACGAGTGTACGTGTGGATTTTCTCCTTCATGGACGGTTTCTCACGAATATAGTGATTACTATACATCCCTGAAGATCGACATAAAGGCCCTTTATTTGTCCACTGGAGTACTTTTGCATACGAAATTTTGCTGGTCTTAAAAATCTGGGGCTACGTTTCGGCGGGCCATGTCATATGCCTTCCACGACATCAAAAATATTATCGAGGCGTATTTGGATGATTTAGCTGCTCATTCTCGAAAGAGGATGGATCATCCTGCTCACCTCCGTCAAATATTTGAACGATGTCGTTTCTATAAGATTAGGTTGAATCCGAAAAAGTGCGTTTTCGCGGTCACATCCAGTCGGTTATTGGGATTCATTGTGTCTAGGGTAGGGATTAGGGTAGATCCCCTCAAGGTTGAGGAAATACTTCGGTTGCCTCCCCCGTCCTCTATTCGTCAACTTCAAAGTCTACAAGGAAATTCTAATTTTCTTCGGAGATTTATTGTAAATTATGCTGAAGTTACCAAGGGATTTATGAGATTGTTGAAAAAGGGAGTTCCATTTCTTTGGGATGACTTCGCTCAACGCTCATTCGATGCTTTGAAAAAAGCATTGACCTCTGCTCCTTTATTGAGTCCACCTGATTATAGCAGGGATTTCCTTTTGTATCTGGCAGCAGCAGAATCTACTATTGGTATGGTTCTGGTTCAAGAAGACAATGCTCTTATAGAGCATGTTATATACTATCTTAGTCGAGGCTTGGTAGGACCTGAACTCCGGTACACTCCGATAGAAAAGTTAGCTTTGGCAGCTATTCATGCTGTGCAGCGACTCCGACATTACATTATTCTACGAAAAACTTATGTTTTGGCAGTAGCCAATCCATTTCAGTTTGTCCTCAGTAGGCGAGTGATTGGGGGCAAATACAATAGATGGATTGTGATTTTGCAGGAATTTGATCTTGAGTTTATGTCTGCCAAGTCCAAGAAATCATTGGTTTTCGTGGAATTGATCTCTGAGTTTCCCTGTGGGGAAGAAATGATCTATGATGAATCCTTCCCGGATGAACATTTTTTTCTTATCTCTCCACAGGATCCTTGGTATGGAGATATAATTGTGTATCTTCAGACTGCGAAGTTTCCCTCTACTTTTTCGAAAGATGAGCGCCGTAAGTTGCGTCACTTGGCTAAGAATTACTTGATCATTGGTGATGCTTTATACCGTCGAGGGGTTGATTCAATCCTGAGACGTTGCTTAACTCTCGAAGAAGCTGAGGCTGTGCTGAATGATTGCCAGAGTGGAGCTTGTGGTGGTCATTTATCTGGGCTTGCTACAGCCCAAAAGATCTTGCGTGCTGGGTACTTTTGGCCTTCGATTTTCAAGGATTGTATGGAGTCGGTCAAAAAGTGTCATCCGTGTCAAGTTTATACTCGAAAAATGCACGCTCATCCAGCTCCGCTTTTTCCAGTCATTACTGTCGGTCCCTTTACAAAGTGGGGTATTGATTATACTACTTGTAACCCGCCTTCGGCAAAAGGTCACAAGTACATTATTGTAGCAGTAGACTACTTTACAAAGTGGGTCGAGGCTATGCCTACTTTTGGGAATGATGGTGAGACTGCAACTTTGTTCCTTTTCAACCAAGTTATCGCTCATTTTGGTATACCTAGAGAGATTGTCACTAACCATGGCAGTCATTTTCAGAATAGTATGATGGCTGAGTTGGCTCTCAAATTGGGTTTCCGGCAGGAGCATTCATCTCCATATTATCCTCAAGCCAATGGTCAAGTGGAAGCCGTGAATAAATCCTTGAAGACAATTCTTCAAAGGACAATTGATAAAGCTAGATCCAACTGGCATATTATGCTATATCCTGCACTTTGGGCATACAGGACGTCAGTGAAAACTGCAACTGGCTTTACTCCGTTTAAGCTAGTGCACGGGTTGGAATCCGTATTTCCCATTGAATGCGAGATTCCCTCTCTTAAGTTAGCTGTTGGACTTCTTCCTGACACTTCTAGTCTTGAAGAATGGCTCATTCATCTGGAATATCTCGATGAGCAGCGTTGGGATGCTGCCACAATGAATGAAGCGCATAAAAACCGAGTTAAAGTTCAGTACGATAAGGCGGTCAAACCTAGGGTTTTTTCGGAAGGTGACCTTGTTTTGGTCTATGCCCAAGAAAAAGATGCCCTGGGGGCAGGAAAATTTAAGTCTATGTGGTATGGCCCCTTTATCGTTAAAAAAGTCCTTAAGAAAGGAGCATATACCTTGGTTGATTTTGAAGGGAACGAGTTGCCGGAGCCCAGAAATGGGCTCTATTTGAAAAAGTATTATGCCTAGGCTTCGGCCTGGCATGTTGCTTTTGTATATAGTAGTTTTGTTTTGTACATATCTGGTTGTTTTTCGATCTTTGATGGGTTGGTGATGTTTTTTGATCTGCTTTGGCAGGTTGTGTCGGATGTTATGAGTCATTTTGGTTTCGCCGATGGTGCTAGTAGACACACCCGGAACTTAGCTTCCGCGGCTTGGGTGCTTCATTATCCATCCGGTCAGTTGTTAGTATCAAGAGGGGTCTGCATTGGTCCTGCTTCCAATAACATAGCAGAATACACTGCAGTTGTTTATCTACTCTCGGAGGCAATATCTTTGGGTGTTGATTCGTTGGTAGTTTTCTTGGACTCTCAGTTGGTGGTGTCGCAGTTGAACAATACTTATCGGGTTCGAGATCCATTTTTACTCTGGTTGTTCTTGAGGGTACGTTTGTTACAAAGATCATTTCAATTTTTAACTTTCATTCATATTCCTCGAGCTGACAATCGGCTGGCAGACTCGTTAGCTAATCAAGCAATTGATTGGCACATTAATCATTCCATACAATAAAATTTAATCATCAAAAACATCATACATTTTGATACATTTGTCACATCACATCAAACATCGCTGTATATATATCATCAGAGTGTTCAAAAAACTATACAAAATTTGGATCCATAAGTCATACAAAAAATTGGGCTTATGCCCCCGATCATGTTAAGTGTCAAAAAATATACAGTCATCTGATACATTATATCTATCTACTCCTGAGGTCCCTGCCCAGAAGTTGTGTTCCTATAGAACACGATCGCAGTGGCGACTCGGCGGAATAACCGTACCCAGTCACGGGGTACTCCTACCACCCGTCTCTGGATGGCTTCAGGCAGATCTTCCACTGCAGCCATAGGTACCTGGCGGGTTAACCCCTCCAAGTTCCTCTGTACAACCTGGAGGGTCCTGTCTGAATCTACTGTATCCGCCTCACCCCAGCGACGCTTATGTCGCGGGTAACCCTCAGGTCGAACTGGTCCAATATCTGTTTCATGATCATTTTAAAATTGTAAGTCATTTGAATCCAATCAAAAAACATGTTTTTTTTTCACATTTTTTCATACATATTGAAAAAATCCAAAAAAATTATACAAGTCAAAAAATTGTAAACTTACCGACTGTGCCCCATGCCGCGCCTGGTGGAAGGACAAGATCTGGATTACCACAAAAGTCCATCCTAGCATAGGGATAGTCATCCACAGCGATGATTTGTTCTCTCCACCATAGGAAGAACTCATCATCCCAAGTGGTCCGGGGAACTTCACTTCCCCCCAATCTCTTCATCATATTTGCCCAGCGGGCTATTCTTGGGTCTCTCGGGCTGTTAATGGTAGAGATCACTCTGGGTCTCAGCGCTAGAATCTTCTCGAAGAAGAATGTCATCAAAATTGTACCATATCCAAAATGTTTTGTCTTTGCCTTTCGGATAGAAGTCAATTGTTGCTTCATGTTCATCAGTAGAGCCGTGCACCAATCATATACATGAGTTAAGCATTCCACTGCTATACTCATTTGCGTCCTGGATGCCTGGTGTAGAGAAGCTGATCCTACTACTCTCCCAATGGTAAAAAGGAGGATTTTTATGTGCAAGTCTCTTAAATCTTTGATCGCAATTTGAGTTCCAACTTTCTTGGAACCCTCTACGCAGTAGACGTGGACGTAATCTTCCATGGTTAGCCCTCCCAAAGGCTTACCATGCAAGTCTACTGGCTCCCCCCTCCGGGAGAGTCCAGTAATAAAATATATATCTTCCACTTCGATGCGTATGGGCATCTGATCTATGATGAAGCAGTCTTCTTCCGGTTCCCAATAGTTCACAAGCATTTCGAGCAACCAGACATTACTCTTCATATTTGGCATTTTGAAAAACTTGAGCAATCAACAATTCCCAAGAATATTCAGTGATACTTGGTCCTGCATGACTTCATTGTCTATTGCACTGTGTTCACGCTCTCTCCATGATATGGTCATCCTGCAAAATTTCATTAATTTGTTCATTAGCTACGCCTTTTTTATTTTGGGTTGCGCATATGCGACTTTCTTTGTGTACAATCGTGTATATACGTGACTTGGTCATTATCAACCTGCGTATGCACAAACCCGTGATTTTTATCAAGTGATTCTAGGGTGAAAATTCCTAAATTTTAAATTTTGAACAGACAAAATGAATAGCAAGGATGGTTTATGAGCTTACCTGACAAATTCGGTGAAGATTGAAGGTCGGTTGCTCTTGTTTTGATGAAAGAGACCTTTTTCTCCAGAGCACTTTTTCCCAAATCAGCAATGTAATAATGAACCAAATATGAGGTAATTTGTCTATTTATGCCCAAAAAGTTGAAAATTTTCGCAAAAAATTGTTATGCTTATTTTTTTCAATCTATCTTAAGCTGCATAACCCGGATGCTTGGAAGTGCCCAGATTGGTATGTTTTCAGGTACATTTTGACGAATTTGAGATTTTTCCCGGTTTTTGATCCATGACTACTGACCCGTCATGGCAGGTATATGATCGTCACTGGCATATAGGTTAGGGAATCCACTTTCCATTGCATTTTGCATACTAGACTCCATTCTGATCACTTGCCATAGGGTCGATCCCATCAGGTCATGAGTATTACACCCATTTCACTCGCCGATTATTTAATCATGACTTGATGGTAGATCCTTCCTTTACATGCGCTTCCTAGTTAGTTCCTCGCTATCACTTGTTGCCCATGCTGCGTTTTATGTAGGCTCGGGAGTCCTCTTTAGTCCCGCCATGACTTATGTGTTGAAGCTTCATTCTTCTTCTTCCTCACTATCATTTTTCTGGCTTTTACCCTAGAGGCTCCCTGGTGTTTTTGAGTTGTATTACTACATTGCATATTGGCTACTTGTTTATCCTGGCCTTTAGCCGGCTTCATTTGGACTCAATGTTTAAGCCAACTTTTGACCTTGTCTATCTATACAAGTTAACCATTGCATGCACTTAGCTATCGTGACTTGACACCCTTTTACCCATGGATGGAACATTCCTCTGAGTATCGCTTACCAGTTTCCGCCACCTTGCATTGAGCATAGGATCGTTCCAATCCCAGGAACTAGTGCATCTGTTTCTTGATACTCGTTCTATCCATTGTACCATAGCATTCTTTTATTCCTTTTCAGGCTTATTATATGAAAAAGACAAAAAAATAAAATATAACAAAAAGAGCGGGAACGGGATGTAACTTCATAATTTGATGGCAGTACAGTGTCAGTTTGTCGCCCTTGAACAAAGCATATACACTTATATATATTTCCTACATTTGGGATGGTTTTAGTTTTGACCTAGGTTCAACCTTTACCTTGTTTCACTTGTCAGTCCTCCCCCGGTTGGTTATCTCTTCCAATCATATGGAGAGTTTGTTCTGCCTCCTGCATAACAGACTTATACAGTGTCACTTTTTACTGCCATGGTCATCATGAGTCGTGCTTTTGTTCAAGGGAAGTCTAACCAAAGTCGGCCATTCTGCGGTGTCTCTTGACTCATTATTCAGTCGGCCTTCCCGGTCTTGTCAGTATCTTGTTCTATCACATCAGATGTTTTGGTCTTCTGCTCGTGCTAGTTTGAGAAGGTCTCCATTGACTTCTTGCTGGCGGGTTTGTCTCTTATCGACTACGACATATTGCTCTGAGAGTAAACCTAGAGCCGCACCCTAGCCCTATTTCCATCATTGATAGGTGACCTTGTGCTCGGCATTTGATCATCATTATGGGTCTTTGACTGAGTGGTTTTCCTTGTGTTCGACGTCAGCATACATTATCACACTTGGGATTCGTGCAGTACCTTGATTTCCATTTGACCCTATTGGTGGATATCTCGCCTCTGTGTCAGCTTTCATTATTGGTTGGTTCAGAGGGTTTCTTCCGTGCACTAGCTTCATCTTGTGCATGTCGAAAACGTACTTCGGTTTGGTTCCGTCACTCTACTTCGTCTGATTCCTTCCAAATCTTGGCCTGCGGGTTACACTCGCGCTGGACTGATGTGGGATGCCTTAATGCCTTCCTTCCAGCAGATCTTTTCCCATCGACTCCGACTCATTGCTCTGGGAATAAGGTCTAGAGTCTTTTTGTCGGTACCTTAGGGTTTGCAGTCATCAGTGGCAGACTCTTCGCTATCGACAGTGGGGATTCATCATTGCCTCCTGATTGGTAGATTCTTTCAAGTGTTCGACTTCAACTCATTCATTCACACTTGTTAGATTGTACTGGGGCACCTTGACACTCATTTCATTATTGGTGGGTTGTCTCGCATTGGTTAACGGTATACATCATTGACCGGTAATCCAACGATTTCTCACATGGTCGACTTCAGCTCATTTATTCCCATTGTGTAGAATTGTGCCATAGTGATCGGTGAAGACCTCGGGTTGCATCAGCATTTCTCGGTTCACTTTTGACAGTCCATCCAGTTTCTGCCAGTGATTCTGTTCACCCTTATATGTTGCAGTTTAGTACAGCAGCATCTTATATGTTGGCTCCCGAGTTGCATGATTGTACCATGAGATCTACCCTTTATGATTTGGTACTTGGAGATTCAGTTACTTATACGATCAGACATCCAGTTTCAGCATCATTGATCAGCTTTCTATATGTGATACTTGGACATTGATTCAGACTTATACTTCCGGGCCATGCTCAGATGATTCATTGTGTACTTTCAGTTCAGCTATACTTGTATACATTTTGGATCCATTCAGTACTTTCTATATGATGTATTTTGGACTGAGCATGGGTATGCCCGCCTCAGCATGAGTTGACTCTCTATTTTCTTTCATTGGTTTTTGGCAGGCTGAAATCTAGTGAAGTCCTCTCTTGTCCTTGCGAAGTTCTTTCTATGTGCATAATACATTTCGGACATCATGTACCCCTTCTGACCTCATATATTAGGGGGCATCTGTTATAGCATCATTTTTCACCCTCATGTGATTCATGATTGTCTTTATGGCTTTGGGCACCCATTCCTACAGACTTGAACAAAATTCACTAAAAACAGTGTTAAAATTCCCATACGCGGGTATGTCCAGACTTTTCTGCGTGTATACGCGAGTCCACATGTACTTTTCCGCATATGCCATTAAAATCATTAAAAATATATATAAAAATTCCCTATTTTCGGGCTGGGTTGATGGTTACTCCAGTAGTTCAACCACCCCAGCACGTGGCCAACTGTTTCCAACTGATTGAAACTACCTTGAAGGAGTATAAAAGCCCCTCATGTGCATGGCCTAAGGGAGAGAGAAATTTTATAGACATTATACTCTGTTGGAATCCCAATTCAAGTCTGAATTCCCATGCCTCCTGCACTTTCCTAGATTTATATAGGAAACCCTTGTTTCCTGGAGATTTTCATCCGTTTATATGCCATCTCGAGTGCATAAGTCTTGAAAGTATCTTAGCGAGGCAAGGGCGGGACGGATCCGGACGACGGTCTGTTCGAATATCGTGGAAGGATTCAGGTGATCTCTCCACTTTTACTACTGTACATGCTGTTCGTAATAATGAAGAACCATCTTGTTCCTGAACTTTTATGTTAGTATCTATTTGTATATGTTAAAAGATTGATTATTAAGCATTTATTATGGTTTATATAATGTTTCACATGGATTGCACTAACGTTTAGGAGAAGTATATGCTGTACAACTAGGTTTCCGTGCACGTTCTTTCTTGTTTTCCAGGTTGAAGGAGGAAGAAGGGTTGCTGGGGGTTTGGACCCCGCGGGATCTACATCGAACGTAGGACTACGGGTGAGTTCTGCTATCATTGTTATCTAGTTTTTTGCATTCAAGTGTGGTTGTGTGTGAGTCCTTCTGAATAGCATGCCCTGCTCTGTGGAGGTTTTGACCCAACAAACCTCTAGGGTGTTTTTCCCCGAAACAGTAGATAGGATGGAATACTCTCTTGACTACATGGATATTGATGATGATACAGTCAAAATGATAATCTTTTCCCAGAGTTTAGGAGGTGATGTGAATAAATAGTTCAAGAGCCTACCTCCTAATAGTATCCAAGACCTTCCTACTTTATATTAGACTTTCATAAACAAATGGGAGTTTAAGGCCAACCCTCGCCAAATCCTAGCAGAATATATGAACCTTAAAAGAAATGCAGGAGAGAGTGTCCATGACTACACTACAAGGTTCAACAGTGTTTATAACGCCCTTCCTCCACACATGAAACCTCCCCAAGGTATGGCTCTAGCGAAATACCCTGAAGGCTTTGATGCTGAAATGGCCTACTAGCTTAGGGAGAGAGATTACAACACGTTGGAAGACATGCAAAAAGGAGCAATGAGTGTAGAGGCTAATCTGATTGAGAAAAGAGCAATATTGAGAGCTGAGAAGAGGGTAACATATAGAGATGACACTGTAGCTTCCACATCTGATCCCAATTATGACCGTTTATCCAAAAACATGGAAAAGCTACAAAAAATGATGGAAAAAATGGTTGTCACAGTCAGCAATCAAAACAGAAACCAAAATCACAACCAGAACTAGAACCTTAGAAGAAACAACACCACTCCCAACAGACAAAGAGACTCTAATCAACAAGTCATTCCCCCATTTCAAGAAAACTTCCTTGATGAAGATGAGGGATTCATAGAAGAATCTAAAGGGAATGAAATAAACATGTTCGAAATAGAAGATTCAATCCACAACTGCTACTCAGAGGAAGATCAGCCCTCATCCTCATGTCGGGATGAGGAAAGATTAGAATCAGAGGATTACAGACTTGGATTTGAAGATGCCATCATGCAAGTTAGAGAACAGTATGAACTTAGTAGCAAGAAAAGCCTAGATAATTCCAAACCCAAAGCTTATGAGGTTGCAATCAAGAAAATGCTTGAGAAAACTTCTAAAGTGACTGTTGAAAGTAACAAATTAGCAGCTAAGAGTTCTGAGAAGAAAAAGGAAAAAGACAACCAAAAAAATGATAAACAGATTCAACCAACTGGAAGCACTAGCACTGCAGTCAGTGCCCCTGATATAACTGTCATCAACACTGTACATAGTGAGAAACAACCCACTGATTTAGCCACTAAGGTAGTGACTAACAAAATAGAGTTGAGCATTCCAAAGAGTCAGTCCACTTTCAATTTAGAGAGTGAGATTGCAAGAATTAAAATCTCTGTCCCACTCTCTGAGTTGGCCACTCAGGATGTATATAAAGGCCAAATTTTGAAAGCATTAAATCTAGGTGAGAACAGTGACACTGTAAATCTGAGTGATGATCAACCAGCCCTTCTGTTTGGTCCAAATATTGAAGGGAAATTTCAGGAAGGGGTAATACCTCCTTTTTATATTAGTCTCAATATTCATGATAAGATCCTTCATAATGCAATGCATGACTCTGGTGCCTCACACAACTTGATGCCTAAAGTGGTTATGGAATGGTTAGGCCTAGAGATAACCCGACCCTACAAAGACTTATATTCATTTGATTCTAGTAGGGTAAAGTGTCTTGGCCTAATCAAAGATTTATGTGTGAGCCTTACCCAAATTCCAGCCAAGTGTATGGTCATGGATGTTGTCGTGGTAGATGTGCCACCTAAGTATGGTATGCTATTGTCGAGGCCCTAGGGAGCCAAGCTGCAGGGTACGATGCAAATGGATGGGGCCTATGCCACAATCCCAGTCTTTAGCCAACCTAGAAGACTGTACAGGGAGGCACAAATGAAGTTCCTGGTTAGTAGCCCCGAAAATCCTGAAAATTCACCTTTATACTCTATACACACTGACCTAGACTCCTTTATATTCTGCAACGATGAATCTTTGGGAGGGCCAGAACCAGAAGACATATATGCAAACAGAGGTTTTGAGACTACGTACCTTAACATAATGGCTACACTCAACTTAGAGGAAAACGAAGAAGAAACCCTTAGACAGTGCACTGAAATAGAGATTCAGACCAAACAAGAAAACGAATGCAATCAACCAGTTAGCCACCCATCACTAACTCATACACTCCACGAAGAACGAAAACACTCACTGCACCATGCAGAACCCGTCATACAACATACCAGTGAAACCCACGTCCAGGAGGGCTAGATCCTAGGGTCTATAAGTGGTTTGATGTTGTCTCATCTTTTGGTATTTCCAACCTTGCCAAAACATGGGAACCCCAACAGCTGCATGTGGTTGCTCCTCCATGAGTGTGATAGTGTTATTACAAGACTCCTCAAGTGGTGGTGTGAGCTTTCCTCCTTTGTTATTTCTCTATCAAAGGTTTTGATCAACCTTTGAGTGAACTCTGCAAAATTTTTCACCTTTGCATGGCTCAAGTGGTTAGACCACCAAACATAGGCTCCACCCTCCAAGTGCAGCGCTGAGATTTATACTGCTTCCCTTTCTACCACTGGATGTAGTAGGAAGAAACCTCAAGCTTCTTTGCCCAATATCCTGCTGTAGAAGATCCATCAAATGTAGACAATAGGAATCTATTGCCTTTGATCTCCCTCTCTTTGCAGGGCCTCCTCTCCTCCTTCCACTGAATAAACTGTGGGAGAGATATTATCTCTTTGGAAGCTCTAGATCTAGATTTGTATTCATCTAGGTATTGAATTAGAACCTGATGATCCAAGTATCTTTCATGCTTGTTCTCTTCTTCTTCATGAGAATAGGAAGTGCATGGTCCTTTCTCTTCTTTTTTCTCCTTCTATTTGGAGAGGCTCTTCTTATTTCTTAACACTGATGAGAGTAATCTTATCTTCTTCATAATTTTTATCTTCTTGGGCTGAGACTCATAGCCTGAGCCAAGAAAGCTTCTTTGATACCACTATAATATCCCAAATCTGGAACAACTAGCAAGGCATGGCTGGAAAATGCATTTTCCAGCAATGGATGCAATAGGATTTGAAACCGGGACCCGGATCCCTTAGATCTATGTATCTAATTCCAAAATCCAAGAGGAGGCTCCAAATAAATCCCTCTAGGTGGGTTAAACAAGTCTCCCACACCTAGTTACCTTGTAAAAGTGCCCGATGAAGGGACTGTGGCAAATGCAAGCACATATAATGAAATGAAAATGTAATTTTAATAATCCTGGGCACATGAAGAAAAAAATAGCCAAAAAATGATGTTTTAGCAAAGAAAGGAGTACAATGCTTTGAGGAATGAGACACTCAAGCTAGGTAATGAGAGCCTCAATGGAACATGTACATGAAAATAGAAGAAAAATGCTATACTTGTGTTTTTGCAGGCTAATAGGACACAATTTATAATAGGTACTGCATCATAATAGATAATAACAAAAATATGTGTCAATATATGTCTCAAGAAATGAGGGGGAGAAAGCTCTCAACCCCTGAAAACAATAATACAACTATCCTTGGAAGGATTGGCTAAAATATACAAAATGGAAAAAATGTTGGAGTTGCTGGGTAGCAGCTGCAACTCAGAAACTGGAAATGGATGGAGATATTTGAAGATGCTGCAACTGATGGTTGAATCTCATCCAATGGATCTCTTAGGTGAAAGAATGGTCCTATCACTGAATATATTACCCTCCAATCAACAATGCAAAACCCCACAGCAAATGCTCAATGAAAATAACGTAGTTACTGAAGCAACTGCACTGTAGGGGCAAGGGAATGAGCTGACCCAATGCCAAGATCTACAATAAGCTCCAATGGCTTCCAAACTGATCCCTCAAAGTAAAGAGATACTCCTCCTCTGAAAAACAAGTGATGGAATAGGTTTTGTGATCCCTCACTGCAACAACCTGCAACACAACATTATTCTGCTACAGAAATAACACTGTACTGGAGGAGGATGCTTGGCCTCAAGCTTAGATGTGAGGAAAATCAGTACAAATCCTTCAAGAGGCTTCTCAAGAAAGGATAAGGATTTCTAAACAGGAAATCCTTGTGCTAAGCAGCACAACAACTTAGTTAAACAGTCAGGACTGCAAATAGTCTAAGCAGACAAGAAATAAATAATCATATGCATGTCTAACAATGGCTTCCTTACCCTCCTTTTAAACAATGAGAGCTCCATCTCCATGGGTCCCACTCTTTAGGGTTTCCTTCATCAAGGAAACTTCCTTCCTTTTTCTCTACGTTGTCTTCTCAAGCAAGCTATACCTCTTAGGCAGCGCTGTTTGACTTGGTCAAACTTGACCTTGTCTCTTTGAAAATGTCTCCTTTCACACATGAGGATGTGAAATCTAGTTCTACTGATGATCCCATTTCATAATAGGAGGGATTCAATCCATGTTTATATTGTGTTTGAGCCTCCTCTCCCAACTATTCAACTCATAAGTGAAATTAACAAAATTTAATATTCCAATTTATTGAAGGAAAAATTTGGAATATTACAATCTCTGTGATTTCAGATCTTCAATATCTAAAAATGGGCGCTAAGGTATCCTTCTGAATCCTTTTTTGAATGCCATAGGTCTAACCTGATTTGGATTCTTCAAGACAAAGTTATGTTGAATCTCCCACAATGACCTAATTATGGACTGGTTCAGTAAAGCAAACTTATATGACTTTCCACATGTCACTTTGTGTTCCTTTGGCTCTGAAATTTATAGACAGGAAACTACAGTCCATTTGATTCTATCCAATTTTTACAGAATTCCAATCTGATGCTCAGAGAGAGAGTTATGAAGATTTTACGACGATCACCTCTTTGAGATGAAATTCAGGAGCCTGCCAAAGACCTAACTTCCATAGACCATATCTCTGAAACTATTGAGAACCAAGCTCTGAAATTTTGCACCGATGTTCCTCGGGATTTCGGATTCTCTCTCTAAAAATTTCAGCTTCTGAATCTTCATAGAAAAGAAGTTATAGAGAAAATTTCGCGATTAACTGTTTAGGTTAAATTCAGGATCTTACAAAAAGCCCTAACGTCCACAGATCATATCTCCAAAAATATTAAGAACCAAGATATGAATTTTTTCTAAGATGTTCCTCAGGATTTAGGCTTCTCCCTTTCAAAATTTTAGCTTTTGAACCTTCGTAGAAAAAAATTTATAGCGAAAATTCCACGATGACCTGTTTGGAGCAGCAAAACCCTAGAATCCAAAGCTCTGATACCAAATGTTGTGAAACCAGCTCCAAAAATAGAAGAAAAGAGATATCAACGCCTTAGAAATAAGCCACTTCGAGGGGGAAACCTCCAATACATTACATGAATGAAAAATTATTGGATGATACAAATGAAAAAACCTCCCTTCTATATATAGGAGTCCATGGGGCCATAATGTAATCCTAGCTGACCTAACAATAATAATGTAAGGGCACAATAATAACAATATGGGGCTTACAGGGATACTACAATAACAATAAGGGGGGCTACACTAACACAATAAGGGACTACACTATTAATATAGGGACTTAACACTGCACATTGCAGCCTTTACGAATATGGAGGAACCCGATATAATGGAGGAGCGGTTAGCGCAGCTTGTGGATTTGGAGGAATATTGTTTCATTTCTAATTTTCATTAGAAGGTTTAGAAGGCTTGGGATAAGGCATGGCATGATTGACATATTTGACAAAAGACCTTTGCAGAGGGCGAATTATTCCTACTGTATGATAGCCAGTTTGCGAAACACCCGGGAAGTTCTGATAGCACTGGCTAGGGCCCTATACAGTTAAAGAAATCATAGATGGTGGAGTTGTTCAGTTAGCCACCCTACACAGAGATATGCTACCTGGCTATGTAAATGGCAGCTGGCTCAAACCATATCAGATCAAATGACTATATGGCCAGAGTAGCTGTATGAAGTGGGGTATGACCACCAAGGAAGGTAAGAATGGAAGGTACAATGGTCTGCACAGCAAGCGGCCACGGGTTTGGAAACTCAGAGGGGTGCGGCAAAGGCGCAGGTGTATTTTTAGAAGGAAGCAAGTGTGATGGATGCGCATAAGTGTGTTGGGAGCACAGGAGGTCTACTGGGAGCGCAGTAGTGTGCGGGGCGCACAGGAGGTGTGAAAACTAGCCGTTGGAACAGTAAAATCGGGTAAAAAGAAAAAAATACCGTTGAAAGGAGCAGGCGGCCAACATTTAATGAGGTGATTCTGGCAAATTTTTTACTGTTTACTTGATGGTAAGTTTCAGATAAGGTTTACCCAACCGTTGGGCGATCGAAAAGGCTATAAAAGGAGAAGGATAGATCGAATAAGGGTTCCGTATCGCTTGAATAGTTTGTACTTGGCGTGTTTGTCCTTGAAAAGTTTTTGTTGTAAAAATTTATATGCCTATTGCGTCCCTTTCATGTCTGAGCATCCTACACCCTCTGACACTAGCCACCCGAAGTTCATTTTCCGTGTCAGAATGACGACCACTAATCCCACTAAAGCCTCAGAACTGGTGACCTCGACGGAACAAGAATCCGAGGAAGTAGTGGAAGTCGAACCCAAAGCTGAGGAAGTTATGTATACACCAAGCCAAGCCAATAATAAGGGGAAAGAAAAAATGCAGGGGTCGGGGAGGCCCTCGAAATGGGTTGGGGTGAGGCACCATACTTCTCCACGAAATGTAAATTCCCCACGAATGGCACCCCAGGGACATTTTCCCAACCTAGTAAGGCGACCTCTGTCTGCACAAGAAGAGGCCCAGATAGTCGAACCAATTAATTGGCTACCACCCTTTTTTCGGCCCCACAGGCCCTCCACCCGCACACCAAAGAGTCTCGATGGCCTGCGCACCTACCTGCAGATGCCGCTGACCTTGGGAGAGGTCCCCGTCATTAGCGAGCCCTTTGGAAGGCTCCATGAGGTGAAATTTGATGATCATGACTTGGCCAATTTGGAGGCCTTCCATGAATTGGCACTCGAATTATATCTTGACAGAATAAAAGAAGACGATGGGATAAATATTGTCTCCATGTGCTGGGTACGCAGACTGGCAGGGTCTAGGCTCTTAAACTTGCTAAGGATGCCACACTTTGGCCACTACAATATCACAGACCGTTTGGTATGTCATTTGTGTTGGTCATCCCTAATTTTCATACCTCAAGATGACTAAGCATTGTTTCCAGATTTCTAGAAACAAAGTTCATGAGCATTGTGAGTTCTAGAAATCTCATAGCCTTCATTACCCTTAGGATATTTTTTTCCTATTTTTCCATCATCTTATCTAGCCATCACTAGCCCACCACTCCTGGAAGACCCATCCTGGGTTCAAGCCATATTATTTTACCCCAACTGTCACTCATTTTTCACCATGTCTTGCCTTTTGGCCCAAAATCCTTTGTTTTTCTTATCTACAAGATTCCCTACTACTGATCAAACCTACTAATCCAATAGTCTTGATGACTCTTCCATAATATTCCCAGACATTGATTGTCTTTACAAACCCTTTAGATAATCAAAATTCTGGATCCTAGGTCTTCAAACACACTAAGCTTATCGCAGGTCTAATCTTACACTTGGTAATCCCTAAAGTCTAAACGTCTATCCAAAATCCAAATCCAAAGGTACCCATTAGGTCACCAAAGGTTTCACTGAGTTATAGGATGGATTTGGTGCCAAGAAATTTATGTCTTCCTGCATAAAGAGGATTGCACTCAAAGGGGCCCCCCTTGGCTCAGAGTACAAACATTGCAAGGGACAGCTTCCCTTGTTCACATATTGTTTTTTTTAGCCAAGATGACCTTCAGCAACCAGAGGAGGCAAAGTAATAGGGCATAATCATCATCAAGAAGCAGACCCAAAGAAGACAAAAACAATAAGCATATAGGTAAAAGAGTATCAGAGTTTGATTTGGTGGATTAACAAAACACTGATGACAAGAGTAGAAGCCTCCTCCTAAAGGTTTTTTTCCAAAATAGCACTGCTTCACCTGCACTAGGAGAAGAAAGACAAAGAGTATCAGGTTAAAGAAGACCATTTTTTTCCAAAGGATAGAAAAACAAAGTTTTTAAGGTAAAAGGTTAGATTATGAGTTATTGTTAAAGAAAGGGCAAATGTGACCTCGATTTATGCATCTCAATGATAGGCTCCCAACAAAGGGCCTCCATGCTAAAAAATATTGCTCCCCAAAAGATTGGCAAAGGTAGGAATAAACATGTTTTCCAAGAAATATTTAAAAAGAGTGTTCACAGCGAAATTACACATTAAAAGATAAGAAACCTCAACCTTACAAAAGTGGGTTTGGGCTTTTTAAATTTTTTCAAAACAAAGTATAAAGGCCAAGTGAACCTTCCCCATGCATCATTTGCACTTTATTGAGGAGAAGAAGCCGTTGAGAGGAAATTTCTTGAGTTTTCGGGAAATCTGTAAAAATTTGACAGGTGCTACATGTTGAGCACGGTGCTACGCCCTTAGACTCCAGCGCTATGTGCAAAGGCGAGGCATGCAGTGTAAAATTACACTTCACTACGCGCTTGCGGGGTGGCGCTATGCGTTTGGGTTGTCACTACGCGCAGGCATAGGAGTGACCACTGGAGCCTGTTTTTACGTCAGGTGCTACGCCCAGACGACCCAACCAGCCCGACGCTACTCACAGGCACTACGCGCTAGCGCTGCGCCCCTAGCAGCGCTTTAGAAAATTGTGCCAAAGGTTTCAAAATTGGTTTTTTCCTCTGTTGATCAGGTCAGCCCCCTATTGAATTTTGACAAGAAATCCCCTTTAAAAACCCTTTTAGACTCCTTCTGTTAGCCTAAAGAATCCTTTTTCTGCCTATCGTTACCTTTCCTACCCCGAAATTACATTAAAAAAGGCCGCAAAACCCATATTTGAAAATCTATAAGGCCTAGCCCTTTCGGTCCTAGCCCCCTCTATCTTTCTCTCCACGTAACTTGGGCGCTAGAACCTGGCGATAGAAGGAGGGCGCATGCACGGAAAAGGTCCAGACATAAATTAAAAAGGGAAAAGGTATGGTTTTTAAAGTGTAAAACGAAATATTTAAAAGTGCTTCCTTCCCAGTATACACATGACAGAACTCTCCGTACAGGAGGGGGGGGGGGGGGGTTGAGAAGCAGACGGGGGAGAGACCCATACCCCCGTGGAATCATGGTGACGTGTCCACTGCCATGTCACCATCCCATAGGCCTCTGTCATATGTTCAGTCAATCCCTATATATTCTGTCGGAAGTTCAAATGTCAAGTCTCCGTGTTTAAATCTCTTGTGATCCGCCATCTCACCGTGCTACGCTGTAATTCTCGGTGGTCCCCACTCCTTCACTGCCTGATCGCATAATCCACCATCTGTTTAAACCGCAGATCAATGGTTTGCAGCTCACCCGCCCTTGTGGTCCCCGCTCCGTGCACTGTACAAAACTGGTGGTTTATATCACACCGCCTTTCGGAGGTGAGCGGTATTTCTCATTTCAGAGCGATTCCATTCATCGCGCGATGCGTGTCTCGCGCACTATTTCAAAACCGCCTGTTCATTGCGCGTTATATTTTGGCAGCGGATGTGGCGCGATATGCACATGATCCGTCTGATCTAGAGCGGCCCATCCGACGACAATTGCTCCTCGAAGCTGCGCGGAAGTTAACACGGGGAAACCGTACCCCTGGCCCACGGTCCATTGCCCTCCGACGCATTTTCAGCCGTCGATCTCCTCCTGAGATCTAACTGTCCAGATCACTTAACTCTCTGCTAGTTGACTCCATACCTCCACGTCACTCGTTCCATGTGTGTGTCGCATTTTTCCTCTGCCCGTTATATATTCCAGTCATAAGTCAAATTTTAATGTTTTGTGTTAAAACCTTTCACCAGTCCATTCACCCTCGTTTCACTGCGTTTTTCGCCACCACCCCGCATTCTTTCACCATTTCATCATTCTGCACTGCCACACCGCTATCCCTGCCGCATTCACCATCCCCACTGCATCTACATCCCCATGCATGGTTTTCCTAACGAGTTTGTGGGTTTTTCAGGGTTATAGCGGTGGAAAACCGCCATGATTCAGTCTCTGTTACAGTGACGGAGGACACATCAAAGGACCATTTCCAGGAGTTGAAATTATGGAGAAAGGCCTGGGAAGGTATGCCGACAAGACTTCCATTAAAAGAAGCAGGGTTAAAATCTGTCAAACCCTCCAGAGTCATTCAAAGCACAGATTGTGCAGATGGAGACATTAATGGAGCAGCAGAGAAATATCAGTGAATGATCGAGGAATTCAATGTTCAGCATTGAATATTTTCAGCCGTAATTCAGGGTTTAGAAGGCAGGGGGTACCATTCGCAGAAAACAATACCCCCAAGGTTTCTTTTCAGCATAATTTTCTCCCTAGGAAAGGACGGAATGTCCATTTGATTTTACTTCCTTGCCGTGTTCCTGAAGAGACTTTCACCCAGTGCATTTATTTCAAAAAGAAGACCATAGAGTACATACAGCACTACAGAGTCATCAAGCAGTATGGGCATGCACGTTTCCTCCATCCTGCCTTAAAGAGGCAAATTAAATGTTCATCATCGACTTCCTTTACAAGTTTTCTTTTTCCCCTATAAAACTCCCAAAGAACAGATTATTCAAGGTTCCAGATTTTATTAGAAAATTATGCAGTGAGAGGATTTTGTATACATTTTGTTGAACTCTTGTATGAAGGCTCAGATCCCATTGGGTCTCACTGAGGAGGAGTTCCATCTGTTAAGAGGATTTTGGTCTTTGGTATTTCACAGTTTGTAACTTCTCCCTTTATGTGTTTGTGAAATTGTTCATCTTGTACCCATCCATTTTTCTTATATCATGTTTTGGAATGCGAGTGGCTCACTGGTTTTGGTGCGAATTTATCCTAGTTGATACTCGTGCTAGAATCAGTCAAGCGCTTTAAATATGGCTCATGCATGATATACTGTTCCATTTTCACTTCAACCATACTTATGCTATATTAGCTTCTGTGGAATGTTATTTTTAAAACGCTATTATTATGTAAGGATTCTTAAATTGGAAAGCCCATTCATAGTGATATGTGTATCTGGATATCATCTATATGACAGCTAGTATTCTCTCACCTTTCTTACATAGTAAACACCTTCAGATTATTTATCTCTGTGAAATATTTCTGAACCGACCCTCTTTACAGTAAATTGTCTTTGAATTATCTAATGCTTTTGTGTTAGAGTTTTGCGCCTTGCCTCTGCAATATCTCTTTTTCTGTATCTAGTTTCTGAAGGTCTTGGTCCCATTCAAAATTAAAATTTCTTGCTTTCAGGAGATAGCATGAGAACCTTTTATTGATAACTTCCCCTGTTATACCATATGCTCCTTGCTATATAAGATGTCCTAGGCACTGGTCTTTAACAACTCAAGGCTGTCTCTAGGAACGACAACATCTTTTTGGCACCATTGTCGAGGAAAGAAGTCGAGAAAATTTAAATCCCTGGGCCTCGAAAAAACCTAATTCACTCTTCAAGTAGGTGAGCATGGAGAATTGAGAGTTGTAGATCCCTCACCTTGGTGACTCCACATTTGTTTATTAGATAAATTCGCCTGCAATCCTGGCTCCTCGTAAGCCACACCTGAGGTCAGACACGTCACAGCCAAAGACACCTTTAGTGTCTGACCCAGAGAAGATCATACATAGGAGGAATTGGAGGGAAAGGAAATCAGTTTAGACTGAAATCCCTGAATTGTCTATAGAAAATTTCCCATCATTTTCTTCTCTAGTAGCTTAAGTGCTAGGTCCTGACTCCATTGTGGGAGATACTGATTACTCTTCAGATAGTTCACCTCGAGGAGGTGTCCGATTTAAAGATAATTTTCACCCTACTCCTGAGGTCGAAAAGGTCAAGGAAGTCACCGAAGTATCTTCTATTAATAGACCGTTTTTCCCCTCAACACCTCAAGCTGTTGTTCATTACATTCCAATTGTTATTCATACTCCACTTCCACCTAATCCTCCTCCTTTTACTCATCAAACTAGTGCACTACCTCCACCCCCTCTAATGGCCAATGTTCCAGGCTTCCTGTTGAATAAATATGCCCCCCTAGCATTACCTCAAGTGTTGAATGATATGCCACAGGATTATCTAAAGATCTTACCCAGATTCAATGGGGAAAATGATATTGAAGCTCAAAAACATCTTGAGGTCTTCTGTTCTTTTGCAGATAATTTTAATGTGGAACATTTAGACGTAGTCTTAAGGTTGTTTTTCCAATCTCTTGATGGTGAAGCCAGAAAATGGTTTAAGACATTGGGAGACCGTTCTGTTGCCACTTGGGAAATAATGGAAGATACTTTTCTCAAGAAATGGGGAGAGAAGAAAGATCATGGGCATTGTCTTACTAAGTTCAATACACTCAAGAAAATACATAACGAAGGGGTGTCATAATTTATCAAGAGATTTAATAAATTGTATCTGAGCCTTCCAGCCGATATGAAACCCCATCAAACTGCTGCTAAATTTGTTTTTGTAGCAGCCTTTGATTCAAAATTTGGTTTCTCTTTGAGAGAAAGAAAGCCTGCTACTCTGGATGATGCTCAGACAGATGCACTAGAATTGGAGGCAAATTTTGCCTCCACTGGTAAATCAAAGGGAAAATCTGAACAAGATACTAGAAGAAGGGGCAAAGAGGAGGTATCTACCTCTAACCAAGACAGAGACTCACCTAATGACAGAATTGAAGAAATGGCCAAAATGATTAAAAAACTGGTCAAGCTTGAATTGGAGGCCAAGAATTTAGCCTCCAAGAATTTCCAAAATGCTCCAAACAGAGGATACAATCCTCAGTATAGGAAACCAACCCTACAAATATTGCAAAGGAAACCAAGAGAACAACAAGATCAAGTACCACACCCATTGTACTTGGAAGGTCCAGTGGATGGTCCTACTGAAGATACTACTTATGAACTAGAGGATTCAAATCTTTCTTTCTCGAATAGTGATGGAGAAGAATGCCCTTTGCAAGGAAATGATGGAACCGAGTGCTCATTGCAAGAAGAAGAAAAGGCTAGAGACACAGAAGACTCAGAAATTGATCACTATTGTAAGCAATTTGTTGATTTCCCTGCAAGCACAACTGAGGATATTCTAGAAGAGGTTCAAGAAGACATCCTGCCTCCAAATCATCTAGTACAAGAAACAGAGAGTTGCTGCTCTTCTGCACAAAGGAACACAAAACAATCTTCTCCTTTGACAGAAGAATATATTGATCAAATATTAAATCAGCAACACACCTCAGAAGTCTTCTATGGAGCACACACTCTTTCCCATTCATCCTATGAGTTTGATTGTACAGATCCAGAAAGCTCCTCTGCAGATCAAAGTGAAGAAGAACCTGCCGGTAATCCAGTATGCTCAGTTGGTAGTATTACTTATATTCATGATTTTCCTATTTCTAATCTATCTGATGATGATGTTTCCCAAACAGAAGATAATCTTGCAGTGTCATCATTAGTAGATCTATGGGAGGAAAATCATTTCCCTTTACTTCTAGAGAGTAATAAGCCAATGCAGGCTATTTATGATACTGATGGGGAGAGCTACAATAGTATAATAGCAGATGAAGATTCCTTGAATCTTCATTCCGCTTTACCACAGATCATCAGTGAGACTGGAAACCATCAGCCTTCCTTTTTAGAAGATGAGAAGGTAAGAAAAGAAGAAATTCCTGAGCAGATTGAAATTAAGGGGCCTTCTCTTGAAAAGGAAGAAGAAATGAAACATACCCCTGCTTAGGAATATATAGATCTATTCACAGAGCTCAGCTCATCAAAGTAGAATATATCAGAGCTCCAAGAGGACAACACTGTCATATATGATGAGTCCTCCAGTTCAGAAAATGAGGAAAATGAGGGAGATTCTCTTTCTCAAGAGAGTCTTGTTCTTCATCCAGTGGAAGAAGGAGAAACCCTGGTTGAAGCCTGCCTGCTAGATATTCATAACTAGGTATCATTTCATGATCCTTATGTTCAATTCCTACACACATTTGAAGAAGGACCAAGGGTCTTTTTGAGCAGCATGTTGCAAGCAGAAAGAAAAATTTTCAAAGCTACTATTATGGAACAAAAAGAGTGGGAGTTGCCCTGCCTTTCTAGCCTACTCAAGGAATTGAGCAAGAAAGACCAGTCATGGGATCACTTAATGGACTGGTTGCATTGGTATTATTTTATCACCTAGAGCATCAGAGACTTCCAGGTTAGAGTAGAGTAGGTAGGAAGTCTGAAATAAAGCTCAGCCTGTGAGCATGTAGTTAGTGGTTTTAATTTTTGCAAAGTCTAGCAAGCCAGAAAGTCTAATCCTGGCTTGGCTATTTTTCAATTTCGGTTTTAGAATGTAGAGAAGAAATCTGCTAGACAGTTTAATCCTAGAAGATGTAGTTTAGGTAGAGAAAATGTGAGACCAACAGTTTAATCTGGTCTCATGGAGTAATAAGGGTAGAGGTAGAATAGATTTATTTTTCCTGTCTGTAAAAATTGATGATGTAGGTGGTCTGCGAAGTTCTCGACACGCCCAAGGATGAACGTGCCATCCCCAGGTGGAGCCAATGTTGATCAGGTCAGCCCCCTATTGAATTTTGACAAGCAATCCCCTTTAAAAACCCTTTCAGACTCCCTCTTTTGGCCTAAAGAATCCTTTTTCTACCTATCGTTACCTTTCCTACCCCCAAATTACATTAAAAAAATTTGCAAAACCCATATTTGAAAATCTATAAGGCCTAGCCCTTTCGGTCCTAGCCCCCTCTATCGTTTTCTCCACGTAAACTGGGCGCTAGAACCTGGCACTAGAAGGAGGGTGCATGCACGGAAAAGGTCTAGACATAAATAAAAAAGGGCAAAGGTATGGTGTTTAAAGTGTAAAACGAAATATTTAAAAGTGCCGCCTTCGCAGTATACACATGATAGAACTCTCTGTATGGGAAGTTCCGGGGGGGGGGGGGGGGGTTGAGAAGCAGATGGGGGAGAGACCCATACCCCTGCGGAATCACGGTGATGTGTCCACCGCCATGTCACCATCCCATAGGCCTTCGTCATATGTTCATTCGTTCCTTGTATATTTTGTCAGAAGGTCAAATGTCAAGTCTCCGCATTTAAATCTCTTGCGATCTGCCATCTCACCGTGTTTCACTGTAATTCTCGATGGTCCCCACTCCTTCAATGCCCGATCGCATAATCCACCATCTGTTTAAACCACAGATCAATGGTTCGTAGCTCACCTGCCCTTGTGGTCCCTGCTCCATGCACTATACAAAACCAGTGGTTTATATCGCACCGCCTTTCAGAGGCGGGCGGTATTTCTCATTTCAAAGCGATGGCATTCATAGCGCGACGCGTGTCTCGCGCACTATTTCAAAACCGCCTACTCATCGCTCATTATAGTTCGGTAGTGGACGTGGTGCGATATGCACGTGAGCCTTCCGATCTAGAGCGGCCCATCCGACGGCGATCGCTCCTCGAAGCTGCGCGAAAGTTAACACGGGGAAACCATACCCCTGGCCCACGGTCCATCGCCCTCCGACGCATTTTCAGCCGTCGATCTCCTCCTGAGATCTGACGGTCTAGATCACTTACCTCTCCGCTAGTTGACTCCATGCCTCCACGTCACCCGTTCCATGTGTGTGTCGCATTTTTCCTCCACCCGTTATATATTCTAGTCATAAGTCAAATTTTAATGTTTTGTGTTAAAACCTTTCACTAGTCCATTCACCCTCGTTTCACTGCGTTTTTCACCACCACCCCGAGTTCTTTCACCATTTCATCATTCTATGCTGCCACATCATTATCCCTGCTGCATTCACCATCCCCACTGCATCTACATCCCCACGCATGGTTTTCCTAACGATTTTGCGGGTTTTGCAGGGTTACAGCGGCGGAAAACTGCCATGATTCAGTCTCTGTTACAGTGACGAAGGACACATCAAAGGACCATTTCCAGGAGTTGAAATTATGGAGAAATGCCTGGGAAGGTATGCCGACAAGACTTCCATTAAAAAAAGCAGGGTTAAAATCTGTCAAACCCTCCAGAGTCATTCAAAGCACAGATTGCACAGATGGAGACATTAATGGAGCAGTAGAGAAATATTAGTGAATGATCGAGGAATTCAACGTTCAACATTGAAGATTTTCAGCTGTAATTCAGGGTTTAGAAGGCAGGGGGTACCATTCACAGAAAAAAATACCCCCAAGGTTTCTTTTCAGCATAATTTTCTCTCCAGGAAAGGATAGAATGTCCATTTGATTTTACTTCCTTGCTATGTTCCTGAAGAGAGTTTCACCCAGTGCATTTATTTCAGAAAGAATACCATAGAGTACATACAGCACTACAGAGTCATCAATAAGTATGGGCGTGCACGTTTCCTCCATCCTGTCTTAAAGAGGAAAATTAAATGTTCATAATCGACTTCCTTTACAAGTTTTCTTTTTCCCCTATAAAACTCCCAAAGAACAGATTATTCAAGGTTCCAGATTTTATCATAAAATTATGCAGTGAGAGGATTTTGTATACATTTTGTTGAACTCTTGTATGAAGGCTCAGAGCCTGTTGGGTCTCAGTGAGGAGGAGTTCCATCTGTTAAGAGGATTTTGGTCTTTGGTATTTCACAGTTTGTAACTTCTCCCTTTATGTGTTAGTGAAATTGTTCATCTTGTACCCATCCATTTTTCTTATATCATGTTTTGGAATGCGAGTGGCTCACTGGTTTTGGTGCGAATTTATCCTAGTTGATACTCGTGCTAGAATCAGTCAAGCGCTTTAAATATGGCTCATGCATGATATACTGTTCCATTTTCACTTCAACCATACTTCTGCTATATTAGCTTCTGTGGAATGTTATTTTTAAAACGCTATTATTATGTATGGATTCTTAAATTGGAAAGCCCATTCATAGTGATATGTGTATCTGGATATCATCTATATGACAGCTAGTATTCTCTCACCTTTCTTACATAGTAAACACCTTCAGATTATTTATCTCTGTGAAATATTTCTGAACCGTCCCTCTTTACAGTAAATTGTCTCTGCATTGTCTGATGCTTTTGTGTTAGAGTTTTGCGTCTTGCCTCTGCAATATCTCTTTTCTTGTATCTAGTTTCTGAAGGTCTTGGTCCCATTCAAAATTAAAATTTCTTGTTTTCAGGAGATAGCATGAGAGCCTTTTATTGATAACTTCCCCTGTTATACCCTATGCTCCTTGCTATATAAGATGTCCTAGGCACTGGTCTTTCACAACTAAAGGCTGTCTATAGGAATGACAACAGCCTCCACAAACCCTCTGCAAGTCGAAACAAGACTAGTCAACCTTTCTTTCCTTCTCCCAAATATTGATTATCAAAGAGGTCATCCGTGATTAAAGATTAACCAAAACCCTAGATTATGAACAAACAAATTTTCATTGTCTTTGAACTAGGGTTATAAGAAATATTGGTTTTCATACAAAGAGAAGAATGAGTTGCATAAACCTGACGTCTTCCACCAAGTCCAAGCTTTGAAAGTCGTCCTCACCCTAGCATCCCTCTTTGCAAAAGTTTGACCTACACCACTTATTTTGCTCCAAATACCCTAAAAGAAAACTCAAGGTTCCTTCTATTGTTTGGATCAGCCATCATGTCAGAAAGTGATAGTCACACTAGTGGTGATGAGAGTCATACTCCCACCAAGCCAAAACATCATGGAGGAAGAGCTAAAAGGTTTGAGCCCCTAGACACCACTCAAATTACTTCCTCTCCTATGATCCTCTCATACTTCCAGGATGTAGGATGCTACCATTTTTTTGAGAAGGTCAAGCAAGTTGAAAACCATCTAGACTTAACCAAGTTGTTTGCTTGTAGCCTACAAAACCACAAATTTAATCTAGCAGGGGTCCAATTTGAGCTTTCATTTGAAATCATTTCCAAAGCAACTGGTATTCGAGATGTTGGTGAGCTTTGGTTCAAACGAAAGAAATTGGATTTGAGTTATTATGGGCCTTATTTGAAACCCACCTGTCAGCAAAATTGCAAGGCTATTTTTCCTTTTTCTTATTTGCTAGAAAGGTATGCAGCATTAATGAGGCAGATTATCAGTTTCTTCACATTTGAGGGAAGGCATTCTCGGCTCTATACATATCATATTTTATTGCTGATGCATTTCACCAAAGTCAAAATGATGAACCTACCTTATTTCCTTTTCCAGATTATTGATAAAATGGCCTCTACTGTCAAGAGGAAAAGCTATGACCACCAAATGCCTAGCCTCTTTCATCACTCCCTGATCAAGATGATTGTCCTATACCAGCTAGAAAAACAAGGTATATCTTGGGAGACCTTCATCTCACATGATGTGTTTTCAGACCCCCGGGCCTTCATCTAGTAGAGCTTGCCTTCCACTTCACAACCATCCACCTCCACACAGCCATCATCTCCCCATGTGCCTTCTCCACAAAGAATTTCACCTATTACTTCCTCCCCTGATTTACCAAGTGAAGAGGCTGACAGTAGCCCTAGTGAAGGGAAAATAGGAGGTAATAGTGAGGAAGAAGATGAGACAAAGAATGATGATGAAGGAGAGGACAATGAAGAAGAAGTTGATGGAGAAGAAGATGACAAAGAAGAAAATGAGGAAGAGGAAAGAGGCCAAGAAGAAAGGAGAAATGGCCAAGGGTAGCAAGATGATCAAGAGGGCAGTGAAGAAGAGAATCAAGAAGAGGAAAGTGGCTAAGAAAAAAGCAGCAATGGCCAAGGGCAGCAAGGCAGTGAAGAATAAAACAAAGATAAAACCAGTGATGATAGTCACAAAGATAAAAATAGTGAACATGATGATGAAGAGGACAATGACAATGATGATGAAGAGGAAGATGACAATGAGGAAGAATAGGAAAATAGTGAAGAAGAAGAACAACCAAATGAGGAAGGTAGCTATTTAAGTGCCCAAAACAGTCCAAGAAAGAGTCATGAAAGTCATGAAAACTGTCATGACTGTCTTGACAAATATCAGTCCATAGAAGACATAGAAAAATCAGATCATAATGAAGGACAAGATGATGTCAACATTGTCTTTTAGACTCCCATGATTTTCCCTCTCTCATGCACTTATCATAGAGGGAAAAGGAGTGTGTTTGATGCCTCTAAAAGGCAAAGGGCCACTTCCTCAAAAAATATCAAAAAATCAGACAAAGACAAAGAAAAAATGAAGAGTGTTGAGCCAAAGGCACTAGTCAGGAGGAGTAAAAGGATTAAAAAGTATTCTCAAGGCCCTCTCTTTGTTGATCTAGACAGTGACAATGAAGACCAAGGGATAAACACAAAATTACTCCTCCTAGAAAAAGATGCCCAACTTCAAGAATGGGAAAAAGATTTTGAAAGAGCACAAAGGGTCATCTACTATTACAAACAGGAGCACAAACATTTCAAAGAGGTCAAAAGGGGCCTTTCCTTGCAAAAGAAAATGGTCAAACATTATGCAAGGAAGAGCATGATTTCCAATGCTAAATTGAGGCAAGCCCTCCTAGCGCTAGAAGAGCTAAAGGGGCCCAAAGTTCATGACAGCCTCGGGATCTTGGTTGATACTTCTCAGCAGGTATCTAAAACCCCTTGAGGGGTCTACCCACCAATTTTGAAGAAAATCTAGGCACTTTTTGTTTTTTCAAATTTGGGCCCCTATAAACGCAGCACCCTAGGAGCTACGATTTTTTTTGGGGCATCCTCAGCTGCTAAAGTTTATATATTTGGGTTTTTCATGTCTCTAGAAGTCTCCAAAAAAAATTTCAGATCACTTGGAGCACTTTTTCCCCCTCAAAAGGTCAAAAAACACCTCAAAAATGACCTTTTTGCCTCCTTTTCAGGCCTGGCGCTGTGCGTTGAGCAGTCATGGGATATTTTATTTTTGAGTAGGTAAATGGCATCCATTTAGCACAAATCAAGTATTTCTAGAAATTAGACTCTCCAAGCTTTCCAATGAGCCATCATCGACCTGAATCTGATGCCGAGAAGGGGTCAAAAAATCAGCTGCAACATACCCCAAATTTTGCGGATATGGAGCTACGCACAGAGACAGCTTTTTGCCAAAAAGTCAACAAAAGACACAAATTAATGGAAAATTATTTTTTTAATATTTTCTTGGATAAATCACTCCTGATTTGATTAGGGAGTTATGTTTTGGTGTGTTTCATTTATTTCCTTATCTCTTATGTGTCTTGGGCCTTGCATGGTCATTAAGCACATTTATGACATTTATGGCTGAATTAGGGTTTCTGGAAGCCTCTTAGAGTTTCCACCTCCTCATTTGTTCCATAAATGGAGCATGAGGCTCTTGTACATTTTTTTGGATTTTTATGACTTATGCTGGAGTAATACATAGCCCTTTGAAGCCTTTGATGAGAAATTGATGTCTTGAAGCTCATGCTCGATCTGATTTTCTTGTGGATGGAGAAGGATTGTTTTCAAGATCCATATGCCTAGTTGATGGTGAAGTTTTCTCTTGTTTATGTTTTCTAGTTTCCATTATGTTTTCCATCTTGCTATTCTACAGTAGGACAAAAAATTTAGACTAAGATATGCTTGCTAATGGCACCTTAGATCTGTTTGTTTCCTTCACTACCTTAATGTTTTCTTCTACTGAGATATGTTAGGGAATTCATTTCTTGCTCTCTAAGAAGTTATTAGTTTGTCAATTTCTTGAATGATTTAGATCAGTTAGTTTCAATTATTATTTATGGTTAGCCCTGCATATTTTTGCCACTGAAATACTTTGTTCTTGGAATCATCTTTTGAAGTAGCTTTGCCTAGGGTTTGTCAAAGAAGTCTATCTTAACCATGCTCTTTGCCTTCACTTAGCTAAAATTTTTTCAAGGAACCTTCATAGATGTAACTATGGATGTTAGGGCTTTCTCTCTTTCTATGGGTATAGTTATTCATGCATATTAAATGTTTTTCTACTCTTGATGATAAAATATTTGAAAGATTAGACAAGTTTTTTTCCTTTCTATGTTTAATCTGACTGTTGTCTTAGTTGATTATCTATTTTCATTTTGAAATCAAATGGATTAGGCTTTTCTTATGCTTTTTATTCTCTTGCTACACTTACAAATCTTCTAACTCTCTCAGTTCACAAAGCACATAAGGATTCAGTTTCCTGCCTTTATTAGCTTTGTTCTTAAACTTAATGTCCATCTCATAATCCTTCACAAACCTTAAAAGATCCACCAACCAAGTAAAATTTCCCTGCAAATACTCTTCACTAAATTTATGAACTTATCTGGACCTTGTTAGACTCCATTTCCCAATGACTTGACAATCTTCCATGTTTCCTATCTAAACTCTATCTGAGCTTCATACCCAACCAAAAACAATAAATATACCCTGCACTTAACATCTAGCCCAAAATCAACCCTAATCAGCAAACAAGTTCACATCTTTGCACCTAATAAAGAGATCCCTCTCTGAATCCAGGAAGGCTAGGTCCTAGGATTCCCAAGCTTGGTTTGATGTTACCCTATACCTTTGTATCTCAGTCAATCTAGCAAATTACGGGGAGCTAACATAATGGCGATCACAGTGGGACAGAGTTCATAGTAGCTTGAAAAAATCTTATAGACTCATATCCATCCCCAGTTTGACTTAAAAACAAACCTATAGCCAGAGTAGAAACTAATTACTTCACCATCCTAGCAAGATGATGATTTAGCTAGGGAATACTCATTTACCTTGAGGCTGCATAAAGAAACTAAAAACCAAAAGAAAAATATGCTCCCTAGATTGATTTTTTATCAAGAATTTGGTGGTGGACCATTGTATACATATCCTCAAAATTTCAAAAAAAAATCCACTTGGCGACTCCACTAAACCTCCAGTAGGCCTTCCTCATCCCACTAGTCCCATAGGTTTTTCTAGGATTGTGTCAAACCCATAGGTTTTTCTAGGATTGTGTCAAATCATTCCAAAATAGTTTTAAGGCCTAGTTGTACCTTGTGTGAAAAGAGAGATCTGGCTTCACGAAGGATCTATACTAGATCACACCAGGACCCAAATCCTCCTACCGTAGTTGACAACCCAGAAAAATTTTTGTGGCAAAATCCTAAAGCTGGAAACTCACCCACTGTTAGGACCATCGATAGAGCAAGTTCTGCACCAGAACACCTTACAGTTTCACAAGATCCTCAGTTTTATTTGCACCATACCAAGAACCTATTCAAGACCAAATCACAAAGTAGGGTTGACCAAGTTGACTTTGAGCCCATAGATTTTCAGCAAAGCTCCGGTAGAGAAGCTTCCCCTTCCACTCCACCTGATTTTCAGCTTCTCCATCACCTTAGCCCTTTTCATCTCAAATCTACTCAAAATCAGTCTTCCGGTCCAAGTACCTCAGCTACACCCATCCATACCATCAGTGTGCAAACCTCCTCACTCCATCCTCCTCCACCTATCACAAATCCTCCCCTTGTAAATCAACCCCTGTTTCCTTTCCCTCCGATCATGATAGCCTGGTATGCTCCACTATCTCTACAACAACCACTATTACCTTTTCCAAATGAATATCAGTCCAAAATCCATCACTTCTTAGGGACTGAGTCCCTCATTGCTCAAAAACATGTAGATAGAATTAATGATGCTTTTGACTATATGGAGATAGAAGAAGAAACCATAAAAATGAGGATTTTTGCTCAGAGCCTAGGGGGAGAACCAAAGAAATGGTTTAAAAACTTACCTCCCAACAGTATTGAGGATCTCCCTACTCTATACCAAACCTTTGTGGACAAATGGGAATTCAAGAAGAACCCCCTCCAAATTATGTCCGAGTATAACAATCTTAAGAGAAATCCGGGAGAAAGTGTTCATGACTACTCCACTAGATTTAACAGTGTTTACAATGCTCTCCCACCTCACATAAAACCTCCACAAGGATTTGATGCTGATACGGCCTATCAACTAAGGGAGAGAGATTAACTAACTCTAGAATACATGCAAAAGGGGGTTGTGAGTGTAGAGGCCAATTTGATTGAGAGAAGGGCTAGGGCAAGATCAGAAAAAAGGGTGAGTTATAAATATGACACAACACCTGCACCCTCCTCTTCTGACACCAAACTTGACTCCATAGTTAGAACAATGGAGAGGATGATGGAAAAATTCAGTTTGAATGAGAGAACACCTCTTAGGGAAAATCAAGCCAATCTTCAAAACAGGAATAAAAATCAAAATTTTAGAAGAGACCCTCCTCCAGTCAGACAAAGAGAGAGTGACCAACGAATCAGACCCCTGTTCCAAGACAAATATCTAGATGAAGAAGAAAGAGAGCCTGAGCAGTTGGAAGAAGACCATGTAAAAGTCATAGGTTCAGATGATGAGGATAACACCTTCCTTACTGAAGAAGAACAAAGGATGTTTTCCTTAGAACCTAATGAGAAATCATATGAAGATCCCGAAGACTATAAATCAGGATTTGAGAATGCCATAATGGAAGTCCATAGGCAGTATGACCTTAGGAGTAAAAAGAATCAAGATATTCCTAAAACCAATCAGCCAAACACTGTTGTAAGAAAAACCTCTGAACCTATCCCTAAAAAGACAGCAGAAAATACAAATACTGTGGTTAAGAAAACTGAACCAAACATACCAAAGACTAGTCAACCTAACAAAGATTCAAACTGCCCTAGTACTTCAACTAGTGGCCCTGAAAAAATCCTACTTTCCAAACCGTTAAATCAGAATCAACAAATTAAAAATGTAGAAAAGTTCATGGCTGATAAAACTGATGTAAATGCAAAAAAGACACCTACACCTTTCATTTTTGAGGGGGAGATTGCCAAGATCAAGATAACCATACCCCTCACTGAGTTGGTAACCAAAGAGGTATATAGATCCCATATTTTCAAAGTTTTAAATATAGGGAGTGATACTGATACTTTAAACTTAACTGATGATAAACCAGAATTGTTGTTTGGTCATGAAGTAGAGGGAAAATATCAAGAAGGAGTTGTCCCTCCTTTCTATGTAAGTCTGAACATACATGATAAAATTCTGTGTAATGCTATGTTAGACTCTGGTGCCTCACACAACCTCATGCCAAAAGTTGTGATGGAGAGATTGGGCTTAGAGATCACAAAACCCTACAAATATTTGTACTCTTTTGATTCAAGTAGGGTCAAGTGTCTAGGCCTAATCAAGGATTTGTGTGTCAATCTGGCACATATCCCTGCTAAAATTCTAGTCATGGATATAGTTGTGGCTGACATCCCCCCAAAATATGGCATGCTTTTATCTAGATTATGGGGGGCCAAACTCCAGGGAAGCCTTCAAATGTACATGACTTATGCCACCATCCCATTGTTCAATCAAACAAGGAGATTATACCGGGAATCCCACATGAAATACATGGTGAGTGACATAGATAGGCCAAATAACACACCAGTTTATTCCATTCACTCAGACCTTGATTCCTTCATCCTATACAATGAAAATGACATATATGAGAAAATATATGACAAGGAGAAAGGAATAAGCCCCTCACAACAACCAAGCCCGTCCTCTGACCAAGAAAATGACACCCCAAATCCTAACAGCCCCAAAGTGCAGAATGTTGACAAAACTGAAATTGACACCCTTTGGAATATAAGCTTTGATGGTTCCTATGGTAAGGCTGGTTCAGGAGCAGGAGTTTGGTTCCACAACACAAATAAAGGCCATTCCTATGGGCTAGATTTCGAATGCACCAACAACGTTGTAGAATATGAGGCTCTCCTTATTGGTTTACACCTACTCAAAGACCTCAAAGCTAAGAAAATATTGGTTCAAGGAGATTCAGAACTAATCATAAATCAAATTAAGGGAGAGTATTCAGCTAAGAACCCTAGGTTAAGGGATATAGAAATGCTGTCCTAGACCTTCTCAAAACCTTTGAGAAATATGAGCTCACTTTCATCCCTAGGGCCCAAAATTGCCTTGCCAATGAGCTTGCCTTTGCTGCCAGCAATTTCTCTTTACCTTATGAAGAGAACCAATGCCTCATAAAAATAAAGAACAAACCTACTATACCGGACAACCTAAACCATTGGCAAGTGTTTGACAATGATGACCAAATAGATGATTTTCTGCAATCCAGAAATGAATTTGCAAGTATAAAACAAAGTTTGAGATTTGAAAGAAACACTTATGTTGAAAAATAAACTCCCAAAACAGAGCTGCCCTTTGATAATGATATAAACCACCTTCAAAACTCTTGTGTAGTAGAATTATTTGATAAATCTGATCAAAAAGAATTTGAAATTTTGCAGTACAAAAATGACACCTTTCCAAGAGGCCTTACACCACTAGAAGAGCTATTTGATTTTAATGATGTAGCTAAAAAACCCAAGATGGAATCCACTGAAACAAATGTAGAAGAGTGTAACATTGGAGAGATGAAAGAGCCCAAAATGATCAAGCTGTCCAAAACTCTCCCATCTCTCACAAAACAGAAATACATTGATCTTTTTAGAGAATTTAAAGTTGTGTTTGCTTGGGGGTATGAAGAATTGAAATCCTATGACACCAAAATCATTCAACATAAAATTCCTCTCAAAGAAAATAAGAAACCATTTAAACAAAATTTGAGAAGAATAAACCCCCTTTTGTTACCCTCAGTTGAGAAAGAAATAAAAAATATGTATGATGCCGGGATCATAGTCCTGGTCCGATACTCGGAATGGGTTTCCAACCTTGTGTCAGTTAGGAAGAATACCGGTGAAATTATGCTTTGTATTTACTTCAGAAATTTGAACAAAGCCTCCTTAAAGGACAATTACCCTTTTCCTAAAATGGATCACATACTCCAAAAGGTAGTTGGCTCACAAATAATTTCACTACTGGATGGGTTCTCAAGTTACAACCAAGTTCTAGTCTTTCCAAATGACCAACTTAAAACTGCTTTCACTACACCTTGGGGAACATTCATGTATGTTAAAATTCCATTTGGTTTAATGAATGCAGGGGCTACTTTCCAAAGGGAAATGGACATAGCTTTTTCGGAAGACATAGGTTACTTCATAGTCATATACCTTGATGACATCACTGTCTACTCTAAGACTGATGAGGAGCACTTAGTCCACTTGAGAAAATTCTTCAAAAAATATAGAAAGTATGGCCTGTCCCTAAATCCTAAGAAAAATTTTATTGGCCTTCAGGAAAGAAAACTCATGGGTCACATCATCTCTGAGGAGGGAATCAAGATAGATCCCAAAAGAATAGAAGGCATCTTACAAATCATCCACCCTAGAAACATTAAAGAGATGCAATATTTCATTGGAAAGATTAACTTCCTAAGAAGATTCATCCCTAAACTTGCTGAGCTCCTAAGAAATATCACCAATATGTTGAAAAAAGAAGTGGGAGTGAAGTGGAATATGGAAGCAAAACAATATTTTGAGCTGGTAAAACAAGCAGTCATGCAAACACCAGTCTTAATCAGCCCTGACTTCACCAAGGACTTTTACATTTTTTCCTTTGCCTATGAACATACTGTGGCAGCAGTATTATTGCAAAAGAACATCGTAGGACAAGAGAAACCCATATCTTTCTTCAGCAAAGCCTTAAGGGATGCTCCTCTGAAATATAACATTATGGAGAAACAAGCCTTTGCCTTAATCAAAGCTTTGAAGGATTTTAGAGTTTATATTTTGCATGCACATATCATAGCCTTTGTCCCCAACACGGTTGTCAAAGATATACTTAATCAAGACCCTGATGGTAAAAGGGGCAAGTGGATTGCTACCATTTTAGAATATGATTTGGAAATCAGACCCACTAAATTGATTAAGGGACAAGGACTTGCAAAACTTATGGCAGACTCAAATTTCCAAGCTCTAGACATGAATATGGTTGGCATGTTAGAAGAAACTTGAGAAATTACAGCACCATATATTGAAGAAATGTTTCTAAATTCACCTTGGTATGCTGATATTATTTATGTGCTTGTTTATCTCAATGCTCCCCCTTCTTTGTCAAAAACTAAAGCAAGATTATTAAAACAGAAAACATTAAATTTCTGCAATTTAGATGGAGTATTGTACTGGAAAAATTTTGCTGGTTTACTACTTAAATGTTTTCTTGAAGATGATGCAGAGAAAATCATGCATGAATTACATGAAGGAGAATGTGGGGGTCACCTCTATTGGAAGACCACAGCCAACAAGATCCTTAGAGCTAGCTACTATTGGCCCACCTTATTTTCTGATACTCACAAACTAGTCACAACTTGCCATAAATGCCAAATATTTGATGGCAAAATAAAGCTCCTATCTTCACCCTTGCATCCCATCAGTATTGAAGCCCCTTTTCAGCAGTGGGGTTTGGATTTCATAGGAGAGATCCATCCTACTTCACCTGCCCAACATAAGTGGATCCTCACTGCCACCGACTATTTCACCAAGTGGATAGAAGCCATCCCTTCTAGAAACGCCACTGATTCATTTATCATCAAATTCCTTGAAACCAAAATCCTATCCAGGTTAGGTTTTCCTATGAAGATCATCACCGATAACGTTGTTTCCTTTACATCTAAGAAAATGGTGGAATTTTTCTACAAATATCACATCACCCTCGGTCACTCCACTGCTTATTAGCCACAAGGGAATGGACTAGCTGAGTCCTCCAACAAGAGCTTGGTAAACATCATTAATATGCTCTTATAACAAAATAAAAAAGCATGGCATAGCAAACTAGTGCATGCACTATGGGCTGATAGACTAACCACCAAGAAATCTATTGGTGTGTCTCCCTATCAACTAATGTATGGCATGGATGTAGTATTTACCACCTCTTTAGGAGTCCCAGTCATGAAGCTTCTTCAAGAGGTTCAATTAGAAGAAAATGAAATGCAGAGGATGTTGAACCAAACCATTCATTTGCAGCAATCAAGAGAAGAAGTTTACAAAAGGACCCAAGCTATTTAGGACAAAATCAAGAAAATATTTGATAGAAGAACCAAAGAAAATGATTTCCATATTGGAGACAAGGTTCTATAATGGGATTCAAGAAGGGAGGACAAAGGAAAACATGGTAAGTTTGAAAATCTATGGAAAGGTCCCTATATCATTGATTCAGTGAGAGGCAACAATTCTTTCTTTTTGAAAGAACTTGATGGAACTGGAATTTTTGGAGGTCCTGTAAATGGGAGGATGCTTAAACATTACTTTCGTCAAGAGCCTTAGTTTAAAACTTTCTCATTCCTTGTACATACCATTTTTTGATGAAAGGATATAAAGACAAAAACCCTAAAAAACAGAAAAGAGAAAAAGAGGGCAGGAATGAAAAGATAGGTACAGCCCCATACCAAAAATGATGTTGCTGAAAGTGTGCAAGTCTAAATGCCACTACTAGTCTTTGAAAAACAAGTCTTCTTTAGTCATCTAGTCTAATCATGGCTGGACATGTTTTCAATTTAGTTGCTGATAGGTTAGTGAAAGAAAATCTTGTCAAAATCATGTAAACTTGACTTATCAAAAGAGAATAGATTAGGAATGAAAATATACTGGTTCCACATGCTCAAAACAGAACCAAAGAGAAAGATGAGGATGCATAACAAATGATAGATCACAGCCCTTATCTTTCTATTTTACTTCATGAAAAATAATGTTTGTGTGCAACTTGTTCTTATGCCACAACTCATGGTAAGTCAGATTGCCTAATCCTGATTTGAACCACGCTTTCAATTTCATGTTTATAGCTTAGAGAATGAAGTGTGTAAAACAACTTAATCTTGACAAATAAGTAGACTAGGTAGAGAATAAAAGAGTTCATTAGCCTAATTTGAACTCTTGGAAGAGATAAGGGTACAATTAGATAGTTTGTTTTTGTTTTCAAAAAATAAAAAATGTCAAGGGTTTGCTAGTTCAAATGCACCCAAGGAAGAAAAAATGTTAGGAAAGTAGGTTGGGTAGGTAGAGATTATGTTGATGTTTATCATGTTTTTTCAGATTACTAAGATCACAGCTTCAAGCAAGCATCAGCAAGGGAAAGAGGTAAAAATATGCCCAGTGGATGAGGCACTAGTCTTCAGAAACCAAGAGATATGAAAGTTTTGGACACCTCCTGAAAGGGAGTTTCCCTCCCCAAGTGGAGCCACTATTATTCATCCCTAATTTTCATACCTCAAGATGACTAAGCATTGTTTCTAGATTTCTAGAAACAAAGTTCATGAGCATTGTGAGTTCTAGAAATCTCACAACCTTCATTACCCTTAGGATAATTTTTTCCTATTTTTCCATCATCCTATCTAGCCATCACTAGCCCACCACTCCTAGAAGACCCATCCTTTGTTCAAGCCATATTATTTTACCCCAACTGTCACTCATTTTTCACCATGTCTTGCCTTTTGGCCCAAAATCCTCTGTTTTTCTTATCTACAAAATTCCCTACTACTGATCAAACCTACTAATCCAATAGTCTTGATGACTCTTCCATAATATTCCCAGACACTGATTGTCTCTACAAACCCTCTAGATAATCAAAATGTTGGATCCTAGGTTTTCAAACACAATAACCTTATGACAGTTCCTATCTTACACTTGGTAATCCATAAAGTCTAAATGCCTATCCAAAATCCAAATCCAAAGGTCCCCATTAGGTCACCAAAGGTTTCACTGAGTTATAGGATATATTTGGTGCCCAGCAAGTTATGCCTTCCTACATAAAGAGGATTGCACTCAAAGGGGCCCCCCTTGGCTCAAAGTACAAATATTGCAACGGACAGCTACCCTTGTTCACATATTGTTTTTTTAGCCAAGATGACCTTCAGCAACCAGAGGAGGCAAAGTAATAGGGCATAATAATCACCAAGAAGCAGACCCAAACAAGACAAAAACAACAAGCATATAGGTAAAATAGTATCAGAGTTTGCTTTGGTGGATTAAAAAAACACTGATGACAAGAGCAGAAGCCTCCTCCTAAAGGTTTTTTTCCAAAATAGCATTACTTCACCTGCACTAGGAGAAGAAAGACAAAGAGTATCAGGTTAAAGAAGACCATTTTTTTCCAAAGGATAGAAAAACAGAGTTTTCAGGGTGAAAGGTCAGATTATGAGTTATTGTCAAAGAAAGGGCAAATGTGACCTCGATTTATGCATCTCAACGATAGGCTCCCAACAAAGGGCCTCTGTGCCAAAAAATATTGGTCCCCAAAAGATTGTCAAAGGTAGGAATAAACATGTTTTCCAAGAAATATTTAAAAAGGGTGTTCACAGCGGAATTACACATTAAAAGATAAGAAACCTCAACCTTACAAAAGTGGGTTTGGGCTTTTTAAATTTTTTCAAAACAAAGTATAAAGGCCAAGTGAATCTTCCCCATGCATCATTTGCACTTTATTGAGGAGAAGAAGCCGTTGAGAGGAAAGTTCTTGAGTTTTCGGGCAAACTGTAAAAATTTGACGGGTGCTAAATGCTAAGCACGGCGCTACGCCCCTAGACTCCAACGCTATGTGCAGAGGTGAGGCAAGTAGTGTAAAATTGCACTACGCTACGCGCTCACGGGGTGGTGCTACGCGTTTGGGTTGGCACTGTGCGTAGGCACAAGAGCGACCACCGGAGCCTGTTTTTACGCCCGGTGCTACGCCCAGACGACCCGATCAGCCCAACGCTGCGCCCCTGGCAGCGCTTCAGAAAATTGTGCCAAAGGTTTCCAAATCGGTGTTTGCCTCCAAAAACCCTCTGCAAGTTGAAACAAGGTTAGTCAACCTTTCTTTCCTTCTCCCAAATATTGATTATCAAAGAGGTCATCCGTGATTAGAGATTAACCAAAACCCTAGATTATGCACAAACAAATTGTCATTATCTTTGAACTAGGGTTATAAGAAAGATTGGTTTTCATACAAAGAGAAGACTGAGTTGCATAAACCTGACCTCTTCCACCAAGTCCAAGCTTTGAAAGTTGTCCTCATCCTAGCTTCCCTATTTGAAAAAGTTTGACCTAAACCACTTATTTTGCTCCAAATACCCTAAAAGAAAACTCAAGGTTCCTTCTGCTGTTTGGATCAACCATCATGTCAGAAAGTGATAGTCACACTATCGGTGACGAGAGTCATACTCCCACCAAGCCAAAACATCATGGAGGAAGAGCTAAAAGGTTTGAGCCCCTAGACACCACTCAAATTACTTCCTCTCCTATGATCCTCTCATACTTCCAGGATGTAGGATGCTACCATTTTTGTGAGAAGGTCAAGCAAGTTGAAAACCATCCAGACTTAACCAGGTTGTTTGCTTGTAGCCTACAAAACCACCAAGTTAATCTAGCAGGGTTCCAATTTGAGCTTTCATCTGAAATCATTTCCAAAGCAAATGGTATACCAGATGTTGGTGAGCTTTGGTTCAAACAAAAGAAATTGGATTTGAGTTATTCTGGGCCTTATTTTAAACCCAACTGTCAGCAAAATTGCAAGGGTATTTTTCCTTTTTCTTATTTGCTGGAAAGGTATGCAACATTAATGAGGCAGATTATCAGTTTCTTCACATGTGAGGGAAGGTATTCCCGACTCTATTCATATCATATCAGATTGTTGATGCATTTCACCAAAGTCAAAATGATGAACCTACCTTATTACCTTTTCCGGAGTATTGATAAAATGGCCTCTACTGTTAAGAGGAAAAGCTACGACCACCAAATTCCTAGCCTCTTTCATCACTCCCTGATCAAGATAATTGTCCTATACCAGCTAGAGAAACAAGGTATATCTTGGGAGACCTTCATCTCACATGATGTGTTTTCAGACCCCCGGGCCTTCATCTAGCAGAGCTTGCCTTCCACTTCACAACCATCCACCTCCACACAGCCATCATCTCCCCATGTGCCTTCTCCACAAAGAATTTCACCTATTACTTCCTCCCCTGATTTACCAAGTGAAGAGGCTGACAGTAGCCCTAGTGAAGGGCAAATAGGAGGTAACAGTGAGGAAGAAGATGAGACAAAGAATGATGATGAAGGAGAGGACAATGAAGAAGAAGTTGATGGAGAAGAAGATGACAAAGAAGAAAATGAGGAAGGGGAAAGAGACCAAGAAGAAAGGAGCAATGGCCAAGGGCAACAAGATGATCAAGAGGACAGTGAAGAAAAGAATCAAGAAGAGGAAAGTGGCCAAGAAGAAAGCAACAATGCCCAAGGGCAGCAAGACAATGAAGAAGAAAACAAAGATAAAACCAGTGATGATAGTCACAAAGATAAAAACAATGAAAATGATGATGAAGAGGACAATGAAAATGATGATGAAGAGGAAGATGACAATGAGGAAGAAGAGGAAAACAGTGAAGAATAAGAACAACCAAATGAGGAAGGCATCTATTTAAGTGCCCATAACAGTCCAAGAAAGAGTCATGACAATCATGACAGCTGTCATGAGTGTCTTGACAAAGATCAGTCCATAGAAGACATAGAAAAATCAGAGCATAATGAAGGGCAAACTGATTTCAACATTGCCTTTGAGACTCCCATGATTTCCCCTCTCTGATGCACTTATCATGGAGGGAAAAGGAGTGTGTTTTCTGCCTCTAAAAGGAAAAGGGCCACTTCCTCACAAAATATCAAAACATCGGACAAAGGCAAAGAAAAAATGAAGAGTGTTGAGCCAAAGGCACTAGTCAGGAGGAGTAAAAGGATTAAAAAGGTTTCTCAATGCCCTCTCTTTGTTGATCTAGATAGTGACAATGAAGACCAAAGGATAAACACAAAATTACTCCTCCTAGAAAAATATGCCCAACTTCAAGAATGGGAAAAGTGTTGGGAAAAATACTGAGGGGGTGAATCGTGTTCTTGCCCTTATTCCAACAATTTACTTTCATTCCTTAAAACCCATGCAGCTACTTTACGAAGCCAAAAAAATGGCGTATACACGCGGATATCCTTCATAAAAATCGCGTATACACAGAGATCTAATTATGCCATTAGTTCTTCACTTATATCATTCCATCATTCATTCATTAGATGTTCTATAAACAGTAAACATGTGCAGTAAGAACAGAATAAACCATCACACAAAGCATCACACATGAACACCAAGATTTTTAGGTGGAAACCCAAGTCGGGAGAAAACCACCGCTGCAGTTGCTCAGCCTTCAATATTTTATTATAGAGAAAACATCTTACAACATATGTGCTAGCGCAGACTTGACCAGCATGCAGGCACCCACCTGCGCTCGTTTACCAGCCTCTCCTGGAAGGGAGCTACGACCCCCTGACTCGTTTACCAGCCTCTCCTGGAAGGGAGCTACGACCCCCCGATCTCGTTTACCAGCCTCTCCTGGAAGGGAGCTACGACCCCCTGACTGAAGGCTACAACCCTCAGCACTACCTTGGACCACGTTTCATCAATTTTCACACTGGATCCAACAACTCCAATAGAACAACACTTGCAGGCCATGTTTCATCATATTTTCAAACTGGACCCTTTCCATACTTTTAAGCACAAACATATATCACCAACAGATACTTATCAACACAGATCAGATAGCAGAAACACAGCAGAACAGATCAGATATTTCATACCCTTTGCTTCAGCAAACCCTAGTTTGCATACGCGCTTTCCCTTTACTGATGTCGCGTATATACGCGCTTTCATTCACACAAACCAGCGTATACCTCTGTATATATTTCATTGCGCATACGCGCTTTCACTTCGGCGAAGCCGCGTATATACGCGCTTCCTCTGCGGCGAAGTAGCGTATAGATCTTCAATCATTATAGAGCAGCATACTTCTTCAGATCAGATATTCAGTTCAGATTTACCCTTTTACTTCAGACAGATGTTCGCCTCATCTCAGATCTAAGTCTTCCATAAACAGATCTAGCAGATACAAATACATTCCAGATCTAGATATTCCGCTTCATCATTTCTTCATAGGTGCATCATAGATTCAGATCTATTATCAAACCTTTACCCTTTCCATACAAATATACTTCATAGAGAAGTATTCATCAAGCTCGTACATCTTGCTCCCACACTTGTGATTTTCACAATGAATTTATTCTCCTTATATAGGTTTATCCTTTTTCAATACCACGGGCCCCTTTTTAAATACCATGAGCCAAAACAATACCATGAGCCCAAAACTACATTACTTCCGATGTTATTCCTGGACGGGGTCATTTAGACGAATCATTACCCAATACAATGGGTCCATACCATGGTGGTTACCCCTGGATTTGCACTTTATGAGCGCTTTTGCCCATACGCGACTTGGCACGTTGTTTCTCGCGTGCATACGCGACTTCCCCTAGACATATCCGCGTATGCCTTGAGACATACTCTTTTCACCATAGATTTAGCACAAGATGAATTCCTTTCTTCATTGCCTTCTGTACTCACTGTAGATACATCAGATTTAGTTCACCAAGTCATATTCTATCAAGCACAACTTCATCAAGTAAGTTGCCATCATCTTCATCAAGTGGGTTGTCTTTCAAGGACAACACTCAGCATCAGATTGCTTAACAAACATCATTTCATATCAGAGTTACATCATTTACCAAGTCCAACAAGTCACGAATAACTTCATCAGGTGGTTTGCCATCAAGGACAACACATGTCAATAGTCGCATGTCTTTATCTTCATTCAGTGGGTTGCCATCAAGGACAACACTCGCATCATATTTCCAACAATCTCCCTGACTTGATGGCAACCACGATGGTGTTTGATCACCACATCGTATAGATACATGAAGCATACAAGCATATGTCACTCTCCCAAATATTTGACATCATTATCTTCATTCAAACACCATGTCAATCTTCATTCAAACACCATGTCACTCTCCCCCTTTGACATCAAGGGCAAAGGGCGGACCAAAGCCAACATACTCTCCTCCTGTTCTCCTCATGTGGAAGAAGCGTTCTGCAGATCTGATGTATACTGAAGTGACCAAGCTCCCCCTGAGTTCATGCTGAAACTTCAAACATATTTTGCAATGACGTACATGACTCTATGAACATCCTATCACCAAAGACTCATACTTACATCAAATATCCATCCAAGTGGATTTACATATGAGACTCAAATACCCAACCAAGTGGGTTTACACATCTCAACTCAACTACCCAACCAAGTGGGTTTACAAATTTGACTCAGCTACCCAACCAAGTGGGTTTACAAATTTTGACAAGTCCTTACATGACCGAATATTACAATTTTACATCATGGGTCTCAACAAGACCTTTTTATCAAATTACAAGTATGAATTTTTATGACCAATACCAGAAAGACCTCAAGAGAGAGATCATATTTCAGAATCATCATAATGCCAACAATGCATTATACTCAACAAGACTAGTGCTCCCCCTGAAAATGTGCATCCAAACATCCTTTCCATATGACTAAGGCCCTTAGTTTGCATCCCTAACAATTTCACCAACAAATCATCAAGGCATTTTTATCAAAACATGATAAATAGAATTATGAGAACTGAACACCACCGTATATACCAAACAATATCGTGAGATACCAAATGAAGACTCAGCGCATCTCATCGAGAGTCGAACTAACCAAAATTTTCAAAGAACCAAACATACGCGGTTTTCAGGCAGAATCACATATACGCGGACTCGTGTTTCAAGAAACCCGCGTATCCAATGCCATATTCTAAATTCTAAGGAGATTTGTTCTTTTGATCGCGTAGATAGGGGTGTTCACTTTCTTTTCCGAGACATATGCTTCCCTGGACTACGGATAGATAGAACAGTGTAGTTGTGTCTTCAAGCGTCATCCAACGGTTGTAGCATAAGCACATTAGTAACCAAGCCTTCAGATTCTTTGCAGCATCAATACAATCTTTCCAAGAGAGATTCTCATATCAAAACAACATCTTCACATAGGTGTCAAGTAATCATCCATGTGGTCCAACATCACCATGATCTTCAAGATTTAAGCATGAAGTAACATATGTAAGCAAAAGATCTCTCAACCATAGTAACACACTCTGCATGATTTATTTCTGAATCAAATGACATCCAACTCATCCATTTGTGAGTACAAAAGATACTTATCAGCAACCAGTGCTCAAAAACTCATCACAATAAACCATGTACCAAGTCATCATCATTTGAGCATGAGTATCACAGAAAAGACAAAGAATAAGCAGTCATATTGCCAACAATGCAATCATTAGTATTCAACCTGCTGCTCCCCCTGAACCAGTGCTCTTCCTTAACTTGTGCAACCTGAATCCGTTCATCAGCAAGTCATCAGCAACAATCTCTGCTTGAACTGTCCTTATCTCTGAATTATATGACTTTCATCTCAACAACGAATGCTCTTCATCATAAAGCAACCAAGATTCATCCATAATCTTCAACACAAGTACCCATGTATCATTTCATTATCATGAGTATAACCAGAATGATGCTAACAGTGCAATCATCAGCAGGCAGACTGATGCTCCCCCTGGACCTCTGCTCCAGATCTTTAGCTATCAGATAAATTTTCTTATCATCAATGCATACGCGGCTGTGTCAGCTGGAACTCGCGTGTATACGTGACTTTGTTTCATATAACCCACGTATGGAAAGTGAAATATAGAAAATTTCACACCTTCATCTCCTCCTGCAAATTTACCTTCTGTTCCTGTCTTTTCTTCACCCCAGATGCACTGTCAGAAATACATATAACCAGAATAATCAAATCAACCATGAGAGACATCATACATTGCTCCCCCTGTGACGATACATTACTAAATCTCATAATGTATCCCCACATCATTCCAAAGAAATAATCGTAGAAGTAAAATTCGTGTTTAGATGATCGCAGAGAGGGTCGAATTCCCTACGTTTCTGATTGGTCCTCCTTCCTTGTCCAAATTTGCTTGAACTTCCTAACTGTGTGCTGAAAATTGTCCACTTTCTCAGATCTGTTCGGCTTGCATTCTTTTTCTACATGTCCATACTTGTTACAAGAATAACATCTTATGTGTCCAGAGAAATAAGCATAAGAATTATAATGAGTATTTCTAATCTTCCTCCTTTTGCAATCATCTGCTTTATGTCCATACTTGTTACATGAAAAACAATATCCCTTGAAGAAATCAGAGTACCTTTCTATGTAGTAACTGTTTGTGTGAGGCTGAAATGATCTGCTCCTGCAATTTGCTGCAACATGCCCATAATTATGACATTTAAAGCATTCAACATTATTGACTGATTTTCTTTGAGATTTGATCATTGTTGGTTGACCTTTTTTCTCTTTCAATACTTCAGGTTTTGCATTGACGTCCTCTGAATTTTTAGCACTTCCTTGTGAGCTAGATTCTCCTTTAACAGTTTCATGGAAACCAATACCATGTTTGATAGAAGGAGACCTTTGACTACTAAGAATGTTATCCAGAATCTTAGTACTATCTTGAAACCTCAAAAGTTTAATCTTTTCTTCTAATTTACCTTTGAGAATGTTTACCTCAACCTCCAAGGTTTGGCATTGCTTTGTCATGCTTTCTTCTTTCCTTCTTCCATCTTCTACTTGATCCTTCAGATTTAGGATTTCTTCTTTCAACCAATTTTCGTTGTCTTCATATGTTTGCTGCAGCTCTTCATTCTTCTTGTTTGATGCTTCGAGATCTTCTTTCGTAGATATGTTTTCTCGTCTCAAGTCCTGATTTTATTTGATTTATCCAGTCTTCTTGAGGGAACTGATTCGCTTCAAGGCCTTCCTTTTCAAATGATAGAGGTTCTTCACTCTTCTTACTTGATGCTTCAAGTTTTGCTTGTAGAGAGATGATTCCAGCTTCAAGACCTTCATTCTTCATTTTTAATTTTTCCAGATCTGCTTTTAGAGAAACGTTTTTTGCTTCAAGTCCTTCATTCTTCTCATTTGATTCTTCAAGTTCTGCTTGCAGAGAGATGATTCCAGCTTCATATCCTTTACTTCGATTGTATACATCATCGAACATCCTTTTTCAAATAAATACCAAGGCTTTGGAGTGCGCTGCCCTTTCCTACAATATCATTCTTTGTTGATCTTTGATAACTTCTTTTAAATCCACAACATTACTTTCACTATCTACATCATTGCTTGTACAGATAAGATTACAAGGATCACTATCAGATTCATCTTTGTCAACTTCTACTATACCGGTTTTCTGAGACATCTCCTTACTTTGAGTATCCTTCTTCTTTTGCTTCTTTTCCATAAGCACTTGTAGAGCTTGGTCAGAATCTTCTTCATCTTTAATCTTGACAGATTCTTCTAGGTCGATAGCATATTCTTCACTATCATCACCATTAATTGTACCAATGAGACAATCAGGACCCCAATCACTATCTGATTCATCTTCTTTGATTTATGGTATCCATGTTCTCTGAAATATCTCCTTTCTTCGAGTAGGCTTCTTCTTTTGCTTCTTTCCCATTATGACGGATCTCCTTCAAGTGATCAAGCTTCTACAAAAGAACCTGCTCTGATACCAATTTTTGGGAAAAATACTGAGAGGGGGGGGGTGAATCAGTATTTACAGCATATTCAAACTTTTTACTTTTTCATGCTCTAAAACCCATACGCTACTTTGCTGAAGCCAACTAGCGTATACACACGGATATCCTTCATAAAACTCGCGTATACACAGAGATCTAATTATGCCATTATTTCTTCACTTATATCATTCCCTCATTAATTCATTAGATGTTCTATAAACAGTAAACATGTGCAGTAAGAAAAGAATAAACGATCACACAAAGCATCACACATGAACACCAGGATTTTTAGGTGGAAACCCAAGTCGGGAGAAAACCACCGCTGCAGTTGCTCAACCTTCAATATTTTATTATAGAGAAAACATCTTACAACATATGTGCTGGCGTAGACTTGACCAGCACGCAGGCACCCACCTGCGCTCGTTTACCAGCCTCTCCTGGAAGGGAGCTCCAACCCCCTGACTCGTTTACCAGCCTCTCCTGGAAGGGAGCCACGACCCCCCGATCTCGTTTACCAGCCTCACCTGGAAGGGAGCTACAACCCCCTGACTGAAGGCTACAACCCTCAGCACCACCTTGGACCACGTTTCATCAATTTTCACACTGGATCCAACAACTTCAAGAGAAAAACACTTGCAGGCCACGTTTCATCATATTTTCAGACTGGACCCTTTCCATACTTTTAAGCACAAACATATATCACCAACAGATACTTATCAACACAGATCAGATAGCAGAAACACAGCAGAACAGATCAGATATTTCATACCCTTTGCTTCAGCAAACCCTAGTTTGCATACGCGCTTTCCCTTTACTGATGTCGCGTATATACGCGCTTTCATTCACACAAACCAGCGTATACCTCTGTATATATTTCATTGCGCATACGCGCTTTCACTTCGGCGAAGCCGCGTATATACGCGCTTCCTCTGCAGCGAAGTAGCGTATAGATCTCCAATCATTATAGAGCAGCATACTTCTTCAAATCAGATATTCAGTTCAGATTTACCCTTTCACTTCAGACAGATGTTCGCCTCATCTCAGATCTAAGTCTTCCATAAACAGATCTAGCAAATACAAATACATTCCAGATCTAGATATCTCGCTTTATCATTTCTTCATATGTGCAACATAGATTCAGATCTATCATCAAACCTTTACCCTTTCCATACAGATATACTTCATAGAGAAGTATTCATTCAAGCTCAGACATCTTGCTCCCACACTTGTGATTTGCACAATGAATTTCTTCTCCTTATATAGGTTTATCCTTTTTCAATACCACGGGCCAAAGCAATACCATGAGCCTTCAATACCACGAGCCCAAAACTACATTACTTCCGATGGTATTCCTGGACGGGGTCATTTAGACGAATCATTACCCAATACAATGGGTCCATACCATGGTGGTTACCCCTGGATTTGCACTTTATGAGCGCTCTTTCCCATACGCGACTTGGAACGTTCCTTCCCGCGTGCATACGCGACTTTCCCTAGGCCAATCCACATATCCCAAGAGACATACTCTTTTCATCATAGAATTAGCACATGCTGAATTCCTTTCTTCATTGTCTTCTGTACTTACTGTAGATACATCAAGAACATATTCTATCAAGCACAACTTCATCAAGCAAGTTGCCATCATCTTCAATAAGAGGGTTGCCTTTCAAGGACAACACTCAGCATCAGATTGCTTAACAAACATCATTTCATATTAGAGTTACATCATTTACCAAGTCCATCAAGTCAAGAATAACTTCATCAGGTGTATTGCCATCAAGGACAACACATGTCAATAGTCGCATGTCTTCATCTTCATTCAGTGGGTTGCCATCAAGGACAACACTCTGCATCATATTTCCAACAAAAAGGATTTTGAAAGAGCACAAAGGGTCATCTACTATTAAAAATAGGAGCACAAACATTTCAAAGTGGTCAAAAGGGGCCTTGCCTTGCAGAAGAAAATGGTCAAACATTATGCAAGGAAGAGCATGATTGCTAATGCTAAATTGAGGCAAGCCCTCCTAGAGCTAGAAGAGCTAAAGAGGCCCAAAGTTCATGACAGCCTTGGGATCTTGTCTGATCCTTCTCATTAGGTGTCTAAAACCCCTTGATGGGTCTACCCACCAATTTTGAAGAAAATCCAGACACTTTTTGTTTTTTCCAAATTTCGGCCCCTATAAGCGCAGCACCCTAGGAGCTAAGGTTTTGTTTGGGGCATCCTCAGCTGCTAAAGTTTATATTTTATGGTTTTTCATGTCTCTAGCAGTCTCCACAAAAAATTTCAGATCATTTGGAGCACTTTTTCCCCCTCAAAAGGTCAAAAAACACCTCAAAAATGACCTTTCTGCCTCCTTTTCAGGCCTGGCGCTGTGCGTTGAGCAGTCATGGGAAATTTTATTTTTGAGCAGGTAAATTGCATTCATTCAGAACAAATAAAGTATTTCTAGAAGGTAGACTCTCCAAGATTTCCAACGAGCCATCACGGGCCTGAATCCGATGCCGGGAAGGGGTCCAAAACTCAGCTGCAACGGACCCCAAATTTTGCTGATATGGAGCTACGCACAAAGACAACTTTTTGCCAAAAAGTCAACAAAAGACACAAATTAATGGAAAATTAGTTTTTTAATATTTTCTTGGATAAAAATCTCCTGATTTGATTAGGGAGTTATGTTTTGGTGTGTTTCATTTATTTCCTTATCTCTTATGTGGCTTGGGCCTTGCATGGTCATTAAGCACATTTATAATATTTATGGCTGAATTAGGGTTTCCACCTCCTCATTTGCTCCATAAATAGAGCATGAGGATCTTGTATGTTTTTTTGGATTTTGATGACTTATTCTAGAGTAATACATAGCCCTTTGAAGCCTTTGATGAGAAATTGATGTCTTGGAGCTCATGCTTGATCTGATTTGCTTGTGGATGGAGAAGAATTGTTTACAAGATCCATAGGCCTGGTTAATGGTGAAGTTTTCTCTTGTTTCTGTTTTCTAGTTTTCCATTATGTTTTCCATCTTGCTATGCTGCAGTAGGACAAAAAATTTAGACTAAGATATGCTTGCTAATGGCACCTTAGATTTGTTTGTTTCCTTCACTGCCTTAATGTTTTCTTCTACTGAGATATGTTAGGGAATTCATTTCTTGCTCTCTAAGAAGTTCTTAGTTTGTCCATTTCTTGAATGATTTAGATCAGTTAGTATCAATTATTATTTATGGTTAGCCCTGCATATTTTTTCCACTGAAATACTTTATTCTTGGAATCATCTTTTGAAGTAGCTTTGCCTAGGGTTTGTCAAAGAAGTCTATCTTAACCATGCTCTTAGCCTTCACTTAGCTGAATTTGTTTCAAGGAACCTTCATAGTTGTAACTGTGGATGTTAGGGTTTTCTCTCTTTCTATGGGTATAGTTATTCGTGCATCTTAAATGTTTTTCTACTCTTGACGATAAAATATTTGAAATATTAGACAATTTTTTTTTCCTTTCTATGTTTAATCTGATTATTGTCTTAGTTGATTATCTATTTTCAGTTTGAAATCAAATGGATTAGGCTTTTCTTATGCTTTTGATTCTCTTTCTACACTTATAAATCTTCTAACTCTCTCAGTTCACAAAGCACATAAGGATTCAATTTCATACCTTTATTAGCTTTTTTCTTAAACTTAATGTCCATCTCATAATCCTTCACAAACCTTAAAAGATCCACCAACCAAGTAAAATTGCCCTGCAAATACTCTTCACTCCATTTATGAACTTATCTGGACCTTTTTAGACTCCATTTCCCAATGACTTGAAAATATTCCATGTTTCCTATCTAAAATCTATCTGAGCTTCATACCCAACCAAAAACAATCAATATACCCTGCACTTAACATTTAGCCCAAAATCAACCCTAATCAGCAAACAAGTTCACATCTTTGCACCTACTAGAGAGATCCCTCTATGAATCCAAGAAGGCTAGGTCCTAGGATTCCAAATCTTGGTTTGATGTTACCCTGTACCTTTGTATCTCAATCAATCTAGCAAATTATAGGGAGCTAACAAGTTTCTCGCCCTGGTCCATGATGGCTGCTTATGGATCTAGGATCGAATCCCCATCGATGTTACACTCATTCATCAAATTATTGGTCTCCCCATCGAAGGGCCAGACCCTTTTCTATGCACTGGTAAGAAGTACAAGGGTAAGATCGCTGACTACGTGCATGAAACCTACCATGTGGAGAGGAACACTTGAGGTTTCATGATCAAATCCGTCAGCGACCCTTGTACGCAGTTGGGTACCCTGTTATTGGCATGCAAGATGATGCAAAAATGTCAGGTGGCCTCCGTCCTTGTATATGTAATTCAGTTGGTAGGCCGGTGCAAGAAATGGGTCTGCTTCAATTGGTCCTAGTACTTGTGCAATGAGTTTTTTGCCAATGTCCGTGAATCCCAAGAGCAGGGATGGGCATTTTTTAATTCCTGGTTGTTGCTTCTCATTGCGTTGGTCACCTGGGAAGCACCAGACATAAGGGGAATTTTGAGGTCTAAAATGGGCCTCCTAAGGAAATTATAAAATAATAGTGGAAAAAATCTAATAAGATTTGATGACATCATCAAATTTTAGAGGGAAAAATGAAAAAACTACTTTTTCAATTCATATTTTCAACTTATCTCCCAAAGCTTTTACTCAAATTTCAAGCGGGAGTACTCATTGGATGCGGAATTTAATTCCCCATCCAAGGAGTACACATGTTGCATACTTTCGATGGGTCCTACTACACGAAAAATGAGAAATACATAAAAAAACGTGATTACAATCACGTTTTTTATGTATTTCTCATTTTTCGTGTAGAAGAGTTCATCGAAAGTATGCAACATGGGTACTCCTTGGATGAGGAATTAAATTCCGCATCCAACGAGTACTCCCGCTCGAAATTTGAGTACAAATTTTGGGAGATAAGTTTAAAATACGAGTTGAAAAAGTAGTTTTATTATTTTATTATTTTTTAATATTTTTACTTTTTTACTCCAAAAATGGTGAATCATCCATTATGGATGACATCATCATCTTGAATCCTATTGGTTGTTATAAAGTTTATTTTTGTTGTACATTTTTCTTATGAGGCCCATTTTAGACCTCAAAATTCCCCTAATGGGATTAAGTTCTCTCTGAGCTCACCCTAGACATGTGCAAGGGGGCTCGACATATGAACTTGTGGGACTCTAAGGATGCGTAGTGCATCGAGGACAACCAAGTCTTCTAGGTGTTTCTTCAGAGTGGGCTCGCAGCAGCTATCAACTGTCGGTCGCGTCTGTCACTAGCTATATACGATAAGTATAAAAGCATTGTTGCATTCCAGGTGACTATGCATAACATCCAAATCCTAGGCCACAAGGATCCTATGTGGACTTCGCTCCCCTATATGGCTACCGATGGAGAAATTAACTTTTTAATTGCGCAATGGCTTCCTCACTGGAAGATAGGCTTCAAAACAGGTGCGAAGGGCACTGAAGGAACAAGCACCATGAAGGTTACCCCTCCTATCATCACCAAAGAAATCAAAGGATTGAGAAAAAGCATGGGGAAGGGCACCAAAGCCGTGTCACAGAAAGGTTCGCAGCCTGGTAAGATCACATGGAAAGGCATGGAAGCCGCAATGCAGAAAGATGCGTGTAATATCCAAAAATGGGGATGCAGTAATACATGAACACAATAATGAAAGAGCAGTGATACATCAACACATAAAATGCCAGAAGACCCAAATAACCATCATATTAAGATCATAGAAGCAAATGTATACAAGATATTGAGGAAAGATTCACTCAAGATAGGAAAAATCAACCCCAAGAAACATGTACAAAAAATGAAGATCACTGCTACACAGAAAATGACCAAGGCTATGACAATGAAATTTTATTAAGAATAACAGCTGCTGGAAAGCGTCAATACACAGATCTGAAATAATGTAGCTCATACAATGATGGGAGTGAATATCTAAGCTCCCAAATACAATTTCAAGACAATCCTGGAAGGATTGGCTGAAATATGCAAAAGTGCAAAAATGTCGGAGTTGCAGTCCGAGGACTGAGTAGCAGCTGCAACTCAAGAACTGGATGGAGATGGCTGAATATGATGCATAAGATGAATAAGTAGACCTCCTCCAATGGATCCTCCCTTCTGTCGCCAACTATCTACAATAAGTATAGAAGCATTGCTGCATTTCAGGTGACTATGCATAACATCCAAATCCGAGGCCGCAAGGATCCTGCGTGGACTTCGCTCCCTTATATTGCTGCCAATGGAGAAATTGATCATTTAACTATGAAATGGCCTCCTCACTAGAAGATAGGCTTAAAAACAGGTGTGAAGGGCACTAAAGGAAAAAGCACCACAAAGGTTACCCCACCTATCATCACCAAAGAAATCAGAGGATTGAGAAAAAGCATGGGGAAGGGTGCAAAATCCACGTCACAGAAAGGTTTGCAGCCCGGTAAGAGCACAGGGAAAGGCACGGAAGCCGCAGTGCAGAAAGATACGTGTAATATCCCAAAATGGGGATGCAGCAATACATGAACACAATAATGAAAGAGAAGTGATACATCAACACATAAAATGCCAGAAGACCCAAATAGCCATCATATTAAGATCATAGCAGCAAATGTATACAATATCTTAAGGAAAGAGTCACTCAAGATAGGAAAAATCAACCCCAAGAAACATGTACATAAAATGAAGATCACTACTACATAGAAAATTCCTAAGGCTATGACAACGCAGTTTTATTGAGAATAACTACTGCTGGAAAGCGTTAATACACAGATTTGAAATAATATAGCTCATACAATGATGGGAGTGAAGATCTAAGCTCCCAAATACAATGTCAGGACAATCCTGGAAGGATTGGATGAAATATGCAAAAGTTCAAAAATTCCGTAGTTGCAGTCCTAGGACTGAGTAGTAGATGCAACTCAAGAATTGGATGGAGATGGCTGAAGATGATGCATAAGATGAATAAGTAGACCTCCTATGATAGATGTGCTGTAGGAGAAAGGAAATATGTTGGCCAAGTGCCAAGATCTACATTAAAATCCAGAATCTTCCTCACTGGTGTCCCAAAGGAAAGAAAGCTTTCTCCTTTGAAAAACAAGCTCCAGAAGTGGTGTTGTCAACCCTCCACTGCAACGCCCTACAACACAACCAGATCTAAATAGAAACTGCGTTGTAGCTAAAAGAGGTAGCTTGGCCTCGAGCCTGAATGTGGAGAACTGAAGCACAAGATCCCTCAAGAGACCTATCTTGAAAGGAGAAGGAATTCCTAAACAGGAATGCCTTGTGCTAAGCAGCACAACAACTCTACTAAACAACAAGAGAATGCACAATAGTCTAACCAAACCAAAATCAAATATTAAATAACATGTTTATACAAATGAAATCCCTCCCACCATGGGTCCCACTCATTAGGGTTTCCTCCACCAAGGAATCTTCCTCCCACTATCTCTGCGTTGTCTCAAAAAATGATCTCCACCTCCTATCCCAGTGCTGTTGACTTGCTCAAACTTGACCTTGTCCACATGCAAATTCCCCTTTTCACACATGAGGGTGTGAAATCCAACACTTATGACTATCAATTATCACACTATGAGGGATTTTATTCATATTTTTGAAATGTACGGGCCTCCTTACCCATTTATTCATTTCCTAAGTGAAATTAGCAAAAATTAATATTCCAATTAGCTGCATGCTAATTTTGGAATATTAGAGTCCTCCCCTCCAAAATGTTGCTTGTCCTCAAGCAACTGCAAGAATAGAATTGAGAAGTCTCCCCTCCTCCTGTTGTAGCATCCACATATGATATTCTCCCCCAAAGAATGAGATGTTGTCTCATCAATAAATCTCCATATTGCCCCTCCCAAGCATGCAAGTTAGCTAAATAGATACCATCATGAACAAGTAGAGTACTCAAGAAGGCAATAATGTGTTCTCTAGAGGTCCCTTTGAGGCATGGGATCGGAAATTCATTTGGAATCATCATTCCCATGTGGATCCTCCATCCCCAAGAAATCATCCATACAAAGTGAGTTACCTCCCAACATGGCAACTCCTGAAAATCCTCTTCCACCTTCAGCTCCTACAATGTAGATGGGCTGAAAATCTGATCATGGTAGAAAAAATAGCCTACCCCACGCTGTCCTCCTCTCCACTTATGATAAGTGTAGAGTATCTGCTGCTCTTGGGTTGCAAAAGTGTTGCCTCCAAGTGGAAGGAAGGAAACTGGGTCTCCAAAGATATTCCCTCCAACGTTGTGAATCATGCTGGCCCAAACCATCCCATATATGATGAATAGGAAATCACCATCATATGGCATCCAAGTGAGGGGAATATTGTAGGTTTCATGTAGAGCTGAGAGGTACCAACAGTTTCCCAAGTGGTCACAGTGTAGTTTTCCTAACTACTGTTGCAAAACATGACATGGCAACTCATAGAAAATTTTCTCCCAATGATTTATGAGAGTCATAGCCCAAGTGCTCCAATCAATCTTATGGCCCACCTCATAAAGAGACAAGTGTTTTGTTGTGGTGGCCATATCGTCTCCCATTCTCCCCTTAGAACATGTAATGCAAAAAATGTGGGAATCCTCTTCCCCAAAGGACACATCCAACCAATGTGTCTCTCCCCCAATCATGCTCCCAAGAAAAATAAGAACAATAGCAACATAGAGAACCATAATCAGAATCATACTTGCTACCATATGTAGCAATGGAGAAGGACAATGGTCCCTCATATGCAACCAACGCAGTTTTACCCTCAACTGCAACAGAGGATGACATAAGATGTAGCTTCTCAACCACTTGCTTGCTGCCCCAATCTCCTCACAATTTTGGAGAAAGTGTTTGATGTATAGTGTCAAGTAAGCATGTTCTCCAATATATATCTCCTCCCCAAGTCCTTCTAGGGAGTGGCCATCGAAACTACTCATGGCCTCAAGTAGACCATGAAGTCTAGAAGGAAGAATGTTCCTCCTTTGAGAAAAGTCCTGCACATACATGGTTAAGGAATGCACATATTCATGATACAATTCATTATGCAACCAAACATTACCTTTACCATATGTTTTGCTCATGCAAATGGAGTGGCTCATAGATAAATCCCCTCCCATCCTCATAGAGAAAATAGGTGGCTGTGTTAACTCTTCCAAAGAGTTATGTATCTCCTCCATCTCCACATGATCCATGCATCTCCTCAAATGCTGATATATTTCCTCCTCAAAGCCTTCCCAAAGACACCCCTCCATGATGGTGTGGTATGCTCTCATAGAATAAGTGTGGCTGAAAAGGAAATCTTCATGAGCTATTTGTAGTAACTTCTCCTTGAGCTTGGAAGCTCTAGAAGATCCTACCATGATAGTAGATGACCCCATCTCTAACTGAATATCCCTCCTCATGTAGTTGGTCATCCAATATCATACAAGTGAAAGGATCCTTGGAATACTCCACCAATAGCTTGGAATTCTAATATGGATCTATCCTCCATAGTGACAATGCTAATGATCTCTCATGAAGAACATATGTCATATGGTTGTCCTCCTCTTTGACATCTCCCATGCCAAAGATGCAAGTTGGAAGGCTGCTATCCTTCCCCTGCTGCTCCTGCCACAGTGCGGAATCTGAGATGAGAGTGGGTAATGATGGTGTTGAGAGAATGCTTCTCCTCTCCTTGAGTCTACCCAAGACTCTCAGCAATGTATCAGCTCTCCCAAGGTCTCCACTCCTCTAGAATCAATGAGTGGTGCCTAAAAATTCGAAGCATCGATCCTCCTCTGCTGATCTCGTGGTCTCCCTCGTGAAATGTCTCCATGCAATGAGACATCAACATCAAGAGCAGACTGTATATATGAATGGACAAATTTTTCCTTGCGCAATCCAGTCTCCCTCTTAGGTGCATAAACCTCCTGAAATAGATAGGGGTGTGGGCTCCTCATCTCATGATGCTGGTCATCCCCCCAACATAGAGGCAAGATTCACTCAAGATAGGAAAAATCAACCCCAAGAAACATGTACTAAAATGAAGATCACTGCTACAAAGAAAATTCCCAAGGCTATGACAACACAGTTTTATTGAGAATAACTACTGCTAGAAAGTTTCAATACAAAGATCTGAAATAATATAGCTCATACAATGATGGGAGTGAAGATCTAAGCTCCCAAACACAATGTCAGGAAAATCCTAGAAGGATTTGCTGAAATATGCAAAAGTGTAAAAATGCTGGAGTTGTAGTCCTAGGACTGAGTAGTAGCTGCAACTCAAGAACTGGATGGAGATGGCTGAAGATGATGCATAAGATGAATAAGTAGACCTCCTCCAATGGATCCTCCAAGTGAAAGGCTAATCCTAACACTGAATATCTCACCCTCCAACAATCCTACAAACCCTTACTACAATTTCACACTGAAAATAATGCAATCAAGAAGAGGGACTACGTTGTAGGAGAAAGGAAATATGTTGGACAAGTGCCAAGATCCACATTAAGCTCCAGAATATTCCTCACTGGTGTCCTAAAGGAAAGAATGTTAGGTCCCTATATTACTAGTATAGTCCATTATTGTTGTTAGTGTAACCCCCTTATTGTTATTATTGTACCCTTGTAACCCCCATATTGTTATTATTGTGCCCTTAAATTATTATTGTTAGGTCGGCTAGGATTACATTGTGGCCCCATGGACTCCTATATATAGAAAAGAGGTTTTGTAATTTGAATCATCCAAGAATTGTTCATTCATGTAATGTATTGGAGGTTTCCCCCTTGAAGTGGCTTATTTCTAAGGCATTGATATCTCTTTTCTTCTATTTTTGGAGCTGGTTTCACAACATTTGGTATCAGAGCTTTGAGATTCTGGGGTTTCGCTGCTCCAAATAGGTCAGCGTGGAATTTTCGCTATAAAGTTTTTTCTACGAAGGTTCAGAATCTGAAATTTTTAGAGTGTGAAGCCAAAATCCTGAGGAACATCGTTGAAAAATTTCAGATCTTGGTTCGCAATATTTTATGAGATATGATCTGTGCAATTTAGGTCATTTTGAAGGCTCCTGAATTTAACCTAAATAGGTCATCATGGTATTTTCGTAATAAATTTTTTCTACGAAGGTTTAGAAGCTGAAATTTTTAGAGTGCAAAGCTGCAATCTTAAGGAAAATTGTGAAAAAATTTCAGATATTGGTTCACAATAGTTTTGGAGATATGATCTGTGGAAGTTAGGGCTTTTTGAGGCTTCTGAATTTCATCTCAAAGAGGTGATTGCGGGAAAATCTTCATATCTCTCTCTCTGAGCATCAGATTGAATGCTGTAAAAAGTGGCTGCAAGTACACAGACTTTAGTGTTCGTTCTATCAATTTTAGAGCCAAATGAGGAAACAATGACACGTGGCAAGTCATACAAGTTCACTCTACTGAACCAGTCCAAAATTGGGTCATTGTGGGAGATTGGACATAACTTTGACTTGAAGAATCCAAATCATATCAGACTTGTGGCATTTGAAAGAAGCTTCAGAGGGCTACTACAGGGATGAATTTTAGATATTTAGGATCCACAATTATAGAGATAATTCAATTTCAATATCGAGCTCCTCAAAAGAAAGTAAAAGGTGTGTATTTTTTTTCCGAATTGCATAAGTCTTGTTTGAAGAATCAAGTTGACTTGATTCCAAGGGCATATTGTAGAATAGATATCAGTATTGGATTCTAAAATGGCCCCTAAAAATAATTCAACACCCATTAAGCCTTTAGAAAGCTCTACTATGATTCATGAAGACGAAGAATGGCAACATGACATATCAAAATTACAAGAGCAAGTGCAACAAATTTCGCTCTCGCAAAGAGCAACAAAAAATGACATGGAAGTTTTGAAGAAAGGCATGGAAACTAAGATGGATGGTTTGAAGAAAGGCGTGAAATCTAAGATGGATGGTTTGAAGAATGGCATGGAATCTAAGATATATGGCATGGAAGCTGGCATGGAATCTAAGATGGATGACATGGAAGCTAAGATCGATGAGAAAATGGAAAACATGAAGAATGATCTAAAAGCAGACATGGAAGGTTTGACAAAGTTGATACAAGAAATGTTTCCTAATGGTGAAAATATAGTAGAGGAAACTCATGATGAGAACAAAATAAATGTTAATCATTATTTCATAAACTCTAATGTTGGCGGGAAGAACCACCATATTCCAAAAATGGATATGAGGAAGTTTGATGGAAAGGATCCTGTAACATGGATACTACAGATGGAGCAATATTTTGATCTCCATAACGTGCAAAACACACAAAAGGTACGCATTGCAACTTACATTTAGAACAAAATACATTTGTATGGTATCAATGGCTTTGCTCCCGTAAAAAAATTGTCACTTGGTCAATTTTTACGGAGGAAATGATAGCACATTATGAGGATACAAAGAGCAACACCTTCTTTAGCCAATTGATAAATCTCAAACAAAAGGGTTTACTGGGGGAGCACATTGAGGACTTCCAAAAATTGAATATAAGGGTAACTGATATTCCAGAGGAACACAGGATTGATCTCTTCATAGGTACTTTAAAGGATAACATCCAACATGAAGTTCACGTTTTGGAACCCGATTCATTGGAGAAGGCATTCAGGTTGGCAAGAAAAATTGAATGTAAAATTATGGCGACAAGGAAGCCTACCACTCACTTCTATAAAGAGGGAAGTGTTGATACTCCTAGATTTCCACAACCTACAAGGTTGACACCACAACAATTGGAAGAAAAAAGAGCAAAAGGGCTTTGCTACAGTTGTGATAGCAAATACACTAAAGGTCATAAGTGTGCTGAGAAGAAATTATTTTACATAGATCGTGAAGAGGAAGAAGAAAATGAACAATAAGAGGATATACACCAGGAAACAACCCAAGAAGAGGAAGAAATGAGTCCGACCATATCGTGTAATGCATTGGCAGGAATTACCACTCCTCAAACTCTCAAGATAGAAGGACATATCAAGAAGAAAAAGGTAATAGTGTTGATTGATTCAGGTAGTACCCATAATTTTATTCATTGCAAGGTAGCCAAGGAATTGAATTGTTTCCTATACCCAACACCAGAATGTCAAGTGATGGTTGCAAATGGAGGAACTATAAATTTCTCTGAAAAATTCCATAATATTAAGCTAACCATGGGGGAATATGTATTGAATAGTCCAATGCTTTCCATTCCTGTAGGAGTTGCTGATGTTGTACTAGGAGTACAATGGTTACAATCTTTGGGGACGGTAGCTTTTAATTGTCAAGAACATTTCTTGAAAATTTTTTCGCAAGGAAAGGAAGTCGAATTACGGGGTATTGTAGGGAAGCCGGGAAAGATAATAAGCTCTAATTTCATGACAAAGCTTCTAAAGAAAGAACAACGAGGCATAATTTCACAATTATGCTCACTAGAAGTTCCAACATCAAAATCATCTATTTCTACAGATCTACAAAAATTCTTGGACAATCATTCCAAGGTTTTTAAAACTCCAAAAGGACTCCCACCTATTCATGATCATGATCATGCTATTCATTTGATTCCAGGAAGTGTTCCTCCAAACATCAGGCCTTATAGATATCCTTCTGTCCAAAAGAGAAAAATTGAATGTATGATTGCAGAAATGTTAGAGGCGGGTATAATTCAACCTAGTCAAAGTTCTTTCTCTGCTCCTGTAGTATTGGTACACAAGAAGGATGGATCATGGCGCATGTGTCCATATTATAGGGAGCTCAATAAGCTCACCATCAAAGATAAATTTCCCATTCTTGTGATTGATGAATTATTGGATGAATTACATGGAGCAATTTATTTTACCAAGTTGGATCTTCGTTCAGGATATCATCAAATTAGAATGAAGACTGAAGATATTCCAAAAACAAAATTTCAAACTCATGAGGGTCATTATGAATTTTTGGTCATGCATTTTGGCCTTACCAATGCACCTTCTACATTTCAAGGGTTGATGAATTCCATTTTCAAACCCTTCCTTAGAAAATTTGTGCTAGTATTTTTTGATGATATACTAATCTGCAGCAGGTCTTGGAAGGATCATGTTGAACATGTTGACAGGGTGCTCAAACTATTGCAGGAGAAACAATTATATGCAAAAACATCCAAATTTTTCTTTGGAGTACAAGAGGTGGAATATCTGGGTCATATTGTATCTCATGAGGGTGTTAAGTTAGACCCTAACAAAATTAAAGCCATTAAGGAATGGAAAGTCCCCACAACCAGAAAGCAGTTGCGAGGACTTCTCGGGTTAACAGGGTATTATCGAAAGTTTGTTAAGAATTATGGGAGAATAGAAGCACCTCTAACAACATTATTAAAGAAAGATGCATTTTCATGGACTCCTGAAGCAACTAAGGCCTTTGAACATCTTAAAGAGGCAATTGGCCTAGCACCAGTCTTAGCTACGCCAGACTTCACAAAAACCTTTATTGTGGAATGTGATGCCTCAGGAAATGGAATTGGTGTTGTTTTAATGCAAGAAGGAAGACCCATTTCTTTTGAAAGTCGTCCAATCAAAGGAAAGTATTTACATAACCTATTTATGAGAATGAAATGTTAGCAATACTGCATGCACTAAAGAAATGGAGAACTTACCTAATGGAAAGACACTTCAAGGTAAAAAATGATCATGATAGTCTTAAACACTTTTTGGAAAAAAGACTATCTTCAGAAAAGAAGCAAAAATGGGTCACAAAGATGTTGGGTTATGACTTTGAAATAATATAAAAAAAAGGGAAGCTAAATGTTGTCGCAGATGCACTCTCAAGAAAGAATGAGGGGGTGGAAGCATTGATTTGCGCCATTTCTATTATCCAACCACATTGGATAACCGAAGCAAGAGATGAATGGGAGAAGGACGAAGAAGTGTGGACACTCATTCAAAATTTGCGGCAAGATCCTAGTACATCTGATACATTTAGTTGGAAAAATGATTCCTTATGGTACAAAGATCGCTTATATATTTGTAAGAATTCCCAACTAAAACAAAAGATTCTTTTGGAATTGCACACTTCTCCTTTAGGAGGACACTCAGGATTTTTAAAAACTTACCACAGGGTGAAGAAAGAATTTTTTTTGGATGCCCTTAAATCTGATATTCAAAAGTTTGTGGTGGAATTTTTGGTTTTCCAGTAGAATAAAGTTGAGACAATTAAGACCCCAGGTCTTCTACAACCTGTATCCATTCCAAGTCAACGTTGGGAAGAGATTTCAATGGATTTTATCACAGGTTTACCTAAGTCTGAAGGAAAGAATGTCATCATGGTGGTAGTTGATAGACTTACCAAGTATGCACACTTTTGTGCATTATCTCATCCATTTAAAGCAAGTACAGTTGCTACTACATTTATGAACACAATTCAAAAGCTACATGGAAGCCCAAGGGTTATTGTGAGCGACAGAGATCCCATTTTTACTGGAAATTTTTGGACGGAGTTATTTTCTTGTTTGGGTACTCAATTAGCTCATAGCTCATCTTATCATCCTCAATCTAATGGTCAAACCGAGATAGTAAATAAATGTTTGGAAGGATATCTTCGTTGTTTTGTATCTGATAAACAAACACAATGGGTCAAGTGGTTACCTCTCGCCGAATGGTGGTATAACACTTCCTTCCATACTGCAGCAAAAATGACCCCATTTATGGCACTTTATGGATATCATCCACCATCCATCACATCATCTTTAAGAGAAAATTTGAAGGTTCAAGCAGTGGAAGATCACATCGAGCATCAACAAGAAGTTCTCCAACTCTTAAAGGACAACCTAAATTTGGCACAAAATCGAATGAAACAACAGGCAGATCAACATTGCAGTGAGAGAAGTTTTGATGTAGGAGACTGGGTATTTTTACGGCTACAACCATACAAACAAATGTCCCTCAAGCAAGCTAATAAGGATAATAAATTATCGCCCAAGTAATATGGTCCTTACAAGGTGTTGCAAAAGATTGGTACTATGGCATACAAATTGGAGCTTCCTGCTTCTTCACGGGTGCATCCAATTTTCCATGTTTCATGCCTAAAGAAGGTTATAGGTGAAAATCTTCTAGTTCAAACAATATTGCCAGAACTTGATGAGGAAGGAAAAATCATATTGGAACCTGAAGCGGTCATAGAAACAAGGAATCGACAGCTACAGAATCGATCAATTTCAGAGTATCTCATCAGGTGGAAGAACTTACCCATTGAAGATTCTACATGGGAGGATGATAATTTTATACAGAAGCACCCAGAGCTACTCAAGCGTTGAGGACAACACTTTTTTAAGGAGAGGGGCATGTTAGGTCCCTATATTACTAGTATAGTCCATTATTGTTGTTAGTGTAACCCCCTTATTGTTATTATTGTACCCTTGTAACCCCCATATTGTTATTATTGTGCCCTTAAATTATTATTGTTAGGTCGGCTAGGATTAAATTGTGGCCCCATGGACTCCTATATATAGAAAGGAGGTTTTGTAATTTGAATCATCCAAGATTTTTTCATTCATGGAATGTATTGGATGTTGCCCCCTCAAAGTGGATTATTTCTAAGGTGTTGATATCTCTTTTCTTCTATTTTTGGAGCTGGTTTCACAACAAAGAAAGATTTCTCCTTTGAAAAACAAGCTCCGAAAGTGGTGTTGTCAACCCTCCACTGCAACACCCTGCAACACAACCCAGCTCTAAACAGAAACTACGCTGTAGATGAAGGAGGTAGCTTGGCCTCAAGCCTGAATGTGGAGAAATGAAGCAAAAGATCCCTCAAGAGGCCTCTCTTGAAAGGAGAAGGAATTCCTAAATAGGAATGCCTTGTGCTAAGCAACACAACAACTCTTCTAAACAACAAGAGAATGCACAATAATCTAACTACACCAAAATCCAATATTCAATAACATGTTTTGCTATGGCTGCCTTGCCTTCCTTTTATACAAATGGAAGCCCTCCCACCATGGGTCCCACTCATTAGGGTTTCCTCCACCAAGGAATCTTCCTCCCACTATCTCTGAGCTATCTTAAAAGATGATCTCCACCTCCTATCCCAACGCTGTTGACTTGCTCAAACTTGACCTTGTCCACATGAAAATGCCCTTTTTCACACATGAGGGTGTGAAATCCAACTCTTATGACTTTCCCTTATCACATTATGAGGGATTTTATTCATATTTCTTAAATGTATGGGAATCCTTACCCGTTTATTCATCTCCTAAGTGAAATTAGCAAAAAATAATATTCCAATTAGTTGCATGCTAATTTTGGAATATTACAATGTGTAGCAGGATCTCGGTACCAAAGGCCAGGAGATGGGGGGTGCTGACTCCCCTCAAGGAAAAAAGTGAATGGGTGACCCTGCTAAGGGGCCATGGAAGAAGTAGCGCTCCCAACGACCTGAACGTGACAAAGCGGTTACACTGATTGAAGGGGACCTCGAGAAAATTGCAGATGCGGTTACTTTGGCTGCAAAAGAAAAATGGTTGGCTCTGGAAGAGCAGCAGAAAGCCGCGGTCGACACACTTTAGGCCGAGCTCCAATATCTACAGTGAAAGACGGACACACTGCAAGCTAGTATGATTCAAGTATGAACGGCCTCAGCAACTAGCAGTGCAACGCTTGTTACAGTAGAAATCCACCTCTGTACCTTGCCAGGCGCAACCCTCTTGATAAGTCCACCCCACTTGGGAGCGCAAGTCTAAGCCTGTGCAGAGGTACAGATGGATCTAACCAGGTTTCCACATGAATCATTGCAGGTTCTGCACACCTCCTTTTTCGAATAAATTCCACACCGGGACCATCGAGTGCACCAGTAGCTCAATGTAGCTAAGCAGACAATTGAGGAAAAAAATACTAAAGTTTCCCAAGTACAGGTTGCGTGTACCCTCACCACTACACAACAGAAAGAGCTGGAACACCTCATTAGTAGGCTCTACATGGACGTTTCTGAAGATATTCCAGCTTCTGCTACCCCACAGGCCAAGATTGAGGGGTTGGTCATAGCTTTAAAGGCCTCGAAAATGGAGATCCAGGTGGTCAAAATACAAATGGAGCAACAGATTGCAGATTTACAGGCCAATTTGTAGCCAAAAACACCACCAGAGGTAAGGGCCCAATGGGCCGCTATGGAGGCTGCAAATGTTATCATAGGAAAAATATCTCAAGGTACCCAGCTGTTCGAAACAGTAATGCAGCTATGGACCAAAGTACATCGCGATCCTCTCCCGTGTGAGATCAATCAGGCGCTGTGACAGAAGGAAGAACAGTTTGAACAACTGGAGGCTATGATGCCTACTCTAATCCCTTCTTAATGGTTGGCACAACTGCATACCAGCCACACGCTACGAGACAAAATTTATGAGCTCTGCTAGAAGAAGAAGACCATTGGTGACCATCTCAAGCATTGGGTTCATGAATCCCTCAAGCTCTCCTAAGACATTGATCTCACAGTAAAACAACTTAACCAGAGTTTGGAAAGTGTCACAGCAGCCACAGAGGGACCAAATTCATAAAAATTGGTAGATATAGCTCAGAATGTTGTTGTGCAAAGTGAAGGAGTGCTGCCCGAACTAGTTGATGTGATCAAACTGCTGCAAGAAAAGGTGGAGAGCCCACCACCGTAGTGACTCGGGATGAGTTAGAAGATTGTGTTGGGGGACTTTTGGAACAGGGTCCCCTAAAAGCTGTGAATTTTGTACAATTTTGTATATTTTTGGTATTAATTAGTTTAATGTAGGGATTTTGGGGTGGGTCAAAGCCTCACATGCATTGTAATGGGTCAAGAATAGACCAAGAGTCTGCAACCACGGTTTGTGGACCATTGGAAGCATAGGCTAAGTCGATATAAATAGATGAACATTTTGCATCTTAAATGTTATATGCTAAGTGCGAATTTTTAGATCTGTGGTTGGGTATTTTGGATAAGGACCCCTGCTGGCTGTGTGCATAGAGATCCTCAGTCTTGCTATGTGCGGACCTTTCTGGCTGCGTGCACAAGATGTGTTTCGATGGTACTGGGTTTTGATGTTATTATATGTAGATATAGTTAAATTAGCTCTTTGTTATCAGATCTAATGTGTTACTGTTGATGTGAACCTTTTTGGGCTCTATTAGAACTAAGAATACAGTTGTGTTATCTGTTATGCTGCGAATATGTCTATTTTATGGTATATATGTAATATATTAATGATGCGTTATGATAACTGCTGATATGCACATGGATGCGAAGATATTGAATAAATATGTAGCTCTGTTATATTATGGAGTACATCGTTAACAAACCTACGAATAGATCTGTCTTGTGCAAACCTGATAAGCTATGAAAGTAGATCTTCTTGACTTACCTACTCTCTCTCAGGGTGTGGAAACCTGGTTCCAGCACCCTCCCATACATCTTCGGATGAGAATTTGGCCTGCACAAGCAGGTCACTACCGAAAGGGATAGTAGTATAGGGGATTGTTGGCAAACCTTACCCTCTGAACCTAGGTCAGGACCCCTCAAGCCAAAAATAGCCCATATATGACATTTTCCATCTACTTCATCAACCTCTCACATGAGACCAACCAATGGGGCCCCCACCCTCAGAAAAAACACCTTCCTCACATCATTAGTGAGCGAACACTTTCACATTTTGGGGCACCCGTCTCTGTGTTTTGTACAAACCAAACCCCATTATTTTATTCTTTTGATAAGTGTACAAAGACCATAAATGGTGCAATATGTCCCCCACCCACCTATCCATTTTTTCTCCCATGGAAACAGTCCCTGGTCACCCTTGGTCGGAGTATCACACCCTCACACATAATCCACCATGACATTCATAACCAATATATACCCACCCTGGACATCCTACTAAATCCAGGGATTTCCCCATTATAAATAGTTATGACTTCTGCCAAGCTACTTTTTATAATCCTACCTTGGGCCACTGAATCCCCATCATCATTTTTTAGTCACCCCTCGCCATCATGCCTATTTTAAACCCATCACATCTAGGATCTTGATCCCTTACATCAGTGACTCTCTCATTCAGTTGAGGCTTCCTTTCTGTCGACATAAACACCAATTTTCCAAAAAGGAAGCCGTACCTTTGATCACCCCTCTCCAAAAAAGGGACATCCTCGAATGGAACTGTGGTATACATCATTGCCCATATATGTTATCGATCCTCATGACATTCAACTACAACTCAAGCTTTCATGTCAAGATGGTATCATACCTTACAACCATTGCACTTTGATCAAATTATCTGAAGACCTATGCCTTTATAAGCATCTCTTTCAGCAATTCTTACATGGGAGGGTCCTAGTCATACATCCATGCGTAAAATGCACATTTATATGCCATGCCAAGCTTACGCATGTGGGTACCACATTCCACCTATTCTTAAAGAAAAAACACCCCTGAGGGCATCAACAATTGTCATCATCAACCAACAGATCATGACCATTTTAGTGACACACACAGAATATGTATATGTAAAATAGATTTGTTTATCTAGCCAAAGCATCACGAGCATGGGACATGCCCGCCTCGTAGAAAATTTGTATCTATTGTATTATACCATTTATTGCAGGGTTCCCATAGGACATGGTCGCTCTTCGACGAGGTGCAGGGTGTCTTGAACTCTGTGCTACATGAAGCTCTCTCTCTCTATGCACAATACATAGAAAATAAACTATAATGTATTTCAGCTATACAGTTCTTCCTCGACCTCACACATTAGGGGGAAAATGTTATCACTGGAAAATCAGACAAGCAAATATGACATTATTAAATTTCAGGCAGAAGGATTTACAGGGCTGAGGCATATTAGAGAATCTGAAGTATTTAAAAATCTCTAAGGTCTAAGAGGAAAATCAAATTGCACACTGAAGGAACCAGCAAAATGTGTCTTTGCGAGCACTTTTCTTCGATAAGTGCGCCTTTGCATAAATTTTCCTCAAAAAGCCGCGCAGACCTGAGAGTGGTGGAAGTCACTTTCCGGGACCACAAGGCACACTCCAAGACATTGATCCCACACTTGAGGATGCCTAAGGACATCCGCCCAAGCCTCCTTAGGACCTCAAGGGAGCACACAATTGAATAAATGTGGCACACAATGGAATCACCCTCCTATCTTGGGTCACCATCCATCAATGTACCAAGAGAGGGAAGGAGAGTTTTAATTCTCCTATAAAAGGCCACCAAGATATGAACAATATGAGAACACATTGTTATGCTGGCTAGAACTGTCCCAAGCAATCCAATAGTGTGTGATCCAAAGTAGAGATAGAGGGGACTCAGTTGTTGGCCATCCAACAACTCCAGTCCATCGAAGTATAGAGAGGGAGACTTTGCGCCAAGGTAGCTTGGAAGTAAATACATCCTTGCATCGGGTCTTAGAACTCCCTAGTTCTGAGGGCCACTTGGCAAGTGGGTAAACGTTTCATCCTTTATTCCTACCAGTAGTCAATAAGAGGGGACGTAAGTGCCACCGTTTGGATTATTGAAGTTTTTTGACTCTATTTAGAGATTTTGTATTATTTGTTTTAGTTTATTTTTTATGTTTAAATATGCATGCTATTTCACTATTTAGTATGTTTATGTCTTAGCATGTTCCCTCACCTACATGACTCCCTTTATTTTCTTCATGTGACCAGGAACTTAAGAGGAAAAAATCACTCCTCTTAAGTAGGTGTGATTTAGTACATTCGTGCGCCAAACACACATACATAGCAGGTAAATGACACCTACAATATCCATTAAGGACAAAACAATGATCTCAAAAGAAAATTTCTTACATTGAAGACAAGGTTGTCTAGCACAATGCATGCATACATACTAAAATACAGTGTAAGAACATGCAGTGAAGCATAGTGCAGGAACATGTCGTAAAGTACACCACATGAACATCAAGGATAGAGCAGAGTGTAATATCCCCAAATGGGAACACTCAGAAATACCTACTGGAATAATGCACTTTTCAGAAGTATGTGCATTGAAATGAGTTTGCATCCCTTGGATCCCTTAGATATGGATATATAGCATCTAAATCCAAAAGGGAAGCAAAAAAAAAATCAAACTAGGTGAGGTAAACTGACCTCCCACACCTAGTATAGCTTAAAAACACCCAAGAATGGGGCTGCAGCAATATGCAACAATACTGCAGGAAAATAACGCAATTTTTGAGAGCATGAGTAGGAGGCCAATAAGAGGGATCAAATTTTATACATACAGCAATAAATTAGATCCATAATGAGGCCCTTACAGTATACAACATAATGTAGAAGACAAGAATAGAAGAAATTCCTCAAGAAAGAGGGCTGCAACACATGTATTAACTGCAAAATAGCTTGACAACGTTACTTATAAGAGTTGCAGCAACTGTATATTACACTCCAGATCTAGAGCAGATCTATGTACAAAATATTAGATCTATTTCAGATCTGTACACTAGAAAGGATCCTTTACAAGATCCCCTTGGGGTTTTGATCAAAACATGTATCACAGAGAGTAGATCTGAGATCTAAAGCAGCAGATCTGTAGTAGTATTCAGAAATTTCTAAAGAGGATTACAATGATAGCAGATCAGATCTATAGAGAACATGGATCAGAAGTCTAATCCATGGATCACCATAGTGAAGGGCAGAACCCCAACACCAAAGATCTCTCCTAAAAAAGTGTGTCAAAACACCCTGCAACTTCCTTCTTGCAAATAACGCAGTCCTTGAAGTAAAATTGTGTTGTAGGTTGTGTTAGGGTCCCGTGATTTGGCTAATTGGCAAGCCAAGTGACAGGGTAACATCAAACCAACTTTGGAGCCCAAGGACTTAGCCTTCCTGGACTTAGAGAGGGCTCTCTCTATTTGTGTAAGAGATATCTATGTGTTTTTCTTCTTATGTTTCTGATTTTAGGCTAGTTGTGAAGTAGGTTTTTTTGGTTTTGTTTTTAGGTTTTTGAGGGAGGAACTAATTAAAGACTAAATAGATAAAAATATTGTTAGATCAACTGGGCTATGGGGTCGAAAAGGTCGAGAAAGCCTCAGATGGTGATACATGGTATGTTGAAGGGCCGATTTGATCAAGGTAAAATGGATATTTAGGTAAAATGAAGTGGGATAGACACTAAGTTTGTGAAGGAAAAAGGCTTTCAAACATAAATATTTCAATAGAAGACATTTATATGGTCGGGCTAACCATTAATCATGATAAATGTAACTTCAAACTAATAGATGCATAGAAATAAACATTCAAGCGATACATAGAGATATATGACTCTCTAACTTTAGGAAAATTGCTATCAGATTTTGGGGAAAAAAAATTAAGAAAAACAAATAACTCAAACTACTAAGAGGGAACTCCTAGACATAGTATTTTGGGTTATCAGACACTTTGAGCTAAGATTACAGAGTTTTAGGCAAAGGGCAAGATCGATACAAGACCTCTTTGGTTCAACTAGGACAATCAAACATTTAAAGAAAGGTTTCAGAAATGGAGCTGTGACTAGCCATGAGTAAGCAAGGCATATCGTGGATCATACTTAGCATGCATAAAACCATAAATGAAACAAGCAAACAATTTCTTCAGTGATGAAAGAGCAGTTAAGAATTCTTTGATATGACTAAGAAGGAAGAAAACATAGAAGCTGTAATGAAACAGGAAACCTGAGGTGCCTCCAAGGGCATGTCTCAAATCTATTCTCTACTGTATTACAGCAAGCAAGAACATGAAATATGTATGAAAACTAAGAAACATAACAGAGAGGGACACTATACCATTTTACCAAGTCAAGGAATCCAACAGCAGTCCTCTTTCATCATCCAAAACATTCAAGAAACTATCCAATGCATGAGACAAGTATTTCTTCCAAGCTTGTATAACCATATATTGCTCTATATCATCAATTTCAGCCTTGTTTACAATGAAATCTCTTGGAATATATAGTCCAAGATGAAGGAGAACCTCCTAGTGCAACTAGCAAGCTCATTGGCCCATCAAAAATATATGATTTTGTCCTTGAGGCTTTGCAAAGCCCAAGGCACAAAATATCTATAAAATTATCCTAAAAATGCTAAAAAAGGAAATTAAATTGACTTTTCCCAACTGAAAATGGCCAAAAAAAAGGCTAAACGCACATTTGGAAAAGACACTTCAGAAAACTGCATTTTTCACAAAAATGCTTCAGAAATATAGCAGCAGAAAATCCCCTGTCTTGTGGGAAACTTTTGGAGGACTTCCCGATGTCAAAATGAGGCCCGTGATGGCTCGTTGGAAAGCCCGGAATGTATAGTTTTTGAAAATACTTTTTTTTCCCAAAAATGATCACTAGAAGCTTATGAAAATCTGACCTATGTGGAAAAACCCAGAAATTATCCTTTGTTGATATGCAGGGCAGAGTGTTGAAAAAGTGACTGTTTTTCGCCACTTTGGGGGACCAAAACATCTTCAATTGATCTGAAATTTTCTGAGTATATGCCCATAAAATTATGGCATCCAATGATACCATTTTCAACCTTTTATGATGGTTCAAACTAAAATGGCGATGCCCATGATTTTTTGCAAAAAGCCCAAAAATGTCAAAAAACAAAAACTTGTCAAATTATGCCCAATTTTGGCGAGCATGACCCTCATGGGTTTTCAGAAGCATGCTGAGAAGCAGAGGCCAAAATTTCAAGCCTTGATATGCATTTCTTCACCTTTTGTGTCGGGCGCCTCTTTCGGGCCTCCTTGAGCTTTTCTTGTGTAGCCTTCAATTTCCTTCGGGCGAATTGATTAAGCTTCTTATAGTGCCCGGTCATTTTTCTTTGAAGGTTTAAGTCTCTATTGGCCTTTTCCAACTTATTCTCCAAGTGTTCATTCACCCTTTTAAGCCATGCTTCTCTATTGTTTTCTATCTCTTGGGTGAATAAAGTAGTGAGAGGAAAAGATTGGAAAAGGGCAGCCTCTTCCCCTTTTTGTTTCTCCAAAGCTCTTTTGAGTCCCATAGTCCTTGGCCTCTTCCTCATTGGCTGATCTTCTTCTTCACTGTCATTGAATTCGCCCATGAGTTATTCCAACTTAATTTTCTCTCTGGAGGCTTCTTTTTGGTACTTGATAGCCCGTGTCTCATAAATTTCCATGTGGACATTCATTTGCTTGTTTTGTGTTTGCAGAAAATGAATGAGTTTTTTAGACCTCTCTAGATCCGCTTTTAGATCATGAATTTGTTCTTCTCTATTTAGCAATAGAGACTCTAGGATTCTGGCCTCATTTTCACTATCACCACTGTTTATCTGAATTATGTCAAAATCCCTTTCTTTCTCATGGCTACTTTCCTCCTTCTCTTTTCCCTTGCTTTGGGTGGCCTTCTTGGTCCTCCTCCTCTTTGGTAATTCAACAATGGATTGCTTGGGCAACTTGCCTTTGCTTCAGAGTGATCTAGTAACATTTGGAGTTACAACTTGAGCCACTTTCTTTCTTGATGTTTGGGGCTTTGTTACCTTTGGAGAAGAAAGCATGGCCCCTTGCCTAGGAGAGGCAGCTAGCACATGCTCTATTTGGTCTTTGCCCTTACTGCTCCCTTCATCATCTTTGCCACTGTTTTCCTCCTTTTGAAGGCTGCCTTGTTTAGAATGATCATTGCTAGGGCTTTGTTTGTCATCATCCTTGCTGGCTAGTGGGATTTCCTTTCTTTCATCAAAAGTGTCCCTTTGAGGACTATCTTGACCCTCCTCATGAGTGCCTTGGCTGTCACCTTGCATGTCTCCTTGAGGGCTGCCTTGTTCACTTTTGTCCCTACTTTCTTCAGGACTGTTAGGCGATGTATCCTCAATGCTTTGTGTTTTATCATCATTATGCTCATTGCTGTGTGGGTTGCCAATATTTTCCTCTTTGTGATTGCTGTTTTGTTCATCAACCTGTTCCATTTCTTCATCATTTCCCTCTTCATGCTCATTGTTGTGTTTGGATTCTTCATTTTGTTCCTCCTTATCACTTTGCTCTTCTTCACTATTTTTCTCTTTCTCACTGTGCTCTTCTTCATTGTGCTCCTTTTCACTTTCAATTATAGGATATTTTTTCTTCTTAGGAGTAGAATTAATAGAAGAAAGAGAAAGATGATGAGTGGATGGTGAAGGAGATGTAGGGGATGAAGAAGCAGTGGCGAAATCAGGATGTGAAATGAAAGAGTCCCAAGAAATTCCCTTTTTCTCAAGTTGATGGAGGATGACGATCTTGACAAGGGAATGATGAAAAATACAAGCTTGCTTGTTTCGGGGAAATCTCACCCTAGAGGTTGGTTGGGGTACAACCTCCACAGAGCAGGGGCATGCTACTTAACAGAGACTCACACAACCATGCACGTTCAGAAAAACTAAATAGAGTAGAATGAGAAAGTTACTCGTAGGTCCTACGGTTGAAGTAGATCCACGTGGGGTCCAAACCCCCTACAACCGTCCTTCCTTCTTAACCTGAAATACAAGAAGAAACCAGCACAAAGGACAAGTTGTACAGCATATGTCTACTCTAAATGTTAATGAGATTCATATAAAACATTAAATAAATCATAATGAATGCTTGTATAACAAATATTCTCATACATATAAGCATACACTAACACGTTTATTTTAGGAACAGCATGGTACTTCTGTATTATAAATAGCATGTACAAAAGTATCGAGTGGAGAGATCACCTGATCCTTCCAAGGCCTTCACAGACCGTCGTCCGGATCCGTCCAGCCCTTGCCTCGCTAAGACTCCTTCCAAACTGGTGCATACGAGATAACATATAAAGGAATGTGTATCTCAAGGAAACAAGGGTTTCCTACAATGAACTGGGAAAGTGCAGGAGGCATGGGGAATCAGACTTGGATAGGGAATACCAACAGAGTATAATATCAATAATTCTCTCTCCCCCTTAGGCCATACACATGAGGGCTTTTTATAGTCCCTCCAAGTAGTTTCAGCAGTTGGAAACAGTTGGCCACGGGCTGGGGTGGTTGAACTACCTGAGTAACCATCAACCCATCGCGAAATTAGGGATTTTTATATATTTTTTAATCATTTTAATGGCATACGCGGAAAAGTCTAGCTGGACTCGCGTATACACACGGAAAAACACGGGCATAGTCGCGTATGGGGAATTTTACACTGTTTTTAAGTGAATTTGTCCAAGTCTCTAGGAATGGGTGCCCAAAAGCCATAAAGCAATCATGAATCATGACAAGGTGAGAAATGATGCTATAACAGATGCCCCCTAATATATGAGGTCAGAAGGGGTACATGATGGCCGAAATGTATTATGCACATAGAAAGAACTTCGCAAGGACAAGAGAGGACTTCACCAGATTTCAGCCTGCCAAAAACCAATGAAAGAAACCAGAGAGTCAACTCAATGCTGAGGCGGGCATACCCATGCTCAGTCAAAAATACATCATATGGAAAGTACTGAATAGATCCAACATGTATACAAGTATAACTGAACTGAAAGTACATAGTGAATCATCTGAGCAGGGCCCGGAAATATAAGTCTGAATCAATGTCCAAGTATCACATATAGAAAGCTGAGCAAAGATGGTGCAACTGGATGTCTGATCATATAAGTAACTGAATCTCCAAGTACCGGATCATAAGTGGTGGAATCAAATGGTACAATCACGCAACTCGGGTGCCAACATATAGAATGCTGCTGTGCTGAACTGCAACATATAAGGGTGGACGGAATCACTGGCAGAAACTGAAAGGACTGTCACAAGTGAACCGAAAAAATGCTGATGCAAACCCGAGGTCTTCACCGATCACTATGGCACAATTCTACACAATGGGAATAAATGAGCTGAAGTCGACCATGTGAGAAATCGTTGGATTACCGGGCAATGATGAATCCCGTTAACGAACGCGAGACAACCCACCGATAATGATAATGAGTGTTAAGGTGCCCCAGTACAATATGACAAGTGCGAATGAATGAGTTGAAGTCGAACACTTGAAAGAATCTACCAATCAGGAGGCAATGATGAATCCCCACTGTCGATAGCGAAGAGTCTGCCACTGATGACTGCAAACCCTAAGGTACTGACAAAAAGACTCTAGACCTTATTCCCAGAGCAATGAGTCGAATTCGATGGGAAAACATCCGGCGGAAGGAAGGCATTAAGGCATCCCATCCCACATCAGTCCGGGGCGAGTGTAACCCGCAGGCCAAGATTTGGGAAGGAACGTGACGGCGAGTGATGGAACTAAAACCTATACGTTCGACGTGCACAAGACAGCTTAGTTGTACTAAAGAAACCCTCTGAACCAACCAATAATGAAAGCTGACAGAGAGGCGAGAAATCCACCGATAGGGTCAAATGGAAATCCAGGTACTGCACGAATCCCAAGTGTGATAATGTGTGCTGACGTCGAACACAGGGGAAACCACTCAGTCAAAGACCCATGATGATGATCAAATGCTGAGCACGAGGTCACCTATCAATAATGAAAATAGGCCCAAGGTGCGGCTCTAGGTTTGCTCTCAGAGCAATATGTCGTAGTCGATAAGAGACAAACCCGCCGGCAAGAAGTCAATGGGGACCTTCTCAAACCAGCACGAGCAAAAGACCAAAACATCTGATGTGATAGAGCATGATACTGACAAGACCGGGAAGGCCGACTGAATAATGAGTCAAGAGACACCACAGATGGCCGACTCAGGCTAGACTTCCCTTGAACAAAAGCACGACTCATGATGACCATGGTAGTAAAAAGTGACACTGTATAAGTATGTTATGCAGGAGGCACAACAAACTCTCCATATGATTGGAAGAGATAACCAACCGGGGGAGAACTGACAAGTGAAACATGGTAAAGGCTGAACCTAGGTCAAAACTAGAACCATCCCAAATGAAGGAAATATATATAAGTATATGTGCTTTGTTTAAGGGCGACAAAAATGACTCTGTACTGCCATCAAAACAACGAAGATACATCCCGTTCCCGCTCTTTTTGTTATATTTGATTTTTTTGTCTTTTTCATATAATAAGCCTGAAAAGGAATAAAAGAATGCTATGGTACAATGGATAGAACGAGTACCAAGAAATCAGATGCACTAGTTCCTGGGACTGGAACAATCCTATGCTCAATGCAAGGTGGCGAAAACTGGTCAGTGATACTCAGAGGAGCGTTCCATCCATGGGTACAAAGGTGTCAAGTCGTGATAGCTAAGTGCATGCAATGGTTAACTTGTACAGAAAGTCAAGGTAAAAAGTTGGCTTAAACATCGAGTCCAAATGAAGCCGGCTAAAGGCCAGGATAAACAAGTAGCCAATATGCAATGCAGTAATACAACTTAACGACACCAGGGAGCCTCTAGGGTAAAAGCCAGAAAAATGATAGTGATGAAGAAGAAGAATGAAGCTTCAACACATAAGACATGGCGAGACTAAAGAGGACTCCCGAGCCTACATAAAACGCAGCATGGGCAACAAGTGATAGCGAGGAACTAACTAGGAAGCCCATGTAAAGGAAGGCTCTACCATCAAGTCATGATTAAATAATCGGCGAGTGAAATGGGTGTAATACTCATGACCTGATGGGATCGACCCTATGGCAAGTGATCAGTATGGAGGCTAGAATGCAAGATGCAACGAAAAGTGATTTCCCTAACCTATATGCCAGTGAAGATCATATACCTGCCGTGACGAGTCGGTAATCATGGATCAAAAACCGGGAAAAATCTCAAAATCGTCAAAATGTACCTGAAAACATACCAAACTGGGCACTTCCAAGCAACCGGGTTATGCAGCTTAAGATAGATCGAAAAAATAAGCATAAGGAATTTTTGCGAAAATTTTCAACTTTTAGCCATAAATAGACAAATTACCTCATATTTGGTTCATTATTGCATTGCTGATTTGGAAAAAGTGCTCTGGAGCAAAAAACTTCTTTCGTCAAATCAGGAACAACCGACCGTCGGAACTCAGCGAAACTTCAGGTAGGCTCCTTAATCATCCTGTTTATTCATTTTGTCCGTTTGGAAATTAAAATTAAGTGATTTTTTGCCTTAAAACCCTTGCTAAAATATGCGTACCTGCGCATATGCGGGTTCAATGAAGGAAACCCGCGTATACACGCGACTGTGTACAGGAAAAACCGCGTATGCGCAGGGCCGAAACTTAAAAAGCGTGGCTAATGCAAATTTTGATGAAATTTCTCAGGATGACCATTTCATGGAGGGAACGTGAGCATAGCGCAATAGACCAAGAGGTCATGCAGGATCGCGCAGCACAAAATATCCTCCGAAACTGCGGATTGTTCAAATTCTTTAAAATGCCCAATATGAAAAGTAATGTGCGATTGCTTGAAATGCTCGTAAATTACTGGGAACCAGATCAGGATTGCTTCATAATTGATCAGATGCCACTACACATAGAAGTGGAGGATATATATTTCATCACTGGACTCTCCAGGAGGGGAGATCCAGTGGACTTACACGGAAAGCCCCTGGGAGGGTTAACCGTGGAAGACTATGTCCACATATATTGCGTAGATAATTCCAAAAAGGTTGGAACACAGATTGCAATTAGAGATATCAGGGATTTGCACATGAAGATCCTCCTGTTCACCATCGGCAGAGTGGCAGGATCTGCCTCACTACATCAGGCGTCCAGGACGCAAATGAGCATAGATGTAGAGTGCTTAGTTCATGTGTACGATTGGTGCACAACCCTGTTACTGAATATGAAACAACAATTGACCTCGATCCGCCAGGCAAAGACTAAACACTTTGGCTATGGGACCATTTTGACAACATTCTTCTTTGAGAGAATTCCAGCTTTGAGACCCAGAGTCATCTCGACCATCAGCAGCCCGCAGGACCCAAGAATTGCCCGTTGGGCAGACATGATGAAGAGACTGGGGGGCAGTGAAGTACCCCGCACCACATGGGACGACTATCCCTATGCCGGGATGGACTTCCGAGGAGATCCAGATCTAGTACTTCCACCCGGCGCAGCATGGGGAGCAGTCGGTAAGTTTTTTCAAAAATTTTGACTTATATAATTTTTTTTTGGATTTTTTCAAATATGTATGAAAAATGAAAAAAAAAACATGTTTTTGATTGGATTCATAATGACTGACGATTAAAAATGATCATGTTTCAGATGTTGGACCAGTTAGACCTGAGGGTCTCCCGCGCCATAAGCGTCGCAGGGGCGAGGCAGAGAGTGTGGATTCAGACAGTACACTCTAGGCCGTGCAGAGAAACTTGGAGGGATTAACCCGCCAAATCCCTATGGCTGCCGTGGAGGACTTGCCTGAAGCTGTCCAGAGACGGATAGTAGGAGTACCACGAGACTGGGTTAGATTATTCCGCCGTGTGGCCACTGCAGTTACGTTCTATAGGACCACGACTGCTGGACAGGGACCTCAGGAATAGACAGATTTTATATATTAGATGACTGTATATTCTTTTTTGAGACTGAACATGATGGGGCATAAGCCCAAGTTTTGTACGGCATTTATGGATCCAAATTTTGTAAAGTTTTTGACACTCTGATGATATATATACAACGATATTTGATGTGATGTGATAAATGTATCAAATGTATGATGTTTATGATGATTAAAAATTTATTGTATTGAATGATTAATATGCCAATCCAATGCTTGATTAGCCAACGAGTCAGCAAACCAATTGTCAGCTCGAGGAATATGAATGAATGTTAAAAATTGAAATGACCTTTGTAACAAACGTACCCTCAAGAACAATCGTAATAAAAATGGATCTCGTACCCGATAAGTGTTGTTCAATTGCGACACCACCAGCTGGGAGTCCAAGAAAACTACCAACGAATCAACACCCAAAGATATTGCCTCCGAGAGTAGATGAATGACTGCAGTGTATTCTGCCACATTATTGGAAGCAGGACCAATGCAGACCCCTCTTGATACCAACAGCTGACCGGAAGGATAATGAAGCACCCAAGCCGCGGAAGCTAAGTTCCGGGTGTGTCTACTAGCACCATCGGCGAAACCAAAATGACTCATAACATCCAACACAACCTGCCAAAGCAGATCAAAAACATCACCATCTCATCAAAAATCGAAAATCAATCAGATATGTACAAAGCAAAAACTACAAATATATACAAAAGCAAGATGCCAGGCCGAAGCCTAGGCATAATACTTCTTAAGATAGAGCCCATTTCGGGGCTCCGACAACTCGTTCCCTTCGAAATCAACCAAGGTATAAGCTCCTTTCTTAAGGACCTTTTTAACGATATAGGGGCCATACCACATCGATTTAAACTTTCCTGCCCCCAAGGCATCTTTTTCTTGGGCATAGACCAAAAAAAGGTCACCTTCGGAAAAGACCCTAGGCTTAACCGCCTTATCGTACTGAACTTTGACTCTGTTTTTATGCGCTTCATTCATCGTGGCGGCATCTCGACGCTGCTCATCGAGATGTTCCAGATGAAGAAGCCGCTCTGCCAGACTAGAAGTGTCAGGAAGAAGCTCAACAGCTAACTTAAGGGAGGGAATCTCGCATTCAATGGGAAATACGGATTCCACCCCGTGCACTAACTGAAACGGAGTAAAGCCAGTTGCAGTTTTCACTGACGTCTTGTATGCCCAAAGTGCAGGATATAGCATAATATGCCAGTTGGATCTATGTTTATCAATTTTCCATTGAAGAATGGTCTTCAAGGACTTATTCACGGCTTCCACCTGCCCATTGGCTTGAGGATAATATGGAGATGAATGCTCCTGCCGGAAACCCAATTTGAGAGCCAACTCAGCCATCATACTATTCTGAAAGTGACTGCCATGGTCAGTGACAATCTCTCTAGGTATACCGAAACGAGCGATAACTTGGTTGAAGAAGAAAAGAGCTGCAGTCTCACCATCGTTCCCAAAAGTAGGCATAGCCTCGACCCACTTCGTAAAGTAGTCTACTGCTACAATAATGTACTTGTTACCTTTTACCGAAGGCGGGTTACAAGTAGTAAAATCAATACCCCACTTTGTAAAGGGTCCGACAGTAACGACTGGAAAAAGCGGAGCTGGATGAGCGCGCATTTTTCGAGTATAAACCTGATAAGGATGACACCTTTTGACCGATTCAATACAATCTTTGAAAATCGAGGGCCAAAAGTATCCTGCATGCAAAATCTTTTGAGCTGTAGCAAGCCCAGATAAATGACCCCCACAAGCTCCACTGTGAGAATCATTGAGCACAGCCTCAGCTTCCTCGAGAGTTAAGCAGCGTCTTAGGATTGAATCAACCCCTCGACGGTATAAAGCATCACCAATAATCAGATAATTCTTGGCTAAGTGACGCAGCTTACGACGCTCATCTTTCGAGAAAGAAGAGGGAAACTTCGCAGTCTGGAGATACGCAATGATATCCCCATACCAAAAATTCTGTGAAGAGATAAGAAACAAGTGTTCGTCCGGAAAGGACTCATCATAGATCATCTCTTCTCCACAAGGCAACTCGGAGATCAATTCCGCAAAAACTAATGACTTCTTGGATTTGGCAGACATGAACTCGAGATCAAATTCTTGTAAAATCACAATCCATCTATTATATTTTCCCCCAATCACTCGCCTGCTGAGGACAAACTGAAATGGATTGGCAGATGCCAAGACATAAGTTTTGCGAAGAATAATATAATGCTGGAGTCGCTGAACAGCATGGACTGCTGCTAAGGCTAATTTTTCTATCGGGGTGTATCACAGTTCAGGTCCTACCAGTCCTCGACTAAGGTAGTAAATAACATGCTCTGCCAGAGCATCATCCTCCTGAACCAGAACCATACCAATGGTAGATTTTGTTGCTGCTAGATACAAAAGAAAATCTCTGCTATAATTAGGTGGACTCAGTAAAGGAGCAGAGGTCAATGCCTTTTTCAAAGCATCGAACGAGCGTTGAGTGTAGTCGTCCCAAAGAAAAGGAACTCCTTTCTTCAACAGTCTCATATATCCCTTTGTAATCTCAGCATAGTTGACGATAAAGCTCCGAAGAAAATTAGACTTCCCTTGGAGACTTTGAAGTTGACGGATTGAAGACGGGGGAGGCAACCGAAGTATTGCCTCAACCTTGAAGGGATCTACCCTTATCCCTTCCCTAGACACAATAAATCCCAACAGCCGACCGGATGTAACCGCGAAAACGCACTTGTTCAGATTCAATCGAATTTTATAAAAATGACATCTTTCAAATATTTTCCGGAGGTGACCAGGATGATCCATCCTCTTTCGAGAATGAGCAGCTAGATCATCTAAGTATGCCTCAATAATCTTCTTGATGTCGTGGAAGGTGTAAGACATGGCCCGCTGAAAGGTAGCTCCAGCATTTTTAAGACCGAAAGGCATTTTCTTGTATGCAAACGTACCCCAGGGACAAATAAATGTGGTCTTATGTTGATCTTCTAGACGGATAGTAATTTGATTATAACCAGAGAAACCGTCCATGAAGGAGAAAATCTCGTTACCGGCACACTCGTCAATAATCTGATCGATGAAAGGTGTGGGGTAATTATCCTTAGGACACGCCTTATTCAGGTCTCTGAAATCGATGCACACTTGAATCGTTCCTTGCTTTTTATCAACGGGAACGGGGTTTGAAACCCATTCAGTCAGAGGAACTGGGAAAATGAATCCCGCCTTAAGCAGCTTTTCAACTTCAGCTTTGATAGCTGCTGCCTTCCTAGGATTAACCGGACAAAGTTTTTGCCTGACTGGCTTAGCGTTTTCATACGTCTTGATCTCATGCTGGACGATAGATGGGTCTATGCCAGGCATTTCCTCATAAGACCAAGCAAATACATCCCTATACTCTTTGAAGATCTCGGTATAGATTTGAATCTCCTCACGGGAACATTCAGCTCCAATGAAGACATTCTCGACAATATTGGGATCCCTGGAAATGTTCACCGGGATAGTAGGAGAGATCACAGCCATGTTCCCTTCAGCATAAACCTGTGTTGGTGCCAAAGGGCTCAAGACTGGGTGAACAGGACCAGGAGACTGAGGACTTGGAAAACTTGTTTCGACTTCGCTCAAGTCAGGCAGGAAGTAAGACCGATGATGAAAATCATCCCACGGTCTATCTACACCTGTCATCGCCTCCAGGATGGCCTCTTCAGATGGAAGAGTGGTATCTAGACAATCCTGGGCAGAAGAAGAAGTAAGCGTCCAAGCCGGAGCCACATCACCATCCAACTCTTCCGGTGAAAGAGGAGCTGGATCAGATTCTGCAGTGTCAACTATAGACTAATATGCAATCTCAGCTGTAGAAATCGGGAATGCCATTCCACCCACTTGACCTTCCACTAATGTGGCAGTAGGGGAAGGTAAGGTCCAAGGGTCCAAAAAATAATGAGTTCGAAAGAACTCTCTTCGAAGGGGAGCCTTGGAGGATGAAATAGCATTAATAGACACAGTAGGAGGAGGAAGATCGAAAGTACCCATCAGGGAAGAATACATTCCAACTCCTAGATTCTCAACAGGCGCCTTAGTATTGTCCAACTTAGGAACAGATGAGTCAGAAGGCGCATTCAGGTCTACCTGAGGACAGTCCAGTTGATCCACTGTGACAATCCTCCCTTCGTGGGGGAAACATACAATTCGAAATAGTGAGGATGCAATAGCATCCATCTCATAAATCCAATTCCTCCCCAACAGAAGGTTGTAGTCCAAGGCTGCATCCACTACCTCAACCTTTATGTTAACAGTTTTACCCCCAACACAGATGGGCAAAGCTGGGACAATACCATGGGGTCTGTGAGAATGACCATCGAATGCAGTAAGAACAGTGCTAGATGGAACAGCTTTGGGAGATCCAAGTGTCTTCCAGCATGCGAGAGACATCACGCATGTAGAAGCACCCTCATCAACAACCGTTCGAAATATATTGGTCTTTCGATACGACGATCTAATATGAAAAGCCATGTGATGAGGAAGTCTCTTCTTAAAATTAGTCATATCAAATGTAATCAGAAGAGAATTTTTCAGATCAACAGCCCTAATGGCAGTGAGCAAAGCACTGCGCTGAGCCGAACAAGACTGGAGTACCTCTAAAGCTGACATAGCACAAGGACTCTGCGCCAGATCTTCTACAATCGAGTAGTTTTGGGCAGCCCTCGCGTTCGGATTAATCGTTGACCGCTTAGAAGATGCTTTGGGCATCCGAGGCATAGACTCAACAGCTGGCTTCGTGATGTGAAGCGGCTCAGTAGCATCAGGAACTTCCTTAGCTTTCGAAGATTCCTCTCCGCCATAATCACGGGATCTCGTAGCGACATCCACGCGAGCACTCATCATAAAGATATTCGATGGAATTTCCCCTTCCTGGGTACCTCCAGAGGAAGCCCCAGGATTTTGGTTCGCGCCAACAACTAATTGCTGCCCTTGGGGAAAAGGGTTTGTTAAGGCCACTGGGAACTAGAAGAACTCATTGAGATAACAAAGGCTGAAAGCATCCCGTTCTGAATGCTAGGCACATCCCGAATTTTAGGCAAAGGTGTGAGAGGGCAAAGGTGTGTGAGATGGTCTCCATTACAGAGCTTGCATGGAAACTTCACTTTCTTTTTCTCCTTTTGACCCTCACCAACACGCTCGTTGGTTTTATTTGCATTGCTCTTCCCATTCTTGCCCTTCTTCTTGTTATTTCGTCCCTTCTTCTTCCCATCGGATTGTTGATTTCCTTTGGGCTCAGAAGATTGGACAGCATTTATGGACAAAGACTGGGAAGGTGATGACTCTGCAGGCACAGCCTGAATAGAAGGAGCAGATTGTAAAGACAACTGCTGTAATTGAGAAAGCAGGCTGGCTGCACTACTACTGACCGATCCGACAAGTCCGTCACCTTGCGGACCAGGTTTAGTTTTCGACAAATCAAATTTGGAGCGAGGAGCATTGGGTAAATACTTATAAAGCATCCCAGACTGAGAATAGATCAACTCTAACTGCTGGGCCCTAAAAATGGCCTGCTCCTCAGAAAATACCCCAGATAGGGATACATCCTTTGAAATGTCCGACTGCAGAGATTTCAAAAACCACTCGAGAAGGAATTCACCTAGAATATGAGCTTTGATAAGCCTCTTCTCCTCCATTCCTGAATGTGATCAGAAATGTGAGTTGCCTCATCCTGCTTAAAATTAGCCAGGAGTTCGGTCCCAGCCTCATATCTGACAGGCAACTGAAAATGGTTAAGAAATGTGACAGCCAACTCTCCAAATGTGGCGAAACTGCCCCCAGTGAGCTCTATATACCATTTGGCAGCATTTCCAGTTAGGGTGCGTTGAAATAATCTCAACCTAATCGAATCATCGATTAGGGAGTTCGATGAGCACCATAAGTGGAAAGTGGTGATGTGGTCCGCCGGATCTTCTCCATTCTTACCTTCAAACTTTGGAATGTCTGAAGGAAGTTTGGTTGGGACCGGAGGCCACCCCGGACTATAGCGAATCGGGTCATTAGTTAACTTCGACAAATCTGGCAAGTTTAACGTTGCCAGAAATGGTAAGCGAGGCGGAGCCTGAGAATTCCATCCTTGAGGGGAAGGATTCCCAACATTTTGAAAAGAATAGCCTGGATTTGATAAGGCACCAGGCTGCCAGAAAGGATTCGTATAAAACGGAGAAGAACCTCCTCCCCACACCGAGTTACCAAAACCCAGACCAGTTCCCCCCGCTGAAGTGTTAAATGAAGAGGAGAGCCCCTGATAGGGGTTCCAAGCATTAGACAGAGGAGAAAAGGTCTGATATGCACTCGACGAAGGGAAAGAAGCATTCCCTTGATGACCTGCGAAGAACTGGTTCCCTGCCCCAGCCGTTGTAAAGACAAGATTCCATCCCGTAAAAGTAGTCGAACTTTGCCCCCCAGACCAAGGGTTGAAACTCTGGGTCTGGGACGTAAATGGAAACGACCCTAAAGAAGGATTGGAACTGGGAATATGTCCAGTCCCAAAGGGGAAACCCTGAAACGAAGTTGATCCACTAGCCATGTTAGACATGGGCGTAGATCCAGCTGAAGCAGCAGAAAAGGTAAAAGAGGGATTTCCACTAATTGACATCCCTGAACAGAAGGGACCAGAATGAGAAGCATGTGCTTGGGTGAACCCAGAGCCAAACACAGCAGCACTAGAAGCAATCAAAGATGAAGCAATATTGCCCCCTGCTTCAACAGAAGCAGGAGTCTGAATGCCTGCAGCACTCACGGTAGAAGCCGCGTTCCCAGTCGTGGCCATCGAAAGATAAGAATGATACGGAAGATCCGGCGGTCTCTCCGACTCCGGTCCGATGTACTGAAGAACAAACGGATGATTAGGAGGAAGAGGATATGGACCTGTAGCAGGAGGCTCAGGTACGTCTTCAATTTGAAAATCTCCTTCCTGAGGAAACAAAACTCGCGAGGTGAGCGGAACGCTCCTCTCGGGACCGACACCAGAATCAGCTACGAAACCTTCAGACCTTGGTGGAGGATCTCTCTCCACAGCGTCAGACTCCACAGGGTGGTAACCACCTGCTAAATCGCTCCTACGCCTTCTCGAAGAAGGCTCTGCACTCTCGGGAGATAACCCCCGGATTCTCCTCGAACGTCGAGGCGCTTGATCAGCCACTTTTATAGATTTATTAAATTAGACTCAAAAAAGCGAAAAGCTAGGCAAGCTAGGAGCAAAGAGCAGTCACTAAAATAAAAATCCCCGAGAAACAGCAAGCAAACAACCTCCAAGTATTTCCGCTCCGGGTGATGAGGACCGGACACCAAAATACAAGAAAGCGAAGTATAGGGCCTTCCGAAAGCAGTCTGGGATGATTAGGGCCCAGAACAACTAGCGAAGGTATCAGAAACAGTTACGCCGACCTCCTAACGACAGCCTTTGCCGGCTCAAGCACCCAAGCTTCGCAAGGGCACCCCCTAGAAGTACTGTTGAAAGTGATGCGACGTCTGCCTCAGGTACCACGGGTATTCCCCCCCGCAGTCACCTGTGTGGAACCTAGGAGTGGCAACTATGGACACCAATCCATATCAGAAGCTGGGCGGAACGGTCTTGAGGTCAGATTCAGCTAATCGGAGGGGGGGTATCCCTCTTCTCAACCTTCACTTCCCCTCGTGCTTGACTCTCGGATGAGAGCTTTCCCAGTCCACCTCACGGAGTTGGATTTCGCTCAACTAATCAACTTCTATGTTTTTTTGAGCGGCCTTGGAGAGTTAACTCTCCACTCACCTATTCCAAGGCCCTACAACCTAGCTAGTTGGTGATTGACACTTAGAAAAACTTGCTAGTTGATTTTAGATTAAATCTCTTATTTTAAGGGCTGTTATATTAAGTCACAAGGATATGGAGATGAAACCAATGGTGTTTTGACGCAAAAGAAATTAATAAAAACTTAACTACATGCATATGCAGTTCTTTGTCTTTCGATGAAAAGTAATCTCTATACAGGTTCTACGAGACTAAAAATTGTATTTCTTCTTTTCAAATGGCAAACTCACACTCACAAAAACTAAGAAGCTAACTAAATGCTGAAATGCACCTAATGCAAATGACTACAAGCATGTAAATCCTAAGATGCAAAAAATCTCTTAAAACAAAGTGAAATTTCCCAAAAAGCTCCTTCAGTTTTAACTCCTTTTTGATGGCCCAAAAAGCTAGCTCTCGCAAACAAGAACTCTTAATATAAGACACAAAAATACTCAAAAACAAGAAGAAGAAATCAAATGACAACTCCTCCTCAAACTCAAGCCAAAAACTAGAAGCAAGAAACTTCACAAAAGCTCCAAAAGATATGGCAAAACGAAAATGAAAATGCAACAACAAAAACAAAAACAAGACGAAATGTTTTTTGAGTTTTTGAAATGCAAAAAACAAAAAGCAAAACAAATGTTTTTTGAGCTTTTTTAGTTTTATAAAGCAAGAGCTCTAAAAGACCAAGCAAAACTATCAAAGTCCAAACCAAATAAGACCGAATTTCAAGCACCAACTTCAATAATGCTCCCAAACCTTATAAGGCTAACTAAAGCAATATCAATAAGAGCAAAAGAAGACCAAAAACTCAGCTAATCAGCCTAGACAAATAGTGCAAACTCGTTGCAAACAAAGACTCCAAAGAAACAAGAAAAGCTCTTCGAAACTTGCAACAAAACCTAGCCTATGGAACTCAAGAAAACCAATAAAAAACGAAGCAAAAATCGCAATGTGAAGCACAACACAAATATAGGAGCGAGTCAGTGAGCAGAAGCTCTCTGTTCTGATAAAGCAGAACAGCCAAGAATGCTCAGAAAGCGATCTTGGAACTCAATCCAGAAGTGCCAGCACCAGTAACAACACTTTGCCAAAAAGACCAGTTTTCATACAAACGAAAGAGAGAAAAGATCTGAAACCACTTCCTTCACACTCCAGTAAGTACAGAGACACTGTAGACACAGGCCTCCACAGCCAGAAAGGACCAAAAAGTCAATAAACCCTAAAATTCAAAATCAGCCTAGGTATACGTGACCTCGCAGTTATACAACCAGCGTGTATACGCATCTGTGCTAAGGGAAACTCGCGTATACGCGGGTACCTTTAGGCAAACTCGCATGTATACACGACTGTGTGCAAGAAAAAGAGCGTATACAAAGGTAAATAATGAAAAACAAAAAAGGACAAGCCTGGAAAAGAAACCAGGACTTCAGACTGACTGCAAGAAAGCAAACTAGACTGCAAATGAAAGTAAAAACTGTCAGCAACCTACCAAACAGCTGAAACCACCCAACAGGAGAATCACAAGAATGTGATCCCCAGCGGAGACGCCAGTTCTGTTTCGGGGAAATCTCACCCTAGAGGTTGGTTGGGGTACAACCTCCACAGAGCAGGGGCATGCTACTTAACAGAGACTCACACAACCATGCACGTTCAGAAAAACTAAATAGAGTAGAATGAGAAAGTTACCTGTAGGTCCTACGGTTGAAGTAGATCCACGTGGGGTCCAAACCCCCTGCAACCGTCCTTCCTTCTTAACCTGAAATACAAGAAGAAACCAGCACAAAGGACAAGTTGTACAACATATGTCTACTCTAAATGTTAGTGAGATTCATATAAAACATTAAATAAATCATAATGAATGCTTGTATAACAAATATTCTCATACATATAAGCATACACTAACACGTTTATTTCAGGAACAGCATGGTACTTCTGTATTATAAATAGCATGTACAAAAGTATCGAGTGGAGAGATCACCTGATCCTTCCAAGGCCTTCGCAGACCGTCGTCCGGATCCGTCCAGCCCTTGCCTCGCTAAGACTCCTTCCAAACTGGTGCATACGAGATAACATATAAAGGGATGTATATCTCAAGGAAACAAGGGTTTCCTACAATGAACTGGGAAAGTGCAGGAGGCACGGGGAATCAGACTTGGATAGGGAATACCAACAGAGTATAATATCAATAATTCTCTTTCTCCCTTAGGCCATACACATGAGGGCTTTTTATAGTCCCTCCAAGTAGTTTCAGCAGTTGGAAACAGTTGGCCACGGGCTGGGGTGGTTGAACTACCTGAGTAACCATCAACCCAGCGCGAAATTAGGGATTTTTGTATATTTTTTAATCATTTTAATGGCATACGCGGAAAAGTCTAGCTGGACTCGCGTATACACGCGGAAAAACACGGGCATAGTCACGTATGGGGAATTTTACACTGTTTTTAAGTGAATTTGTCCAAGTCTGTAGGAATGGGTGCCCAAAAGCCATAAAGCAATCATGAATCATGACAAGGTGAGAAATGATGCTATAACATTGCTGCTGAGAGGAAGGTTTCTTTTGAACAGTGGAAGCCATCTTTTCAATAATTCTATAAAGGAAAAAGGGTAGGTTTAGCAATTGGGTTCTTGTGAAGTGCATGAGTAGCTTGATTTGGTAAGCATAAACCCGGGAAAACCTCCCTTCGCATGTGAAATACCTCATGATTATTTTCATGAGAGGAGCACAGCTGGTCAACAGAAAGGAAAAAGGAAAGATAGATGGGCATGTATCCCAATTTTCTGGTTTCAAGAAGGGTTTGTATTGATCTGAATCTAGGTAGGTGTGCTTAAACCATTTTTCTCCGACATATGAAATTTTGGTAGCTTTGGAAATAGATCTAGGAGAGAGCTTGAAGTCTAAGCCTGCTAGATGAACATGCTTCCCTTGTAGTCTTAAAGCAAATAGATGTGTCAAGGGAAGATAACTTTTCACCTCTTGAACCTTTTGACAAAACTCCAAACATCCTACTTCATGAAAGTTAAAGAGTACTAAAGGATGGGCATTTACTTCCTTAGTTGAAAAAGGTTCATACCTTTTGTGAGGACCACTTCTGCTATCTTGCCTGGGAGGCATTTTTATTTTGAGATTCTTGGCTAAGTCACCAAGGCAAACTGTCTCAAATGTTCACCGTGACAAATATTCAATCAACACACCCTTTACTTTTTGAGAAAAACCAAGTCTGTTTTAGTTAGCCCACAAGTCTGTTAAGACACAATAAGCTCTCCTTTGATTTTGACTATATGAAATCCCTTTCCTTTGACTGACTGTGTTCTGCAGTTCAAACAAGAAAGAGGCCCCCTTTAAAAAACACTGTCTCTTTAGGTATAACTGCTTTTTAAGGGGCTGTTTTGGAACACAAACTGTATCCTTAGCAAACATTGTGTTTCTGCTTTGAAATAAAACTATCCTCCTGTGATGTCTAATGTCTTTCCATAACAAAAGACAACTCCCTTTGTTATTGAATACTAGGCCCTTCCAACAAAACTATGTCTCCCTGAATGGTTACAGTTTTTCTCCGCAATCAATGACCTTTTGTGGTTATTTGGAAAGAAAAGGTACTAATGAAAGTCGTTGTTTCAACATACTCTTTCAAGCTGGTTATGAGACCTTTTGCACAAACTCTGCTTTCTAGTGGAACTTGCATACATCCTCTGCTTCTTTAAAGCACAAATAGAACTTCTATATTGGCATATTCAAACCCTTTTTAACCACTGTCTTTGTTTGAACTTACAGCAAGAAAAATCTTTCTAAACTGACACACAACTTCTCTATTTCACAGCGTGAGAAAAAATTCCCTTTCTTTGATAATTTATGACCTAGAGACCCTCCTTGAAATCAAACTTCAGCAAAGAGGCAAGGAATACCTTGAAGAACGAGTGCTTGAGGTCCCTTGGATCGTTGGTGTAGTGGGTAGAAATGTTTGGAGTGATTTTGCAATGGGCGGGCATTTAGTTCCAAACGCGCCACGTAGAAGGGCTTGTTGGGTCAGCCTGGGCGCCTGACATAGGCGTGCCACGCAACGTTATAGGCGCGCCGCGCAGCTTTAGAATTTACACTGCGCCTTTGCTACAGGTGTGCCGCACATGTATACAGGCACGTCGCACTGAGATTCAAGCGTGAAAACTTAAAATTTTTCCAAAAAAAACTTCTTTCTTCTGTGGGGGAGCTAAGGAAGGCTTGTCCCGAGTTTTGAAATTTGATAATGAGGGCCTTTTTTAACGACCTTCTCCTCTTTTTAAAATTCGAAAACCTCCCCTTGTCTCTTGCAAACTGTGTTTTTTCTATAATGTTTTTTGTGGAGGGTGCCTTTCTTCACTTGTTCACTTTGACTATTTTCAAACAATGGTGGGCCCTCTGCTCATTTTTGGAGGAGGCCTTTTGACACCGTGAGGTTTTTTGGTTAGTCTTGCAAAGAGGTGAGTGTAGCATTTTGATTTGGTATAAAAAGACTATAAAAACTTTGTTTTTCTCATATTAGTCCTCAATGGGAAATTTGTCATGAAACCATTGTGGCAGTCCTTACACATGGCCTTTCAGATTTGTGTGAGGCCTTTCTCCTTCTCTTCCAATGTAGGTTTTCTTTGAAATTTTGATGAGGCTATCCTTAGCCAAAGTTTCACCTTTATCACAGTTTGGAGGAGGTCGCTATAAACAGAGGAAAAGAGATTTTTAACATCAAAATGCCATCCTTTTGCTTGATGTAAAATAGGTTTTTTAACCTATGAACCCTTATGGTTTTATCACTGTTTGCCAAATCTGTCCTTCAAAAGGAAAGTTGCTCAAAAACCATATCAAAGACTGCTGATGCATCCTTTTCCCATCTCTTTGAAGGAGGTGATTGAAAATTTCTGAAATCACTTGGACAATTTAACTCTCTGCCCTTTTTAAATGAAAGAGTTTCTCATCTTGTTCCCAACCATCTACTTTTAATGAAGGAGGTTATACTGATCTTCTAAGCATATTCTCTTCTAAAGGAGGAGGTTTTTACTGTGCTCTTAACCATATGATTTAATGAAGGAGTTCAGCACTGTAGATAAGATATTTCATATTTTTCCAAAATGTATTACCTTTCTACAAATCACATGTCTGCTTGGTATCATATTAAATGGGAATGAAGGTGAAAATTGACAATTTTCTTTATGAAACATGATCTGAGATATATATCCTTTGTAAAACATCCCTGTGAACCCTTAGACTAGAAACCATGTGATTTGAATATGTAGAGTACTTGCTTACTAGACACCTTTGACTAATCTCCTTTGACTATGTTTGCAGATTGATCATTGATGTAAGCACACCCCTGCAGAGATGTAACAATCAATGAATTTGAACTCTGAAAAACTTCCTTGGGATATGATGGAGATTTTTTTTGACCTTAAGCATGTTCTTTTAGATAGTGAACATACTTATCTTTTTCTGTATTGGATCTTTGTAGAGTTTCTTCTGGACTGAGATAGAATGACCTCTTAGTGGCATGACCTATGGATGAATGAAGATTTGTTTTTGCAGATTAGGCGCTAATCCAGGGCTGGCTGGTACTGAATAGAGGCTTTTGGCTCGGGATGTTTTTTCCAAGGAAGGGATTCTCTAAAGCGCCACTATCTAACTTAGGGGCGATCTTGACAGATTATGAGTGTTTTTATTTGGTATGATCAGATCTTTACATGATAGATAATTAGGGATAAGGTTGTAGATAGTTTTTCAATAGTTGGATAATGAATGGCTTGAGAAATAAGGGTAAATGACAGTAGATAACCTTTAGCTATGACAGCTCATGGACAAGATTATATGGCTGAAACTAGATAGGTCTTTGAAAAATGGGTTTTTTCTCATCATAGGCTGACCAGAATGGGTAGGAGGAAAAAAATTGTTTAGGGGTGTTTTCTAGATGCCATATTTGAAAGTTTGGAGATTAGCTTCTAGAAAAATTGGCTTAAGAAACTAGTCATCATCAACAGGTGAAAAATACTGATGAATAACAAGTTGAAGCATTGGGTTGGCCTGATGCCAAGATCTGAAATATCTACTCCAAAGGTTCAGAACTCTCTTGCCAATGGGATAGAATACTTTCCCAATGAAAAGAGGCCCTGGAATGGCCTAGATCTGAGCAGATCTAGCCTCCACTTGCTGCAGCTTTCAAGGACAACCAACCCCTCAACAAGATCTGTGTTGTAGTTGGAAGATGAGCTTGGAAAAATGTTTGATAGTGGATGAGATCAGCAAGACTCTCCCAAGAGCTCCTCAATGGAAGAGGTGGGATTCCCGAACAGGAACACCCAAGTGCTAAACAACACTATCCTCAGCTAAACAGCAGAGAATGATATATGTATAAACAGACAATATATTCAGAAATATACACAATCAACAACCTTATTCTATTTTCCTCCTCTTCCTCTTATAGGATGAAAGTCTTTTCAAACCCTAAACCATCTCAATGATTTAGCTGCATTCACATAAGAAGCCTCCAACTAAAACTGTGTTGTGCCTCTAGGAGATTCACTGTATCTAGACAACGCTGTTGATTTGGTCCTGGTTGACTTGGTCAAGTGCTCCAGTCTCTTTCACACCTAAGTGTGCTTATTTAAATAGCCTATATTTGGCCATGTTCACATGTGGCATTGATTTATTTTGTTTATTAGGAGTTTTATTGATCCTCCTTTACATTTTTATTCATGAAACAAAATATTGAGACAAAATTGTATATTCCCATTAGCTTGGGCTAATTGGGAATATTACACAGAGACATCATCTTAGGCAGAGAAATCTATAATTCTTGAAAATTTTCCACAAAAATTTAAATCGTTAGAATTAAGGACCATTTGAACATCAATTGTCAAGTCTTGTAACATATTGTATAGAGTGTGTACTATTGTACAAATAAAATAAGTCGTCGTTTTTATAAAGAGTCCATGCCTAGAGTTAAAGGAGGAAATTATTTGGGGATAAGGGTTTTTTTATTAAGATTTATTCTTCTATTTGGACAAGGGTTTAGGTCATAAATATTGTTGGTTAGTCAAAGAATATTCACCAAAAATCATTGTAATGTGGATCATTCTCTTTGGTACGAGAGTCCACACTTTTGTATTTAATTTTTTTCTTTATAGGTTGGCAAGATGGTTCTAGGTAGGTGAATGAATTCACCTTCAGGTTGGGGCCTATAAACACTTTAGGGTGGTAGGGTGGTGCTAGGGCGAGTTGTGGCTTTCTAGTTGAGGCATCCTTTCAGTTGATTTATAATAAAACTAGAGCGTTGGGGCGTCCTTATAATTAGAACTAGAGAATAATTCTTTTCTAGAATTAAATGAAGTTATAACTTTCTTTTCAGTTGGGGCTAGAGGTCAAATAATTTATTAAAAAAGCGTTCAATGGTTTTTGACGTGAAGGGGTTTTATACCTAAAAATATTTTGCGTATTGTCTCTATCTTTATGGATTGTTGTTTATTTCTTTACATAATAATTATAATATTGTTAAAGGTTAAATAAAGCTCTAAAAAATATTAATTAAGTGCTCATTTCTAAGAAATACCAATTCACCCCCCCCTCATTATTTCCAATAGAATAAAACATAGCTTCTTCAAATTCGTAGCCATGGGAGTGACCAAGGACCGACTGTTTCTCATCTAAATCTCTAAAGGATTTTAACAATACACTTCCTTGGACCAAGTAATGTCTCATCTATATTCTACCATACTTCTAATCCCAAGAAGTAATGTAACCAACCAATACCCTTCATCTCTATCTTAGAGGTCAATTCCCTCTAACGTTGAAGAAAGAATTGACAAATCGCTCTATCATGAAGGTAAATCTTCTGTAATATTCCCAAATGGGGAAGCAACAATATATGAACACAATAATGGAAATAGAAGTGAATAAATCAATATACCAAGATATGAGACAAATTTACAACCATCTTATTAAACATATCAGAAAATAATAGGCATGAGATCTTGAGGATCAAGTCACTCAAGCAATACAAAACAAGCCTCCACAAGAAAATATGTTATACATGAAAAATGGATGTCATACAAATTTCCTGAGCTATGACAACACATTTTTAGGGCATAACTGCTACATAAATGATATATCAATATAGATATTCTATTATATAGCTCAAACAATGCTGGGAACATAGATCTAGGCTCCCAAACATACTTCCAAGATAACCCGGGAAGGGTTTCCTGAAATATACAAAAATGCAGAAATACAAATATGACCCTAGGGCTGAATAATATTTGCAACTGGATAGATTATAGGATGTTTCTGATCTGATCTGGGAATGTATGAGAACTCCTCCTATAGATTCTCCAAGTAAGAGTTTGATCCCCTCACTGTAGATCTATCTTCCCCAACTAGGGCTTCAAACCCTTCACTGCAACTGCACCCATAAATAACGTAGTTTCTTTAGAAGACTACACTGTAACTGATAACAACACATTAGCCTAGTTTTGGATGATGAAATAAAGCTCAGGGGTTCCCCTTTCTGGTCTCCCAATGGAGGGAAACCTTCCTCCAACTGAAATCAAGCAAGGAAGTGGCCCAAATCAACTCTCCACTGCTGCACCCTGCAACACAACACAATACTTAGCAGAAATTATGCTATTCAAAAAATATGTAGCTTGGCCTGATGCCAGATAGTGGAAAAGGTAGTGCAATACTCTCCCAAGAGGCCTCTCAAGGAAAGAGGTGGGATCCCCGACCGGGAACACCCTGTGCTAAACAACACAAGAAATTTAGTTAAAGAACTCAAGAGAGCAACAAGTCTAAACAGACATATCAAAATAATAATCAAAACATAACCCATATGGCTACCATCCTCTTCCTTATATAATTTATGATCTTCCTCACCCTTGGCGCCACTCAATTAGGTCACTACCTCCATAAAATCAATCTCCCTCCAAAACTGCATTGTCCCTCATTAAATGTCCACTCCTCTATAACAATGTTATTGATTTGGTCAAAGTTTACCTATTCAACATGCTCCATCCCCTGTTCACACTCAAAGGTGCTTTATTTAGATTCTTTGATGGTCTCCTTTCACACTTGAAGTGTTTTTATTTTTGCTAAGGATATTTATAGGCCTCCCTACCCACTTATTCACCTACCTAGTGACAAAACAATCTATAATTTTCCATTTAGCTGAAAGCTAAATTTTTGGAATATTATAGTACTCCCCTCCAAAATGTTTCTTGTTCTCAAGCAACTGTAAGGGATAGGCAAAATTATCCCCTCCTCCTCTTGTGGCCTCATCATCAAATAGTCTCCACCACTACTTCAGATATTCTACAACAATTCTATCTCCCAATGGTTCCTCCCAAATGTGCAAGTTGGCCTTTGGTGGATAAACCAAATGGCTCACATCATGAGAGAATGGAAGGTCTATGTGCAAACCTCCTTGCTTTCTAATGGCCTCTTCAATGCAGGGGTGATGAAAAGCATATGGGATATCATTCCAAATGAGAGACTCTCATCTCCATGCTATCATCCAGATGAAATGAATCACCTCCTAGCATGGTAATTCATAGAAAAGTTCGTCCAAAATGTTCATGAGAGGCATATCCCAATTTCTCCAAAAAATCATATGGCTCACCTCATAAAGAAAAAAGTGATTTACTGTAGTGGCCATATCATCTCCCATACTCCCCTTGAAGCATGAAGCATAAAAAGTGTGGGAAAGTTCATTCCCAATGGACACATCCAACCAATGTGCCTTCCCTCCAATCATGTTCCCAACAAATATAAGAACATCATCAACATATGGGATCATAATCAAAGTTATGCTAGCTTCCATGTGTAGTATTGGGGAAGGGAAATGGTCCCTCAAGTGAAAATAGCAATTTTTTTCTCCTAACTGCCATAGATATGATATAACAAGTGTTTCCCCCACCACTTGTTTGCTGCCCCATTGTTATTGCATGCTAGGAGAAGGTTTATGATGTTTGGTGTCAATGAAACAAACCATGAATAATATATCATCTTCCCAAAATATTCTAAGGAGTGGCCAACATTATCACTACTTATGGCCCCAAGTATCCCATGAAGCCAATAATAAAGAGTGCCCCCTCTTGGAGCAATGCCCTGCACATGGGTGGTAAGAAAATGCAAGTATATAGTAAATATATCATGATGCTCAGAAATACAATCCTTACCATACACTTGGTTCAAACTAGGGAGGTAGCTCATGGATGAGCTCCCTCTCATACCCAATGAGTAAGGAGGTGGTGATGATAACTCTTCCCAAGAGTTATGTTTCTCCTCACCCTCCAAACAATCTATGCACTTCCTCATATGATAGTGCATCTCCTCTTTGAAGTCTTCCCACATGAATCCCTCCAAGATAGTATGGCATGCTCTAATGAAACCAGTGAGATTGGAAAGCAAGATCTCATAGGTTTCATGTAGTAGTTTTTCCTTGAGCTTTGAGGCTCTAGCCAAGAAGATCTTATCCTGATAAAATATGACCGCATCTCTCACTATATGTCCTCCATCTGGAAATTTTTCATCAAGTATCTTGCATGTAAAGAGATCCTTGGAGTATTACACCAATAGCTGGGATCTCCAATAAGGATCTAAACTCCCTAATGACAACACTGTTGATCTATACTGTGTAGCCCCTGTCATGTGGTTGCCCTCTTCCTTGACATCTCCTATGCCAAAGTCAAGCACCGGTATGCTGCTAACATGTTCCTGTTGCCCCTCCTGTAGCTGCTCATGCTCAAGTGAAGGTTGAAGCTTTTGGAGGCTAGTCTTCCATAAGACGCTATCACCTCTCCAAAATATCCTAAGTCTGGCCAATGCATGCCTGAGTGGCCACCCTCCTCTATCAAATGGGGAAGATTCCTTCCTATGTGGAAGTATCCTCCAATTCTCCCATGCCATGGAGTGGTCCGCTTGCACCATGATGGTGCCATCCTCCATCCCAAAAACATCTTCTACCAGCACAGAATGGCTGATGAGAGTGGGTAATGATGATATTGGGAGAATGTCTCCCTCATCCTTGAGCCTACCCAAGACTCTGTGTTGTGCCAAATCCTCCCAAAGTTCTCACCCCTCCTCGATCAATGAGTGGTGAGGTGTCTCTCATCTCTTGATCTGGTGGCCTCCCAGGTGGAATGCCCCCATGTAATGAGACATCAAAGTCTGAAGTAGACTGTATAGGTGAGTGGACTGATTTGTCCCTCCTTTCACTGCGCAAACAAGTCTCCTTCTTCTTTATATAAACCCCTTGAAATAAAAAAGGGTGCATGCTCCCCATCCTTTGATGTTGATCCACCTTTCCTTCTCCTCCTTTGATCAAGGTCTTACTGCCCATCACTACTGTCACATGGTGCTCCTTGGGAACCTTTTGCAAGGATGCAAAAGCTCCTCTAATTAAAGCAATAGCTTCATGCCCATCTCCATGTGGTGATGGTTCTCCTCCTGAAGTGATAGCGTTGTTACTTCCTCTCTGCTCTTCCTCCTCATGAATATTTGAGAACACCTCATCAACAATGAGAGACCCTAGATCTTGGTCTTCCCTTGAAGGAGTAATCTCCATGTCTTCCTTTTGAGAAGAAAGATCTTCATGCAATGGGGATCTTGCCCTTGGCAAGGTATCATACAAGTTTCTATCCCCCTCAATATAAATATGGACTGGAGTTGGTATAATGGATCTTTCCAACTTATGCAAAGGTTTGGAATGTTTATGTTTGGCTAGCTCAATCAAAGATGTTTCAGATTGTTTTTCATCAAATCTCTTCACTAATCTCTTAGTGAATCCTGCATAAGTAGCTATATTTGCATGATTAAATGAAGAGGATTCATAAAACCAATAAGTATAAGCCTTACCTTCAAGATACAATGCTGCTATCCTAAGGCCTTCCCTTTCTGAAACTTGATGTAGTTGCAAGTATGAGTCTAGATGTTCTATCCAATCCTTGGTTGTGCATTTAGATGACCCATCAAAATTTGGTAGAAAGAATCTACCTCGTCTGCTTCTATTGTGATTGTTGGGCCTTCTATTCTCCTTGAGTTGGCAAAACCCTTGGAAGTTCAAGTGCTCCTTCAATCTCCAAGGTTGAGATTCATACTCTTGAAGATAGTCACTCAAATTCTCCTCCTTTGGTGCATCTTCTTTCTCCATCTCTCTTGTTGTGAATATGGGCATAAAATTGTGCTGTGAATCAGATTATGTGACTGAATTCTCACTCCCATCATGCAAAAATCTATGGTTTGCTTCATATTCAAACCCCCTTGGAGATTCTCTACACATATCCCTTCTCATCTTCTTGATATCTTCATTGATGCTCTGCATGGTTTGAAAAAGAAGCTTTGAGAGCTCCTCTTCCTCCCTTCCTCTAAATAATGGATTATTTTCTTTGTACTTTCTGTACATCTTCTCTCTCTATGAGAAGCTTCTCCTTATGGTGACATATTGGCTGAATGCACATGCTAAGCCAAGATTATGCTCTGATACCACTATAATATTCCCAAATGGGGAAGCAGTGATATATGAACACAATAATGGAAATAGTAGTGAATAAATCAATACACCAGGATATGAGACAAATGTACATCCATATTATTAAACATATCAGAAAATAATAGGCACAAGATCTTGAGGATCAAGTCACTAAAGCAATACAAAAAAAGCCTCCACAAGCAAATATGTCAATACATGAAAAGTAACTACCATAAAAATGTTCGGAGCTATGACAACGCATTTTTAGGGCATAACTGTTACAGAAATGATATATAAATATAGATATGTTGTTATATATCTCAAACAATGTCGGGAACAAATATCTAGGCTCCTGTTGAAGCCTCTAAAATCATTGCGACAACATTGGGGGATAACCACCTAGTCCAGACCTTAATACAACTCCTTTTCCGTTTATGATAGTGGCTCCGACTGGTTTAACTAGGTCCAGTTACCTTTTTCCTATCGCTATTGGTTTACGATGTATCTTTAACTACCAATAGACAGGTATATCAGATCACTTCTTCTTGTTGATCGGGCAAGAGAATGACCCTTAAGCTGATTTGGGTTTAGTCAAACCACAACTAAGATTTTGCCTCTTCGAGAAGAGGACTTAAAAGAATGTAGAACTTAATCTAAATGCAAACTTATTCTATAATGCAAGCAAAAGAAACTAATCTAAATCCTATCTTAATTAAGTAGATATAAATCTAACCCAACTAAGAGAAAGATAATTAAATAATGAGAATTTAAATATGTCTGGCTTTTAATTAATATCAAGCTAACGAAAAAAATCAATTAGCATGACATTTGTGAATACCAAAACACATCCTATTGAGACCATTTAACTGAAATAATAAATCAACGACACTCCAGAAGAAATTCACAAAAATGATATTGATTGTCAAATTAGTCAAGCCAATAATTAAACAATAACATGTAGAAGAAATTCACAACACATTACTACTTAATAAATCATTTTTATAAGACAGATTTTTGAGTAAATAGTTACTCAAAAATCAGAGTTAATCTATAAGAACAAATATACATAACAATATTGAGACAAATTATCCATATCAACATAAATGCATAAACATGAATAAAATGAAACAAAAATTTTATTATCATAAAATTGAAATTGGTATTTGATACAAAAATGTCAAAAATACCATTTAATTGAATTCGCTTCTCTGATCCTGGTCTCTAACAGTCCTTTACATTACTTGAATTTTTGTTTTCAAAACTAGAGCTACAGAAATGCAAACTCTGTCCATCATACATCATTCAAGATATAAAGAAAAACTCTTAATAATGTTCACATCTGAAATTTTCTCTCCTCCCTTCTACAACTCTAAATTCCTATAACATAAATGCTTTTAGAAGTCCAGAATTGTAGAGGAGAGCAGCCACTTTTCACACTCTACAATCTTCCATTTATAATATTTCCAAAAGAATTTTGAGAGGAGAGTTTGTTGAAGAAAAATATGCCCAATCCAATTTTAATTGCTCAAAAATTTCAATCTTTAGTTGCTGGAGTCTTCTCATTGATTGAGAGCTCCTTCTTCTCATCTCTTCAACTGTTTCCTGCAAAAACAAATAAAAAACAAAACTAAAATGCAAAAATAAAATCAAAATGTCAAATCTAGAAATTAAAATAGATCCAATTAAAACTTAATTAAATAAATAAAAATAAAACATAAGCTTTCTTTTGATGTCTATGCTGATCTAATTGGCCAATGAGAACATAGACGAATGAATTTTCACTCATAAGAAGTTGTGGCAAATTAAAATGCAAAAAATAAAACGCAGAAAATTAGTTTTGTTTAAAATTTCGTAGCTTGATCTTTTGCTGAATTTTAGACCCAATAAATGATCAAATCTGGAAATAAAACCTCTTCAGGAATAATCTCCATCATTTTATCTTTCCAATGATTTGTCCTAGGCCTCATTTGGCCAAGTAAAACTCCATTTATGAGCCTTTAAAGTTGGTATATTAAAATTGCCAAAAATCTAGAATTTTTGATGCTTGGGCTAAAAAAAATCAAAATTTTAAATTAAATTCTAATCCTAAATTAGATTATGATATTTAATTAATTAATTCTAATTAATTGCAATTATATTATTCATCTAATTTAGTCATTATCTAATTCTAAATTAAGTTTTAATTATCTATTAATTAATTATAATTACATTATTAATTATAAACTAAACTAATTATTTAATAAACTATTTATTAATTGATATTAATCTAAATAACTAATATATAATTAACTATTTAATCTAATTAATAATTAATATAATTATATGTTAAATATTAATTAATTTAATTAATTTAAAATTAATTATTTTAAATATCTAATATTAAATCTAAAATTAAACTAACTTATATTAACAATCCACTATTCTAACATTAAACTAAAGTAACACTTACCATTTTACTCATGTTAAACTAGCATTATACTAACCTAAACTAACTACCATTATACTAACACTAACTTAACACTATATTAATTTACTAACTCTCCATTATTCCACTAACGTAAAACTAAAGAATGAGTTGAAATCTTATGTAAGTGCACATGCCTTTGATTTATAACCTTTTATTTATGAGCTTTGACTCATCGCAATCGGCTCATCAGGAGTGTGAGGGCCATTGGGTTTTTCAAAGAAATGTACCCATCAAATCTCTCGATGCGATGATGAAATCCGATGCGATGTTTTATTATATTTTATTTTTTATATCAAATTTTAATTTGATTAAATTAATCATATTTTATATAATAATTAATTTAAAATTTAATATCAAATACCATTTTTATTTTATTTTTTATTTTATTTTAATGATGTTTAATTAAATTATGAAATTATCTAAAGGATGATTTAAACTACAGACACTTTGATCAAAATGAACTACATCCACTTCGACATTTTGGATTTTTTCAAGATTAGTAATTTATTTGAAAATTGGAATAAATGACTAGTATCTCGATGCTTTATGATTTGGCTGTATAAGTGAAAATAAAAATTGTTAGTAATAATTAACTAGGGGTTAATATTTAAACTAAATGCATTATTGAACTAATTTAAGTAAACATGGAATATTGTACATTTTATGCATTTTTAACCCAGGCGACATAAATGATTAGACTTAAAAGGAGTGCTATTTACAAACCAATTGACCAAATGAGGTGAAACAAGCATTAATGAAAATCTTATAAAAAAATCGGTCGTAACAAGGCAATCAAAACAAGAATCTAAAGAAAATGAAAAAATAACAAAATCGTAGGATAATTAACTTAATAAAAATCCTAAAAGGCATTTAGCCAATTTTTTTATAGAAAGGGTCCCCATTATTTGAAGTGAATAAGTCAAAAATGGGGGGGTTGTGTTTTACCACAACAGCTCCCAAACTGTAATGTTCCAAATCTGAAACTCAGCAATGAATAAGCTGTATAACGGTCCTGTTATGATGAATAAGCTTAAAATATACATAAGATACACATAGAAATCATTTTTATCTACAACAACAACTTTCACTTCATTTCATGATCTGGAAAGTGGGGAAAAAGGGGATTGCATGCCCTAAAAATGTTGTTTTCAGAAATGAGCGTAAAAATAAGCAGGGGAAATGGCTGGATATGATAGCTTAAGTCATGAGGGACCTATTCTCCAAATTTCAGCTCAAAATAATGCTTATAGCTATGTTAAACAACTCCTCCTTTCCTGACTAGGCTAGAAAACATTGATTTCCCAAGACTTAACTAAACATAAATTTCTGAATACTGTGAGAGCGTAATTCCCAGGAGGGTTTCTACAAAAAATGGTAGAAGAATTCTGATATGAAGCTTATATTATTCAAATAACATAGAAATGGAGGTTTAACCTCTTTTACATCAAGAAAAAGACACCCGGCAAGGGTTTCCGACAATTTACATGTACAAAAGGTAGGACTGCAAAAAATAATGCAATCTAAAATAACTATGCATTAAACATGACTGAATATGACATATCAGATATGAATAATACATTAAATGGAAAAAGGCCTCTCTAATGGAACTCCCAGAGGGAAATAAGCACCTCATCCTCAAAGAATAGCATGTAAAGGCAATGTTTAACCCAACAACAATGCTTTTGCAGAAAAGGACGCAGTTTCTGAAGTAAACTGTGTTGTAGCTGAATGTAGATGAATTGCCTCAATCCAAATACAAAAATGAAGCTCAACTCACTCCCCTTTGATCCCTTAAGCAAGCTGATCTAAAGAGAGGATGGAATTCCCGCATAGGAATTCCTTGCACTAAGCAGTGCAGCAACTCCAGCTAAACAGCTGAAGCATGCAAGTGGTCTCAAGACCAAAATAGCTAAATACATGAATGAATCTCCTTTGATGCTATGCCTTCCTTTTATCTTTGGTGAACCTCCTCACCCCGGACCCCACACAAAGTTGAGGTGACTTCTTCATGAAGCTTCCTCTTTCAAAACTATGATGCCCTAGATAGCTTCCCTCCTCTTCATGACAACGCTGTTGACTTGGTCAACCGGAACCAATCCACCTGCAATGCCTCTGTTCACACCAAGGGACCTTCAATCCGGTTCTCATATGTGTGTCTAGGCTGATCCTTGTTCACATTGAGCTAGTTTACTTGAGTATTTCTTCCTCCTCAAGAATGGTTGTTGACTTAGTCAAACTTGACTATGTCTCCATCTAAAATGTCCTTGTTCACACTTGGAAGTGTAAAACCAGCTCCTAAGGTGATCTCTTCCCTTACTAAGGTGGAATTTATTCATATTTTATTGTTCATGGACCTCCTTACCCATTTATTCCTCTCCTAGGTGAAAGTAGCAAAATCTAATATTCCAATTTTCTTATGTGCAAATTTTGGAATATTATAGTCCTCCCCTCCAAAATATTGCTTGTCCTCAAGAAACTGCAAGGATAGGACTGAAGAGAACCCTCTTCTCCCCTACATAAACCTCATAAGATGAAATCCTCCAAGGATCAAGGTGTTGTATCATCAATATATCTCCAAGTTGCCCCTCCAAAGTGTGCAAGCCATCTTTTGGGAAGCATCCCAAATAGCTAACACTGTGTGACAATGAAACATTCATGGAAGAAAAAATGGGTTGTTTGTAGGTCCTCTTGAAGCATGAGGGCTGATATGGATTGGGATTCATCATCCCCATTCAAATCTCTCCTCCCCAAGCTATCAACCAAACAAAATGAGTCACCCTCCAGTATGGAAACTCATGAAGGATCTCTTCCACATTGAGCTCCTGCAAAGAAGGTGGGTTTCATAGCTGATTGTGTGGAGTCAAGATGTGCATATCTCATTTCTGCCCTCTCCACTTATGATATATATGAGGATGATGCTGATATATGGCTGAAATATAATGATCTTCAAGAAAAACCCAATCCTCCCCATCAAATCCAACACCCATGAGGTGTCTCCTCAAAGAACTCAAACCTCCCAAATGAGTCCTCTCATTTGAAGGCAAGATGTATAGTATGGCAACCAAGGTGTGCCCACTGTTCTTTCTGAAATATGCAGCATGTTTAATGTGAAGAATCATATTTTCATTGGGCCTCTTCAACTCTTGTGTCACTCCTCCAATGGTGCTTCCTACAATCAATGTTTTAGCAGCACAATATGGAAGCATAAATATATGAAAATAAGGAGGTAGAACTTAGTCCCAAACATGTAACCAACGCAGGGCATTCCTTGCCTGCCTTAATACATAGTGCAGCAAGTGTCTTCTCAGCCACTTTTTTGTTGCCACATTCATTTTACAAAATGGAAACATGAAAGCATAATTTGGTGCCAATGATGCACACCGAAAACCATGTGGCATTCCTCCACAATCCACAAATAGAATGGCCATCATAAATGCTGCAAGTGGCCTCAAGTACATAACAATATAATATGAAAGAAGGAAAGACCCTTCTTGGTATGATATGCTGCTCATATAGATAAGGAAGTGTAAAATAAAAAGCAAAATTTTAGCTCCTCCAACATGTACTTCGGTCATTAAGCTAAAATGGCTCAAGTACAAATTCTCCCTTGCTGCAAGTGAGTAGGGAAGTGGTTGTGCCAACCTTTTCTTCATCTTCTGGGCTGTGCATCTCTGCATATTCTGATATAAATTCAATTGAATTCCCTCCCAAGTGAACTCCCTCATTAAGGGATGGTATGCATAAAAACGCATGGAAGGAAAGTCCACAAATGCTGCATGTAGATCTTTCTCCTTGTGCTTGTGAACCCAAGCCAAGAAGGTCAAAACATAGTAAGGGATGCTTCCATCTATTACTTCCTCATGCTCATCTTCCACATGCCTCCAAGGTGTATTACTTGTGAAGTGGTCTTGAGAACACTCTAGCAAGCAATCCAAGCTCCCAAGTGACAGCGCTGCTAGCCTTTGGAGTCGGGCCACTGTCAACTCAAAGCTCAATTCTTTGACATAGATTGTGTCAAAGACTCTTCCCAAAATGCTACTGTGTATGTAGAGATCCTCCCAAGATGGAGGTGCTGCTCTTTGCACTCTGTTAGTGCCATCCCTTACTCCTGCAACATCATGCCAAGTGTGAGAGAAAATCTGCCCTTGCTCTCTCTCAATCCTCCAAAGCAACAAATGACTTTGCTGCCTCACCATACCTTCATCATACAACCTATGTGGTGAAAACATAATGATCACATCATCATAATGCATGCACACTCCTTGCTGCCCCATGATGAAAGTATTCTGCCAATCTTCCTTCCTCTTATCATCCCATGGGAAAGGACATGTCATAGGGTGACCAAACTCCCTCAAGAGTAGCCAATGCTGCATTGCCTCTTGTTGCCCGGTGTCATAGACTTGCAAGAGGTTTACCATTCTCTTGCCTCCCATCCACATCCACTCAACTCCATGTGGATGCCTCCTAGATTTTCCCATCTTGGCATTCCTCCAATGAGGTCTATCACCCTCCCATATCAGACCTTTCTCCTTGCACTTCATAAGAGGCTGAAATGCAACTCCTTGGAGACCTCCAAGAAAAGATCTCTCATCAATGATTATATTGGACCCATAAGGACCCAAAGGGGCTGAAGGCAAGGTCTCCTTTCTACTACCTCTTGACAGCATTGTAACCCTCATCCAGGGTGATTTGGCTATCTCATGCATCAACTCCGAGATGCACATTTCATTCTGCATGAACCTGCTTAGAATAAGGTTCACTCCATCCTCCAAGAATTCACACTCCAACCTCAAGGGTTGTGTGTAACTTATCAGTGATACATGAGTTTGAGAGTTCAAATCTCCCTTGAACCCTTCAAACTTGCATAGCGCAGTGCAATCCTGCTGCTCTATATTAGCAATATCATTTGATCCTGGGCCATATGCAAACAAATCTCCAACCCTTTCCATAAAATTTTCTGAAATGTTAAGACATAAAAATTTATGCATACCTCTATGAGTCTTTGGGACTTATTCTATGGCTGCAAGAGGTCCTCTCTTCAATGTACTAGCTAATCCAATTGCTGATGTAGAAGGTTGCTCTCTCAAGGCTATGGCAACACTGGTACTTGCCTCCTCCCATGGTGGTGTGTATATTCTCTCCTCTAATATTCCCTCATCAAAGGTTCTGATCAACTCTTGAGTGAACTCAGAAAAATAAGTCACCCTTGTGTGGCTTAAGTGACTGCACCACCAAGCATTGGCTTCACCCTCCAGGTGCAGCGCTGCAACTTCTGCTGCCTCCCTCTCTTCCACTGGATGTAGTGTGAATAATGCCTCAAGATATCTAGCCCAAGCTCTTGTTGTAGTTGACCCATCAAATTTAGACAATAAGAATCTATTGCCTTTGATCTCTTCTTTGCTGCAAGGTCTTCTTTCATCTCTCAGTTGAATAAACTAAGGAAAATCTAGGGTCTCTTTGAAAGCCCTAGGTTGGCACTTGTATTCTGCCAAATACCCACTCAGAATTTCATGCTCTAATTGGTCTCCTTTCTCTTCACTTCCTATACAAGAACAGGAAGTGCATGCATCTACTTCTACTTCTTGAAACCTCCTAGAGGTCTCACTACAACTCTCTCCTCCTTGAAACCCTCTTGGATTTTCAATGCATTTCTCTTCTTCTTTATTCTTGGATCTGAAAATGGATGAGATTAAGCTCATCCTATCCATAATTTTTTTCTCCTCTTCTTCTTATCTTATGATTGGATCTGAAATCCACACGCTGAGCCAAGATGGCAGCTTTGATACCACTGTAATGTTCCAAATCTGGAACTCAGCAATGAATAAGTTGTATAATGGTCATGTTATGTTTAATAAGTTTAAAATATACATAAGAAACACATATAAATCATTTTTAGCTACAACATCAACTTTCAATTCATTTCATGATCCGGAAAGTGGGGAAAAATGGGACTTTATGCCCTAAAAAGGTTGTTTTCAGAAATGAGCGTAAAAATAAGTAGGGGAAATGGCTGGATATGATAGATTAGGTAATGAGAGACCTATGCTCCGAATTTAAGCTCAAAATAATTCTTCTAGCTATGTTAAACAACTCCTCCTTTCCCGACTGGGCTAGAAAACATTGATTTCCCATGACTTAACTAAACAGAAATTTATGAATACTGTGAGAGCATAATTCCCAGGAGGGTTTCTACATAAAATTATGGAATAATTCTGATATGAAGCTTATATTATTCAAATAACATAGAAATGGAGGTTTAACCTCTTTTACATCAAGAAAAAGACACCCGACAAGGGTTTTCGGCAATATACATGTACAAAAGGTAGGACTGCAGAAAATAGTACAGTCTACAGAAAATATGCATTAAACATGACTGAATATGACATATCATATCTGAATAATATAGTAAATGGACAAATTCCTCTCTAATGGGACTCTCGGAGGGAAATAAGCACCTCCTCCTCAAAGACTAGCATACAAAGGCAATGTTTAACCCAACAACAATGCTTCTGCAGGAAAGGATGCAGTTTCTGAAGTAAAATGCATTGTAGCTGAATGTAGATGAATGGCCTCAAGCCAAATATAGAAATGAAGCTCAACTCACTCCCCTTTGATCCCTTAAGCAAGCCGATCTAAAGAAAGGATGGAATTCCCGCATAGGAATTCCTTGCACTAAGCAGTGCAACAACTTTGGCTAAACAGCTGAAGCATGCAAGTGGTCTCAAGACCAGAATAGCTGAATACATGAATGAATCTCCTTTGATGCTATGCATTTCTTTTATCTTTGGTGAGCCTCCTCACCCCGAACCCCACACAAAGTTGAAGTGACTTCTTCATGAAGCTTCCTCTTTCAAAACTGCACTGCCCTAGATAGCTTCCCTCCTCTTCGTGACAGCATTGTTGACTTGGTCAACTGGAACCAATCCACCTACAATGCCTCTTTTCACACCAAGGGACCTTCAATCCGATTCTCATATGTGTGTCTAGGTTGATACTTGTTCACATTGAGCTAGTTTACTTGAGTATTTCTTCCTCCTCAAGAATGGTTGTTGACTTAGTCAAACTTGACTATGTCTCCATCTAAAATTTCCTTGTTCACACTTGGAAGTGTAAAACCAGCTCCTAAGGTGATCCCTTCCCTTACTAAGGTGGAATTTATTCATATTTTATTTTTCATGGGCCTCCTTACCCATTTATTCCTCTCCTAGGTGAAAGTAGCAAAATCTAATATTCCAATTTGCTTGTGTGCAAATTTTGGAATATCGCACAAGCACACTTCCAAGATAACCTGGGAAGGGTTTCCTGAAATATAAAAAAATGCAAAAATAAAAATATGGCCCTAAGGCTGAATAATCTCTGAAACTAGATGATGATAGGAGGTTTTTGATCTGATCTAGGAATGTATGAGAACTCCTCCTATAGATTCTCCAAGTAAGAGGTTGATCCCCTCACTATAGATCTATCTTCCCCAACTAGGGCTTCAAACCCTTCACTGCAACTGTGCCCATAAATAACGCAGTTCCTTCAGAATACTGCACTGTAACTTATAACTTATAGTGCTAGATGATGAAATAAAGCTCAGGGGTTCCCCTAACTGGTCTCCCAATGGAAGGAAACCTTCCTCTAACTGAAATCAAGCAAGGAAGTGACCCAAATTCACTCTCCACTACTGCACCCTACAAAAAAACACAATAATCTGCAGAAAATGCATTGTTCAAAAAAGACGTAGCTTGGCCTAATTCCAGATAGTGGAAAAGGTAGTGAAATACTCTCCCAGGAGGCCTCTCAAGGAAAGAGGTGGGATCCCCAACCGGGAACACCTTGTGCTAAATAGCACAAGCAATCTTAGCTAAACAACTGAAGTGAGCAACAAGTCTAAATATAAATATCAAAATAATAATCAAAACATAACCCCATATGGATGCCATCCTCTTCCTTAGGTCACTACCTCCATGCAATCAATCTCCCTCCAAAACTGCGTTGCCCTCATTAAATGTCCACTCCTCCATAACAACGTTGTTGATTTGGTCAAAGTTGACCTATTCAACATGCTCCATCCCCTGTTCACACTCAAAGGTGATTTATTTATCTGCTTAGATGGTCTCCTTTCACACTTGAAGTGTTTTTATTGTTGCTAAGGAGATTTATGGGCCTCCCTACCCACTTATTCACCTACCTAGTGACAAAAAAATCTATAATATTCCATTTAGCTGAAAGCTAAATTTTTGGAATATTACATCTTCCTACCACTTATCTTCCCTCTATCAATTGATTTCTTCTATTCTCGTAAGAAAAAAGTCATTTAATAACAATATCAACCAAGACTTGTCAAATATCCATCAATTTTAGAATAGCATGCCTGAGTTTTGTACAAATTTTTCTTCTGCTTATAAACAAGAAATTCCCTCTCATGTACCTAAAATATTTGAGGTAGCTCTATGTATACTTCTTCTTCCTGAATTATTTCATTAAGGAAATTGTATCTACATCCATCTGATGTAATCTATAATAGAAGCAATAAAAATAATAGTTATAACAAAAGTGTACCTGACAACTGGAGAAAATGTCTTCTCATAGTCCTATCCCTCTTTCTAGGAGAACCTTCACGAATATCGATTTGTACTTCTATATGTTTCCATCCACCGTATACTTGATCTTGTAGATACACTTTAAAGTCACTATTGACTTCCCATCAAGTCTTGGTCACAATCATGGAATCTTTCAAACTTGTTGGTCTACCTGCTCCATCTAAATTAGGAGCTCTACTGATCATCAATACAATTTCTCCTTCTTGAACTTAAATTCTAGGTCCCTATAATACTAGTGTATCCCCTTATTTTTATTGTTAGTGTAGCCCCCTTATTGTTATTGTTGTGCCCATGTAGTCCCCAGTTTGTTATTATTGTACCCTATAAAATCCCACTATTTTTATTATTGTGCCCTTACATTGTTATTGTTATGTTAGCTAGGTTTATATTGTGAACTCTTGGACTCCTATAAATATAAAGGAGGTTTTTTCATTTGTATCATCCAAGAATTGTTCATTTATGTAATGTAAAGGAGGTTTCCCCCTCGAAGAGGCTAATATTTAAGTCGTTGATCTATCTTTTCTTCTATTTTGTGAGCTGGTTTCATAAAATTTGGTATCAGAGCTTTGGTCTATGGTTTCTCTACTGCAAACAAATGTGGAATTTTCTAAGTTAAAAAATAACCCATTTGAGAGGCACTCATGATGAATTCCGTGTAAAAAATTCAGACCTTGGTTCACAATATTTTCGAAGATATGATCTATGGAAGTTAGGGTTTTTGTAGGATCTCGAATTTCATTTGAAACAGGTGAGCGAGGGAAAACCATCATATCTTTCATTTCATGCATCAGATTAGAATTATGTAAAAAGTGACCAAAATTTCACAGACTTTAGTTTCATGTTTATTGATTTAGAGCCAAAGGTAGAAACAGTGACATATGGCACGTCGTACAAGTTCACTCTACTAAACAAGAGCATAATCAGGTAATTGTGGGAGATCAGACATAACTTTACCTTGAAGAATCCAAATTAGGTCTAACCTATGACATTTGAAAGAAGACTCATAGGGCTAGTACAGTACCGAATATCAAATCTTGGGGATCCGAAATTACAGAGATAGATTAGTTTCAATATTGAGCTCCTCAAAAGCAAGAAAAAGGTATGTATATTTGTATTTTAAATTGCATAAGTCTTATTTGAAAAATCATTTTGAAGTGATTCCAAGGGCATATTGAAGCATAGATATTAGTATTGGGTTCTAAAATTCCCTCGAAAAATAATTCCACACCCATTAAGCCCTTAGAAGGATCTACTATGACTCATGAAGAGGACGAAGTACAACAGGATATATAAAAATTACGAGACCAAGTGCAACAAATTTCACTCTCACAAAGAGTTAAAAAAAATGAAATGGAAGCTAAGATGGATGGTTTGAATAATGTCATTGATGGTATCGAAGAAAAACTGAAAGGAAACAAGGAAGACATGAAGAATGGTCTAAAAGAAGACATGGAAAGTTTGAAGGAAAGTTTGAAAATGCTGCTACAAGAAATGATTCCTAATCGTGAAATGGTAGTAGATGAAACTCATGATGAGAAAAAAAGAAATATTAATCATGATTTCATAGACTCTAATGTTGGATTTAAGAACCGCCATATTCCAAATATCTATATGAGGAAGTTTTATGGCAAGGATCCAATAACATGGATACTATAGATGGAGCAATATTTAGATCTCCATAATGTGAAAAACACACAAAAGTTACACATTTCAACTTTATATTTAGAAAAAAAATACATTTGTATGGTATCAATGGCTTTTCTCTCATAAAAAAAAGTCACTTGGTCAATTTTACGGAGGAAATGATAGCACATTATGAGGATACAAAGAGAAACACCTTCTTTAGCCAATTGATAAATCTAAAACAAAAGGGTTCAATGGTGGATCACATTTAGGACTTCCAAAAATTGAATATAAGGGTAACTGATATTCCAGAGGAACACATGATTGATGTCTTCATAGGGAATTTAAAGGATAACATCCAAAATGAGGTTCACCTTTGGGAACCTGATTCATTGGAGAAGGAATTCAGGTTGGCAAGAAAAATTGAAAGAAAAATTATGGCAAGAAGGAAGCCTACTACTCACAATTACAAAGATGGAAGTGTTTCTACTCCTATACTTCCACAACCTACGAGGTTGACACCACAAAAATTGTAAGAAAAAGGAGCAAGAGGACATTGCTATAGTTGTGATAACAAATACACTAAAGGTCATAAGTGTGCTGAGAAGAAATTATTTTGCATAGATTGCAAAAAGGAAGAAGAAAAGGAATAAGAAAATTCAAAATAAGAGGATATACACCAGGAACAAACCCTAGAGGAAGAAGAAATGAATCTGAACATATCTTGTAATGCATTGGCAAGAATTACCACTCCTCAAACTCTCAAGATAGAAGGACATATCAAGAAGAAAAATGTAATAGTGCTAATTTATTTAGGTAGTACCCATAATTTTATTCATTGTAAGGTAGACAAGGAATTTAATTTCTTCCTATACCTAACACTAGAGTGTCAAGTGATGGTTACAAATGGAGGAACCATAAATTGCGCGGGAAAGTGCCATAATATCAAACTAACCATGGGGGAATATGTATTGAATAGTACAATGCCCTCCATCCCAATGGGTGGTGTAGATGTTGTACTAGGAGTACAACTGTTACAATATTTGAGGACAACAAATTTTAATTTTCAATAACTTTTCTTGAATTTTTTTCAGAAGGAAATAAAGTTGAATTACGGGGTATTGTAAAGAAGCCGGGAAATACAATCATCTCTAATGTCATGACAAAGCTTCTGAAGAAATAACAACGAGGCATAATTGCATAATTATGCTCACTTCAGGTTCAGACATAAAAATCATCTATTTCTCCATATCTACAAAAAGTATTGGACAATCATTCCAAGGTATTTGATACTCCCAAAGGACTCCAACCTATTTGTGATCATGATTATGGTATTCATTTGATTCCAGGAAGTGTTCCTCCAAACATCAGGCCTTATAGATATCCTTAGGCTCAAATGAGTGAGATTGAATGTATGGTTGTAGAAATGCTAGAGGTTGGTATAATTCAACCTAGTCAAAGTTATTTATGTGCTTCAATAGTATTGGTGCACAATAAGAATGGATCATGGTGTATGTGTTTGGATTATAGAGAGATCAAAAAAATCACTATTAAAGATAAATTTCCCATCCCTATCATTGATGAATTATTGAATGAATTACATGGAGAAATTTACTTCACCAAGTTGGATCTTCGCTATGGATATCATCAAATTAGACTGAAGACTGAATACATTTTGAAAACAACATTCAAAACTCATGAGGGTCATTATGAATTTTTGGTCATGCATTTTGGCCTTACTAATGCACCTTCCACATTTCAAGGTTTGATGAATTCCATTTTCAAACCCTTCCTTAAAAAATTTATGTTGGTATTTTTTGATGATATACTTATCTACAACAATTCTTGGAAGGATCATGTTCAACATGTTGACATGGTGCTCAAACTATTGGAGGAGAAAAAATTATATGCAAAAACCTCCAAATGTTTCTTTGGGGTACAGGAGGTGGAATATTTGGGTCATATTGTATATCATGAGGGTGTTAATGTAGACCCTAACAAAATTAAATCCATGAAGGAATGGAAAATCCCTATAACCATAAAGCATCTTCGAGGATTTCTAGGGTTAACAGGGTATTATGGCAAGTTTGTTAATAATTATGCAACAATATCAACACCTTTAACATCATTGCTGAAGAAATATGCATTTTATTGGACTCCAAAAGCAACTAAGGCCTTTGAACATCTTAAAGAGGAAATGTTCCAATCACTGGTATTAGCTATGCCAGACTTCACAAAAACCTTTATTGTGGAATGTGATGCCTCAAGAAATGGAACTGGTGTTGTTTTAATGCAAGAAGGAAGAAACCATTCTTTTCAAATCCATCCAATCAAAGGAAAGTGTTTACCGAAACCTATTTATAGAAGGAAATGTTGGAAATACTACATGCACTAAACCAATGACGACCTTACCTAATGGGAAGAAACTTCAAGGTAAAAACAAATCATGATAGTCTTAAATAATTTTTGGAACAAATATTATCTTCAGAAGAGCAGCAAAAATGGGTCACAAAGATGTTGAGTTATGACTTTGAAATCATCTACAAAAAAGGGAAGCAAAATTGTTTTCTAGATGCACTCTCAAGAAAGGATGAGGATGTGGAAGCATTGATTTGTGCCATTTCTATTATCTAACCTGAGTGGATAACCGAGGCAAGGGATGAATGGAAGAATGATGAAGAGGAGTGGACACTCATTCAAAAGTTGCAGTAAAATCCTAGTACATCTGAAACATTTAGCTGGAAAAATCATTCATTATGGTAGAAAGATTGCTTATATCTTTGTAAGAATTCCCAACTCAAAAAAAATATTCTTTTGGAATTGCACACCTCTCCCTTAAGAGGGAACTAGGGATTTTTAAAAACTTACCACAAGGTCAAGAAGGAAATTTTTTTTAGGATGGCCTTAAATCTAATATTCAAAATTTTGTGGTAGAATTTTTGGTTTGCCAACAAAATAAAGTTGAGACAATTAAGACCCTGTGTCTGTTACAACCTTTATCCATTCCAAGACAACGTTGGGAGGAGGTTTCAATGGATTTTATCACAAGTTTACTCAAGTCCGAAGGAAATAATGTCATCATGGTGGTAGTTGATATATTTACCAAGTATGCACACTTTTTTGCATTATCTCATCCATTTAAAGCCAATAAAGTTTCCACCGCATTTATGGAAACAATTAAAAAGCTACATGTAAACCCAAAGATTATTGTAACCGACAAAGATCCCATTTTTACAGGAGATTTTTGGAAGGAAATATTTTCTTGTTTGGGTACTCATTTAGCTCATAGCTCATCATATCATCCTCAATCTGATGGGAAAACTAAGATAGTGAACAAATGTTTAGAAGGATATATTCGTTGCTTTGTATCTGATAAACGTACACAATGGGTCAAGTGGTTACCTCTAGTTGAATGGTGGTATAAGACTTCCTTCCATACTACAGCAAAAATGACCCCATTTTTGGAGCTTTATGGATATCATCCACGCTCCATCACATCATCTTTAAGAGAAAATTCTAAGGTTAAAGAAATGGAAGATCACATCGAGCATAAACAACAAGTTCTCCAACTCTTAAAGGATGACCTCACCTTGGCACAAAATTGAATGAAACAACAAGCAGATCAACATCGCAACAAAATAAGTTTTGATGTAGGAAAATGGGTATTTTTATGACTACAAAAATACAAACAAATGTCCCTCAAGAAAGCTAAGCAGGATAAAAAATTACCACCAAAGGATTATGGTCCTTACAAATTGTTGCAAAATATTAGCACTATGGAATACAAATTGGAGCTTCCTGCATCTTCCTGAGTTCACCCAGTTTTCCATGTTTCATGCTTAATGAAGGTTATAGGTGAAAATATCCTAGTTCAAAAAATATTTCCAGAACTTGATGATGAAGGAAAAATCATATTGGAACCTAAAGTAGTCACAGAAACAAGAACCCGACAGCTACGAAATAGATCAATTTCAAAGTATCTCATCAAGTGGAAGAACTTACCCATTGAAGATTCGATATAAAAGGATGATAATTTTATACAAAAGCATCCAGAACCACTCAAGCATTGAGGAAAAAACTTTTTTGAAGGAGAGAGGCATGCTAGGTCCCTATAATACTAGTGTATCCCCTAATTGTTATTGTTAGTGTAACCCCCTTATTGTAATTGTTGTGCCCATGTGGTCCCCATATTTTTATTATTGTGCCCTATAGAATCCCACTATTTTTATTTTTGTGCCCTTACATTTTTATTTTTATGTCGGTGTAATGATCCTTTTTCAGGAAATTCAACAAGGTGCTCAAGAGAAACGCGGTATAAGTAAAACTATGAAAAAATAACGCAGATAAGGACTTGGTTCCTCTTATTTATACTGTATGGGACTTATATATGGAATTTCATATAAAAAAAATCAGTTTAGACACATTAAACAGATCTCCCAAAAACTAGACTAGCTAACAAGCACCCAAAGAGGGAGGCTACAGCCAAATGAAAACACTGCTTCAGAAATTGCGTAGTTTTCTCAGATGTTCAGTGGAGATCAGTAAGGAGACTCATATTTCAATAATACAGCAGCTAATCATCATTATGTTGAAGTTCTTTCAACATACAGTAGAATGAGTGAGAGATTACAACAAGAAACCTTCAGAAATAAGAGCAAGAACACATGTATATTTGCATAAATATCTCAACAGTGTTATTTTTATGAAGCTTCAGCAGCTAGAAGTTTCAACTCAGATCTAGGACAGATCTGTGGACAAAAAATCAGATCTATTTTGGATCTGGAAGCTAAATAGTCTTCTCTCCAAGATCCACTTGGAATTTTGGCAAAAGCATGCATAAATAAGAGTAGATCTGAGAAACAAGTTGTAGATCTGGAATTTTCTACAGTAAATTTCTGAATATAACATTTCATTACAATGGATCAGATCTGAACAGAACATGGATTAGCAAGCTAATCCATGGATCACCAAGTGGAAGGCAAAGCCCAACACTAGAGATCTCTGATCTAAACTATGAGCAAGACACCATGAAAACCCTCATACAGAAATAACACAGTCTACTCATGGGGAACAATGCTGTAGCTCAAATGATATATAAAACTACTGTAAAATTTCTGATCTGAAGCACAAATAAATGAGACTCTTCCAGGAGGTCAAAGGACCCACTCCATGGAAAGAGGCTTCCACAATACACTAGATCTCTGCAGATCTAGATCCCCACTTGCTGCAGCTTGCAGAGACAACCAAACCCTCAATGGATCAGCGCTGCCAATGTAAGTAGATCTTGGCCTCAAGCCTGATAGTGGTTCAATTCAGCAAAATTTCCTCCTTGAATCATCAAAGGAAGAGGTGAAATCCCTGCATAGTAATTCCAAATACAATCCTCCACTAAACAAAAGAGAATGGTATTTGTCTAAGCAGACAAATACTCAGAAATATGATTAATCAACAACCTTCTCTTGCTGCCCTCCTTTTCCTTTTATAATATGAGAAATATTTTGCAAAACCTAAACCATCTTGATGAGGTAGCCCTTTTCACATGAGAGGCTTCCTTCTAGAACTGCGTTGTCCCTTTTGGAGATGCAATGAACCTAGACAGTGCTGTTGATTTGGCCAAGGTTGACCCAGTCTTTAGCTCAAACCTCTTTCACACCTACAAGTGATTATTTAATTGGCCCTGATTTTTCTTTGTTCACATGGGCATTGATTTATTCATACTTTTTAGGAGTTTTACATGTCCTCCTTTATTCATTTATTCATGAAACAGAAATTAAAACAAAATTGAATGTTCCTCTTAGCTAAGGCTAAGTGGGAACATTACAGTCCTCCCCTCCAAAATGTTGCTTGTCCTCAAGCAAATGATAGGGTAAGAGTTGTAGTTCTTCTCCTCCTCCATTGATGGAATCATCAAGGATCAAGCTTTCATCATGTACCAAGTGCTCATTAAGCCAATACATCAAAAATTGCTCCTCCAAGGCTAACATGATAGGGACAGAGTCCATCCCTCCAAGAGTGTAAAACTCAACAAAAATAAACATGGGTGAAGCAATGTCACATCTAAAACATGTATCATGAAGTACAAGATGAAGTTCCATCCCATGTGGTACATATACACTGCCCACTCTTTTCCCATACAAACCCATAAACAATACCAATATATCATCTATGTATGGAAGAAAAATCACATATATGAAAATTTGCACTTGAGGAGGTGGGTCACAATCCCACATAAGATACCAACGCAATGCACTCCTTGTCTTGAGTAGATCTTAGTGTGGTAATTGGTACTTGTTACACATTATTTTGTCACCATGACATTTTACTCTCCATATGGGTTCATCAACACCTATATAATGCTCCCTTAGAAGTATACAACCATAAAGTTCCTAAACTAAGTCTTGGATTTGGAGAAAAGCTTGTACAAATCATAAAAAACCCTAGTTCCGCACTTTTCCTAGCCATTACCTGTAGTACCACACCTTTTGTGAAGGAAAACTACGGTACCTACCACACGTTTTGTGTATTAAAACTGCGGACCCCCATAAAAGGTAAAATGAGTGGAAAAGTAAGTTCTAGAAGCCCAGTTGGTTGAATATTCTCCCAGCTGGAAGCTTCTAGAAGGTGTTATCTGGTCGAAGCTTCACTCCCTCCATTATCATGAGCATTCATCCCTTCATTAAAGGAGCCTATTCCTTGGATTTTGGAACTTAATCCCTTGATAAGGGGACTCTATCCCTTCCATTTTGGAGTTGTAACCACTTTCGGCCTTCTCCTATAAATTGAAGCTTTGGTTAAGTTTCAAGGGTACTGACTGACTAAGGAGTTGGACTTTGAGAATTTTTGAGGATAAATGTTGTAGAAATTCAGACTCTCTTAACTGATCATTATGTGGGAATGATTACACACCCATGTGCATTTTAGCTGAGAGAGTGCAAAGCTTGTCAGAGTAGAGGAAACGTTTGTTCCGGACCCCAGGAAGGCCTGTACGACATCAAGGTGGACATGGTTTTAAGGCTCTTTCTTCATCAAAGATAATACAATTGGATCTTGTTTTCTCAATAAGTTTTTTGTGTATTTACTTGAATGACTTATTTCTTAAATTCCTTGATCATTAAGATAGATTTGTGATTTTTTAATTAGTATATGTTGCAGGTGCTTTTGATTCTTTTCCATGTCTTTTCTTGCAGGTCTTTATAGGTGACTTCTTGGAGCGATGGGAAAGAAGAATTCAAATAGCATTGGATCACAAGTAGGTCCTTTCTTCATCATAGAAAATTCTAAATTACATATAATCTAGAGAAAGCAGTTTACATTTGTCCTGTTTGTTGCTAGCTGTCTGTAGGACACTTGGGAGGTCTGTCTTGTCCCCAAGAATGACTTATCCATCCAACAAAATGGAGACTCCACTGGGGAATGGAACTTGAACTTTGATTTCTTTTATTTTTGACTTGTGAATTTATTTTTTCTGATTTTGATTGATTTATATTGGCTTGGGTATTTTATCCCTGTAGAATCCCTGACAGATGTTTTAGATTTTTTTATTTTTTATTTTAGTTTTTTGGTATCCACACTTTTCTTTTAGAAACAGTGCGGGCATCTCCACTCTTTTCTTGTATAAATAGTGTGGCACCGCACCTGTTTACACTGAAACCTGCGGACCCTGTGAAGATTTTTAGAAAACCTTAAAATTCTCTTTTTTGGATCAGTTTGTTAGATTTTCAGTGTATACCCAGACTTTTATTTTCTATTAGAAATCCTTATGTGAATTTTTTCAGCAACTCTTACAATATCATTAGTCTCTGTTAAGTTAATTGGGTGTTTTGAGTTTCTTTTTGGAGAAATTATTAATTTGATTTCCTTTGGTCATTACTTTAAGGTTTGTCTCAGTCTCTTAACAATTTTTCATCTTTTTGCTTTTGTTTTTGCAAAATTGTGTCTGAGTGTTAATCGCCTTTGAGTGTTTTTATTTTTTGATCTTTGGAACTCTCACCCAATTTTCTTTACTTACACTTGATTGGTTCTTAGATTACATTAGAATCATCTTGTGTTTGAGAATTCTTTTGCATAGATCACATTTGCATAAATAGAATTCTCATTTTCAGAATATGAATGAAAATGTGCATAGATTACATTTGCATAGTTTTCATGTGAATTGCGCAGAGATTACAACTGCATAGTTTACATTTTGAAAAATCAATCGTAGATTTAGATCAGTTTCTTTAATTTGGATTTACATGTTTTTATGCTTGTTTTAAAAACACAAAAATAAAAAATGGAATTGATTAGCATTAGTTTTTCTTGATGAAATTAGTGCATTAGAGAATTTGTTATATTTTCTCTTATTGATCAATTTTTGCATTGTTGGAAGTAAATGGAAAATCTCTCCTTAATTTAGTTAGGATTCATCAATTGAAAAGATTACATTATCATATTCGATTGCATTCAGTTCTAGGTCGGGTCATAACACCATTGGTGTCATATCCATTTACCCTTTGAGTAATAACAGCCTAAATAACACAACGCTTAATTAAAATTCATCTAGTAATTTTTACATTTTTAGGGCTCTTTCCACCAATCTAGCTCAGGATTAGTGCTTTGGAATAGGTTGTAGTTAACTTTCCAAAGAAAGTAAACAAATAGTAGCATCTTGCGATAGGAAAATTCCAATAGTAGCATGTATGCTCTGGGAAGCTCCTCCTAAATGATTCAAGCACGAGATCATATCCGAACCAGTGAGGTAATCAATCCTTCCTCATTGGGAATGATATCAGATATACACGTACTAACAACGGTAAACCTTGGATTGACCATTGTTAAGGAGCCTGGGGTCACTTGTTGGTAAACCTTGTATTATGCCAAGGAGCCTTCAAGGGGATTGAGCTTTGTTACTCTACCCTTGCGTGTGTATCGGATCATATATTGTTCCCCCAGGTATATTTGTTCCTATTGGTGACCTTAATGGCCATAAAATTTAGGATTCTTTCCTAAGGTGGCAGTGGAGGGAAGATCCCACTATACCTGGAGCAAACGTCAACTAGACTCACTTGGACTCTCCGGAGGGTTATCTTCACTCGAGATGGCATAGTGGAGAAAGTTGCACTGGTCTGTTTCATTAAATAGGTTTTTGGGGTAACTGTTCCAACCGCCATTTTTGCATTAAAATTCTATGATGTTGGATTTCATCACCAACTAGTGTTTTTAGTGTGGGAATCTACTGTTTGTGTGTGGTTTGACTCCTAGATTTTATAGTGCATGTTCATTTGTTTTTTTTTACTCTTAGAGACCATAGGTGTGAATTGTGAATTTTAATTGTTAGGTGTGAATTGTGAATTGTTAATTTTATTTTTAAATTATTAATAAAATTCACTGAAGTTGAATATAATGGCAACTGTTCTGGAATTTACCAACCAAGGAACTCCTCTTAATGAGAATCCTAGTACTTTTCCTTGCTTTGGAAATGTTGGTCCTCCTTATATGGCTACATTGTCATTACTTGGATTTACAATAGGTTTACCGATATGGTTATTTTCAACTTCTTTGGCCCCAAATACTCCAATTATTCCACCTCAACCGAATGGTTCACCTCAACAAAGTTCACCCTCTCAACATCACCAACCTTATGTTGACCCTTTACCTTCTTCGCCCAATATGTCTTCCTCCCTTTCTTCCTCTTTGCTTGGTAAAAGCCTTGACGCTAGTAACCAAGTGGCTAAAAAGAAGAAGAAAGGGAAGAAGAAGAAGAAGCAAAATAAGAAAGAAGTAAACCAACCAACCATGGTTGCAAGGGTTATTAGTGTTGAGGAAACCTCCAACATGCACCGTAAATTAAAATTCCCTTCCAAGCTTTGTAAGGGTGACCACTTCCTTATCAATTGTCCTGGTATTCCAAAGGTCTTGGAAGTATGGTCAGAAAAATCTCATCAACTTTCCGTTGATCCATTAACCAGTGATAGTCAGGTTCCTAGGAAAAAGGGTAAAGTTAGGTCTCCTTGTAGGTTATGCAAAGGGAGTCATCAAACTCACATTTTCCCTCACATGGATGAAGCCTCAAAATTGTTGGAAAACCTTATTGTTCCACAGCAAGAACTTCCAACCAGTTACCATCAACTTTCTCCCAACCTACCGTCAACTGACGGAGTGATTGATCTAATTCCAAGTACAGTCAATCCCACTCTTCCATTGGAGAGTGAAACTGATATCACTCAGGTTGATGATCCATTAGTTGATTAAGTGGTCGACTCAATTTCACATTCGGTCGATCCCATTCTCCCTGTAGAGAGTGAAATTCATATCGCTCAGGTTCATTTTGTTACATCAGATTCTTCTACGCCAGGGGGAACTACACCTGTTCCTATAGAACCCCCTCCAAGTACAAAGGTCTTTTCCTTTGATTGGAGTAGATTGACAGAACCTCGTCTTCCTTCCTCCATCCCTTTCCAAATAATTGTCCAGGCTTGTCGTAATAATGTATGCCGCACACATGTTGATGAAGGTGCTTCTATTAGTATTTTATTCTCAACTACTTGGAAATATTTGGGTTCCCCTCAGCTTGTGCCTGTTACGTAGAATCTGAAATCTTTTAACATAACCATTAGTGAACCATTAGGGATCCTTCCTAATTTTTCTATTACTTTGGAAGGTAAAACTGTCTGTATTGATCTTATGGTAGTTTGAGGCCCCTTGGATTTAAATTTACTCCTTGGGAGAGACTATGTCTATGCAATGAAAGCTGTGGTATCGACACTCTTTCGAGTGATGTCTTTCCCTCACAATGGAAACTTTGTGACTGTTGACAAAATTTCATTCCCTAGTCTTAATTCGACTACCAATAATCCGACACCCCTAAATGTTCCTTATACTAGAGTGGTATCTACCCTACCACGGGTTAATTATGTGGCAACCAGTCCCATGTTTTCAATTACTGATGCAAGCAAGCCTCTCACTGTTTGTTGGACTTCCTATGACTTAGATCCAGTAATTGACATGGAAAACTCTATGGGATTATTTGAACACGATGTTCTTATCCATTTTGAGTCCCTTAACATATGTTCCTTCTAGAGAATTGTTCTTCCATCTGATGAAGACCTCTTGGAAGCCATGATCGAGGTGCATCCCTTGACATGTGTTTCTTCCAGTTGGAAGCCATGATAAGGTCGAGTCGAGACTGTTGGGGTCCCGTGTTTTGATAGTTTGGAAAATCAAAAGACAAGGCAACATTAAACCAATCTTTAGAGTTCCAGGATCTAGTCCTTTTGTTCTCAGAGAGGGATCTCTCAAATTATTTGTTTTTGCAAAGGTTTATCTTGTGTGCTTTGGATATTGGTTTTAGACTAGTTATTAAGTGCAAGTGTTTGTTTGTTTTTTTGGTTGAATTGATACAACAAAATATGAAAGGTCTAGGAAAGGCAGGTAGAAAGAAGGAGTATAAGTTTCATTGGGAAATGGAGTCAAAAAGAGGTTATGAAAAACTTGTCAATGGATATGGGATATCAAAGGGAAAATCTAACTTGGCCATAGGATCCTTTAGTTTATGAATGAGATGGAAATTAATGGTTTAGGAAAGAGAATTTTAATTCTCAACAAAGGGAATTTGAAAACATGACTTGAACAATAAAGAGATATTTGATAGACAGTGCTAACCATAAATTTTACAAACCACACTTTAAGCAAATAATGACTTCAAAACAACTTTTAAAATGAAATCTAAGATTCGGGAGCACAACCTATTTCCTCAAAGATTTTATTTCAAATGACTTAGAAAACATAAAATATTTATTGATAATTGCAGTCATAGAAGAGGGAACACCTAATACATCTATTATCACAACTATAAAAGACCTTTAAGACAACTGTTTAAGCAAGGACAAAGGGCGTGATCAAAATAGACTTCCTTGGCTTACTATAAACAAAGATACTTCAAAGGGAGACTTCAATAACAGCCTTTAAGTGGCAGCAGACAAGCAGGGAGAACCATAAATCATGCTGAAACCAACTATTCGAAATATTAGAGAAATAAACAAGCATGAGGAATAAAGAGAGAGATTAAAGACTCTAAAATACCTCAGCAGAAGAAAACATAAAACAGTGAAGGATAAACAGGTCTAAGGTGCTTCCAGGAGTCATTTCTTAGCCTAAAACTTTCATCCTACTGTAGTGAGAAATTATGGAACAAAATGAAAACAGGAGAAAACATTAAACAGTTCAGAATACTTCACCAACAGCCAAGCTCATGGATCCAATGATAGAGCCTTCTCAAGAACAAGCATGCAACAACATCATCAGGGCTTCCAAGACTTCAATTTCTTCTTCAAATTCAACAGACTATGTATTATTTCAGAGAGTTTTAGTATTACAACTAGTGATCAACCAACCTGTATCTCATCTTCTTTAGAAGTATTTATAGAAGAAATGAGGAGGTGGAGGAGCTTTAGGTTTGAAATGCAATAAATTCTACACTAAATGCAGCTCCAAACCTTGAAAACCATGCAAGGCCTAAGGCAGGAGAGAATTGAATTATGATTTTTTTTATTTACTCTGTTTCTGTCTTTCTAAACTCAAAGGGAAAAAATATTGACTCGAGGCCTATTTCTTATATTTGTAATAACTCTGCTGATAGTTTGAGAATTTTTTCTTTCTATGGTAATAACTGTTTAGCTGTCTTTAGATAAATATCTTTTTTTTTCTGGCAATAACTAGGCCTTCTTTGATTGCTTTGAGGCTGCAGGTGTCTTTTGGTAGTAGTAGAGGATTCAATTAGCCTCTGATGTGGAAGTGGAGGCTTCTCGGACTGACAGATATTATTTTTTTAACCTAAAACACCTTTAATTTACTTTAGTTCTGTGTTTTAGGCTTAATGAAGCCTAATTTCTGTCTTCTGGTCTCCAAACTATCTTCAATTGTGGATCAGGTATTTGATTAATCGAATTAATGCCTTAATCCTTCCAAAACTGTGTTAACAGTCTTCAAACAGGTTTTCTGCTTTTGATTTTATCCCTGGATACTGATACTCTTCGGCTGTGGTGTTTGTTGTGTTTCCATTGTTGTTGCAGGCGCGTAGAGGTTGTATAAAGGCATCAGTGCTTATGAGGCACTGATAAAATATAATTTGGAACCCTGCGGAATGATTTCCTTTCTAAAATAAAGGCCTAGGGGATCATCATCCCTGGCCGTTTGATCTCTTTTTAAACAACTGAAAAACCTTTAAAACCTGCACAAAACAAAGAAAAATTAAGAAAAATCCTGCGGGGGTGGGTTCAGACTGCTTTGGAGTTAAGTTAGATTCGTGACCGTTGGATGAAAGCATTCAACAATGAGGATTGCCTATAGAGGTTAAAAGGAGAGGAGGTTGGAGGGGTGAACGAAGGATTAAGTCCAGGCCGTAGATGCATATTGATCAACGATCGAGATTAATCTGGGTTTTATAATACAAAGGGGTCATATTATAATGAAAATGGAAGAAAATGTAACATAAATGGAAGAAAAACCTTTAGCGGGGGGTAAAATAGAGTTAAATGAAATTGGGGTTTCGAGAAAATTTTGGGCCGTCGGATTCGATTAAGCAACAGATATTAACGGCAGAGATTCCTTTATACAGCCCTTTGGAGGATGGGTGGAGGGTGATGAACTGAGGGCGAGATTAAACTGGGACTGTTAGATCCCAGAGATCAACGGTGGAGATTAAAACTGAGGGGATGTAATGTAAATGGGGCAAAGCAGTTTTGGCCGAAGAAACCACTAGTGTCACGCGACTCTTGAGCGGTTTTTAAAATCTTCATAAAAAAGGCGATATGCCTCACCGCCCACCATGTGTCCTTAAAAAACTGCCCATATCGCGTAATTTTTAGGAATTAACTGTTGGACTTAGATTTACGTGATATGGGTCCTTGGCCGTTAGATGAAGGGTGGGCAGATCCAGTGGTAGAGATGAGAGCACGATAAGACAAGATGCGCGGGCAAAAAAAGGTGGGGCAGGGTCAAGGCGGTTTTAATCTTAATCATCAGATCATAAGAGTGAATGGTCAGGATTTGCTGATGGAGAGATAAGTCCCAAAGGAGTGGCGAAAAGAGGGGGGCTGAGCCAAGGCAGTTTTAATCTCGACAGTCAGATCATAGGAATGAACGGTCGGGATTTATCAATGAGGGCAGTAGGTCCCAAATGATTTGGGCCTACCGGGTTAAATATGGACCGTTATATCTTCAACATGAACGACCCAGATTCAATCTTAGGGTTAATGAAATAAAATATGAGGTAAGGGTCGGACGGAGTTTGGGTCAATGCGGGTTGTTGATCTGCAGAGATCAACGGTGGGTATTCACCGAAAACTTTATACAGCGGAGTTTATGAAAATAACAAAGGGTGAGGGTTCAAATCTGGACCGTCGAATCTACAAAATGGATGGCCCAGATTGAATCGCAAATTTTGAAATCGGAGGAGGAGAGAGGAAAAGCACAAATGATTTTCGCGATGCGATTGAACGAGGGCAGTTGATCTTAGAACCAGATCAATAGCGGAGATTAAGTTATGGATGCCAAAGGCAGGTATGCGGATTTTGATTCAGAGCAATGTGGGCCATCGGATATGGGTATGGCGGAAACAGATCAACGGTTGGGAAACCATCGCAAGGTCGCTAATCGGAGGGGGGCAATAAAAAATTTAAACGCATCCAATGGAAAACTCTGATGTGAGATCCCGACGATTGTTTGATTGGTTTAGATCGACGGTTGCTATTCACCCAACCAATGAACCGCCGAGACTTAATAGAAGTCGATTTCTCATGAAATACGAAGGAAAAAAGGTTTTGGAAAGGCTTTAAGCCTTTTAGCGCCCGGTTGCGGGGCTTTTGGGGTTATATGAAAAGACAAAGGACTTGGGGGTTATAAAGAAGAGGGGCCAATCGCAATCGGGAATTTTTAAAAGCTAGAGGTAAAAAAACGCAAAGGAACGCCCAATTGCGATTGCGCGATCAGGCCTCAGCACTTGGTCTTAACTCTGGTTTTATGTGGAAATAAAGGGGCTGGGGGCTAGGGCCAAAAGGGCTTAAGGCCTTAGCACAAAAAGGCTCATTTTTATGATTTTTCAAGGATTTCAAAGGATTTTGAAAGCTTCCGATAAGGTTTAAAATGAGTTTTAAACCTTATCTAAGGGTTTTTATGAAGGGAAGGAAGGGGAAAACGAGGAAAAATAGAGGAATTTGATGAGGAAAAAGGGAATAAAATGGAGGTTAAGTATGAGTGAAAGGGAGGGTAAAATGAAAGGGAAAAGAATGGGTTTTTAGTAGTCTTTTTCTTCAGTAAAACAACAGATTTTTCAGAATTTAAAAGGGAAACAGTAGTGAAGATTAACTAAAGTATTAGTTATCTTCATAAAAACTTCAAGGATGATAGGTTCTCAAAGGGGAATTATCTCTTGGAGTTTTGAAGAAAAAAATTAGCCACCTCTTGGTATAACAAAATTTATCAGTGGCTAACAGTGGCTCCACTTGGGGAAGACAGCTAGTTCTTTAGGTGTCTAGAACCTCAGCTGCAGATCTCTGGCTTTCATTCAACGAGTGCTTTAATCCATTGGGCAGCAACCTTTGCTTTTGATGATCTCTGCAGAAATTTAAAACAATGGAATTCTATCAAAAAAACATGTCTACCTACCCATTCCTAATGATCCTAACATTTTTTCTTCTTTTCAGAGTGCATTTAGACTGGAAAACTCTCTTCAACAACATTTTATTCTTTTTAAAAGCAAAAAAAACTAATCTAAGTCTACTCTTATTCCTCCATGAACTCAGATTAAGTAGTTGAGTTCATAAGCTTCTCTACCTATCTACTATCTATTAGGATTAGATTGTCTATCAGATTTTTTTTTCTCTAAGTTCTAAAACAAGAAATTTAAAAGTAGACAAGTCAGGATTGAACAGTCTAACTTGTTGCTAATCTATGGCATAAAAACAAGCTGCACATAGATAATTATTTGCATAAAATTGAATAAAAAACACTGTTACCGATCAAATAGGTAACCTGACCTCAAAACGGGAACTCTAGCCCAAAAAGTCTCAAAAAACATGAAAAAACACCCCAAAAACAAAAAGCGTGTCTTCCAAAACACACTTGGTTTTTTTTGAAGGTCAAATTTCAACATTTTATAAAATTATGCTAAAACAAAATTGTTTGTTGAAAAAAGGATTGAAAAAACACCCTCAAAACAAAACCAATTGATGCTGGAATAACAAAAAAAATAAAATTGTGTCATAATTTTGACACTTCTAACAATGGAATTAAAGACAACATATTAGGACATTTTTTAAAATCGTAAATTTCTAACATTTTTGATAGATGATGTTAAAGATAAACAAATACATGTCTGAAGGGCTTATCATTTCGAACAATTTTCATCCATGTTGTTAAACATAAAATATCTTGACTTTAAACAACCCCAAAATTGTAATTATTGTCAACCATAACCTTAAAGATAAAATTTGGTAGTGCATAAAAACCTTGATGACAAGTTGTAAATCTAAAGTTTTTCAATCTTAAGTGTTCAACATACTTGAACAATGAAATTATGGAGAAATTATAAGACTTAACAATTTAAAAAAAATGAACAAGTAAATGAAAAAATTATCATTGAACAGAAACAAGTAAGTAATTTTAATTTTAAAGGATAAAAACTTTTTTTTTTTAAATCTTAGCATAAGACAAATTTAAATATAATTTCAACCAAAACCTAAAAATCAAGCATTAAAACAAAGTGTTATGTTTCAATGACGCATATAATTATTAAAACTTAAAAGTATCTTATACCAAATGGTAACAATACATAATATCATGGTAATATCACTGCATAATCTAAAAATTCAACATTAGTTTCTATTTTCTATTTTACTTATAATTAAAATATCAACATTGGTACATTGAATATAACATAAATTATTTTTCTAATTCATTGTTACATTGTCGATATTCTAAAGAAATGAATTCTTCATAATTAAAACATATAATCCAACAAACATAGAAATGTCTCATAACTTCATGAAAAATGAGATGGAAGTCAAAATTTTTATTTCAAGTTACCATGCAAACATCAATTACATAAAAGTCTCTTAGATAGTTATTCAAAATCAGCCATAGGTTCTGGCACACTATCATAATCTACATCTTCAGATGAATGGCTCGATGCAGATGAAGATGATCCATATTCTTCTCTTTCATCAACTAGTGCTCCATCTGAGTCAACATGCATGCCCACCATTTCAGAGTTCAAAAGTCTTGTAGATCTACATCTACATTCTGCAGAGTCCCATTTCAACAGTAATTGTTCCGGTAGCAATTTCTTCAAAATATTTATGGTCTGCAACCGAAGAGTTCCTCTCTTTGTCAAATTGAATTCATACACAAGTATGTCAACATCCTCCAATTTTAAGACATATGTGCGGCAACGATTTATATTTGTGCCCTTTCTTTTTCTCTTTCTGCCAATTCTTTTTTCCACTACCATCTCTGGCTTGTACACACCACTGAAAGGGTGGGTACTTGTGGCATACCAATGTACATCAACAGCTGTAATCTCTTCATTTTCATTAATGACCTTTATAACCTTGGCAATCCAGAATGGATAGCCAAGTGGATCTTCATCTGCTAACATTGCTATCATGCAACCCTCCTTAAGATCCTGCACAGAACCCCTGTAAAGGTCTTCCATGGCTTCACGTTGTGCACGTGATCTTCTAGAACCAATATAGATTTCTCTTTCCTCTACCTGTGGGGAATTAATAATAGCTTGAGGTTGTTGTTGTTCAACATTGTGTGTTTCCTGATGTTCATTTTCATTTGGCATATTTTGTGGCCAAAAAAAAGGAGTCTTCAAAAGCATATCCCCATTTACTGATCTTGAAATCATATCACTTTGATTACTGAAAAAAGACTCCCACCAAAATGAATCAGCAACATCGAAGTATTCATATGTATCTCTAATACATCTTTTAATTTCCTCTAGACATTCAGAATAATTTATGTCTCTCTTCTTCCTTCGTGCATTATGGAGTTCAGAAACTGACTGTAATAACAATATCTTTGATGAAAACATTGGACGCTCTGGAATGAACTTCAAAAATGCTAAACCTGATGATGGTCCCCATTCTTCAATAGTTGAATACTTCTTGCCCCATATAAGTGTTATCCCATCAATTTTTTGATACGAAATTGATGCTGGAAGCTAATGTCGTTAAGTTGTTCAATGCATTTCTCCTCACCATGTGATCCAAAAATAAACCTTCGCATGTCAATAGTTTCTTCCAACACATGAAAAACAGGCTCTGGAATATACGATTTCTTAATACATTCAATTAATGATGGCAGGCTCCCAACACCTTTCCTCCTCAATGTTACTGAAAAACGACTGAACATTTGATCAATATGATCATGAGTATGCCCAACAAGAAGGAAACCAACCTTTATCCTTTTAAAAATCCCCAATTCAACGAGCATGTTTAGATACCCAAAAAGAACTTGATTTTTGTTCTCACGACTTGTGTTGTCTAATTGTAAATACAAAACTTCAGGAAGAATCTCAGACCAATGAGTAACCACATCATGGATTATAATTATGGTCAGATTTGCATCATTGTGAATATTTGGAGTTGTGAAGAAAACTCTTGGAAACATCTTCTCATTAAATACCATACAACCAACCAAGTGAAACTGAATGAAATTTTCCTCCTGTAATTTTTTTGGCGTGCGGACAAAATGTGCAAGAAGTGTTTTCTTTTGGTCCATACCATCAATTATCAATCCCAGATATTTATTTGGATGATCATAACACTTCTTTCGATGTTTATACAACTTTTTTCTTTCACTTGTTTGTTGATTGCGATGGTCTTGAAGTTCTCTGACAACGGAATTTGTACATAAAATAAAAGAAACATATGAATACATATATTTTCATATTTGATAAGTATCAAATTTTAAAAAACAATGTTTTGAACACATACCTCTTTCTGCCCCTTGAAATTTATCTCTTTTTGCTTTAAGAGAAGCACATGTGCTGCAAATCCCCATCCTTGTCTTCTTAGGAATACGAACATTGTTGAATTCAGTTTTCCATATCCTTGTAAAATAAGAATATGTAATAAAATTACCAATTCGTTCAACAGCTTCTGCATAATCTTTGTATAACATGAATATTTCTCGTCTCGAGAAATTATCTGGAATATGTATTGTGTCTTTATTTGGCATACACTCTCCATGATTTGAAAAGAATTCTTTCATCCATGTCTTAGCAGTATTTGCAAACGGCCCCACCTCCCGTTTATAACGTGCTTCTGAATAATATGTGGGATCCCTTTCCAATCTATCCTAGATTCTTGACAAACAACAATTACCAATTGAATACAACATTTTGAACGCCTTTCTGCAAATCAATACATTCCCAATATGATAATCATAACCTGCTAGTGTAGATTGCATGCAACCCACTAAATATGAATTTTGCATGCTTTTATTCATTGACATATATGTTTTCCTTCTCTCCAAAGCAAAGTTGAAATCCATATTTTTCAAGCAATCCCTTCGACAACATTCACTTGAAATCAAATGAACGACAGAACTTCTTGTCGTGAGATATTTTGTCCTCACCCTTGTATAACTGGAATGCTTTGGATTGATATGAAAATGTCTACTCCTACTCCTAGTTGCAATATTTTCTTGCAACGGCTTCATCATTCCATCATCCTTTGTAAAAGTGGTTTCATCACCATTAGGAGGAATATTATCCCCACTATCATCATCCTCAACATAGTTAAGAAATTCATCAACATCATTGCGTGGAAAATTTTCTTTACCATCATCAATTGAAGAAAACATTTCACAAGAATCATCGACACTTTTGTAACCCTGACTCAAAAGAAATTCTTCACCATCTTGACCCATGCTTTCAAATTCTTCCCTGGGAGGATTCAATTCTTCATCACCATGAGTGTCTTTGAAATGGTCACTTGGAGAAAATGAAATATTTAGATCTGTGCCTCTAAAATTATCATTTCCAAGAAACTCTTCATCCTCCCCTTCCTCAGTGGTGCTCTCATAATCCTTGGGATTAAGCATAAGTGGAAACTTTGAATTTGTATTCACTAGAATTTCTTCATCCTGCCCCTCCCCTTCCTCACTGAAGCTCTCATAATCCTTAGGATTAGGAATAAGTGAATGCCTTGAATCTATATTTATTGGAAATTATTCATCCCCCCCTTCATCAGTGGTTAAATTATAATCGTTATGATTAGGATGAAGTGAAAATTTTAGCTTTGGAAATTCATCCCCGTCTTCATCAGTGGTGTTGGCATAATCCTTAGGATTAGGACGAAGTGGATATTTTGACGTTGCAAATTCTTCATTCCCCTCTTCCTCAGTGGTGCTGACATAATCCTTAGGATTAGGACGAAGTGCATATTTTGACTTTGCAAATTCTTCATTCCCCTCTTCATCTGTGGTGCTGACATAATCCTTAGGATTAAGACGAAGTGGAAATTTTGACTCTGGAATTTTTTCGTCCCCCTCTTCATCGGTGGTGCTTGCATAATCCTTAGGATTAGGACGGAGTGGAAATTTTGACGCTGTAAATTTTTCATTTCCCTCTTCATCAGTGGTGCTGGCATAATCCTTAGGATTGGGACGAAGTGGATGTTTTGACTTTGAAACATTATCATTCCCCTCTTCATCAGTGGTGCTCGCATAATCCTTATGATTAGGACGAATTTGATATTTTGACTCTGGAAATTTTACATCCCTCTTTTCATCAGTGGTGCTGGCATACTCCTCAGGATTAGGACAGAGTGGATATTTTGACTCTACAGATTCTTCATTCCCCTCTTCATTTGTTGTTCTCACATAATCCTTAGGATTAAGCTGAAGTGGATATTCTTCGTCTCCCTCTTCATCAATTGTGTCCTCATAATCCTTGGGATTAGGACGAAGTGAAACTTTTGACTCTGGAAATTCTTCATCATGCCCTTCATTACTGTTGCTTTCATAATCTTTAGGATTAAGAGTAAGTGGTATAACTGGCGCTCGATTTACAGAAATTTCATTTTGCTGCACCTCATCAATTTTGTTCTCATCATCTTTAGGATAACGACCAAGTCGATTTTTTGACTCTCTATTCATGGTGAACGAACTTCCGTTATATTCATCACTCTGAATAGAGTTGTTGCATGACGAAGATGTTGATGTTCTAGAAAGAAAAACTTCGCTATCAAAAGAAACCATGGCTTTCAACAAGAATAGGATGAATGATACAAATTCCTCTCCCACTTACAATATATAGCTTAAAGACTGAAAATTTCCCTCCAAATTTTCCCTCCAAAAAAATTCGCGAAAAAATTTCCCTCCAAAATTTCCCCCCAAAAAATTTCGCAAAAAACTTTCCCTCCAAAATTTTCATTTCATATATTTGGTACAAATATTAATCAAAAAATGTATTTAACATTTTTTTTAATAAACTATTTATGTTGAAATATTTTACTGATATTTATATTCAAAATATCCACAAAATATTTCTATCATGGATGCCTTCCAAACTAAAATAATGTTTTTATTTGAATGATTTAACATTGACTAGATGTAAGTATTAACTATAATATTACTATAATACCTAAATGCAAATATTAACTATTTTAACTATAATGACTACATGCAAATATTTTAAATTTTAAATTTTAAACTTACGTTATATTCATCTAAAATATATTTCAAAATTTATTAATAAACTGTTGGTCTTAAAATATTTCACCATACTTTCTATTCAAAATATCCACAAAATATTCCTTTCATGCATGTCTTCGAAACTAAAATAATTTTCTTATTTGAATGGTTTAAGAATGACTACATGTAAATATTTACAAAAATAACAACATGTAAATATTAACTATTTAAACTATAATTAACTACATGTACATATTTTAGATTTTAAAATTTAATCCCATGATTTTAAACATTGATTACATGTAAATATTAACTATGATAACAAAATGCAAATATTAACTATTTTATCTATAATATTAAATATAATTAACTACATGTAAGTATTTCATATTTTAATTTTTAATCTGAGATTATATTTGAATTATTCGACATTCAGTACATGTAAATATTAAATAAAATATTAATTATGATAACTACATGCAAATAATAAGTTTTTTTTTTTTTTTAAAACTATAACGGTTATGTTTTTTATTTATGAGAAAGAGAAAGAGTGGGACTTTGCCATAGCGTCCCCAATTACATCATAGTTATCCAGCAAGAGCTGTTTTTGAGACTTGAATTTGTCAAGGAATTTCAAAGGTTCTTTCCTCGTTTATGAATAGTAGCCCTTTTGTCGTTGCGCTCCCTTTGTTGGCCATCAAATCAGCTTCACTATTTGAGTTTCTGAGGATGTGATAAAACTTATAGGAAGCAAAGGCTAATAAGACTCTTTTCAGTCTTTCCAATATTCTGTTGAGGCCTGCATTTCTGAAATGCTCTTCAGTGTTTAGATTTTTAATGAGAATCTCCGAGTCGCCAAAAACCTGAATGTCTTTGATCCCTTTCTCTCTTGCAATTTGACAGGCTTTGAGGAGGCTAAGAATCTCTGCTTGGTTATTGGACTTCAGACCAAGGCCCCAGTAGAAAGAGTCCCGGGAAACTCCATTTGGGGTGTAGATGATCCCTCCAGCGCCGGAGGCACCGGGGTTCCCTTTGGACGCCTCGTCGAAAAAAATTGTGTGTATCTTTTGTGCTCGCCACCAATGCTGAAATAAGGCATCTGGTTCTCTCTTTCTCCAATCTGGGTGCGCTGTTTGGGGAGAGTGAAGATACTTTCGATGTTGAGGTTCAAGAGGGCCGAGCCACCTCTTCTCTACCGGCAGGAGCGTTGGATCCTCTTTAAAGTACTGTTGTTGGGTCGCTTCCAAGAGGAATGATTTGGATTTTGCTGCAACTTGCATCGGCGTGTGATTCAGATCATTAAAAATCATCTGATTGCGAGCCAACCAGATCTACCAGCAAACGAACTTGGGGAGGGCATTCCAAACTTTGCACCAAAAAGACTTGTGAGAAGTTCGATACGGATATAGGTGACTCCATTCAGCAAAAAGATCTGAAACAGTGATCTGAGAGGGAGAATTCATTTGGAATTCCTGTAGAATGAGGTCCCAGACTTCCTTGGCATAATGGAAATCAACGAATAAGTGTTGAGCTGTTTCAGCGTTGCGCCTGCATAAAACGCACCTGTGTGGACCTGCGAATTTCCTTTTTACTAGATTGTCACCTGTTAATAGCTTGTTGTGAACCAACGTCCAGAAAAATAAATTGAATTTTGGGAGGGCTAATGGCTCCCAGACATTTTTCCAGAACGCCGAATTATACTTGCTGATCCTTGATGCCTGAAGCGCACTGTACCCTTCGGCTGTTGAGTAATCCTCTGCTTGACCCCATCCCCAATGATCCTTCATGGAGCAATGGATCGGAGCGGCCTCCTCCAGCAGGTCGATCAAAATGTTTTGTTGGGGTAGAAGCCAGGCAGGGGCGCCGTGGAAAGCCCAGCCGGCCCATTCGCCGCAATGATCCCAAGTCGAGAGGTCAAATATGCTGTTTATGCCGGCTGTTTCAAGCCAGATTCTCAGATCAGATATCTCCTCTTTGTCAATTAATGTATCGCGCCCCATAATATGATCGTGCTAGAGTCGGGTGTGTTTACCATTCCCAGGAATCCTGTACACATATTGTTTGAAATATTTGCAGCTTTTGCAACAGAGTTTCCACAACAGGGTGCTGTTGGCAGTGTTGCCCAAATGGAGGTTTCTAAATGCAACATTATTAGTGTATTTTGATCTCAAGATTGCACTTACAGGGTGTGTTGGCTCTTGAACCATCTTCCACAGGATTTTGCCTCCGAGAGCTATATTGACCAGGGAAGGGTCTCGAATTTGCAGACCTCCCTCAGCTATGGGTTTTTTGACAAGCTCCCAGTTTACCAAATGCAGTTTCTTTTTGTTGCCCTTCCCTCCTTGCCAGAGGAAGTCTCTGAGGAGAGAGGAGATCTGATCCATAATGTTTCTTGGGGCGAGCAGGAATGCTGCTTGATAAATAGGTAGGGCAGACAGCTGAGACTTTATCAATATGACTTTACCGCCTTTGGTTAACCAGTGTCCTCCCCATGCAGCTATTTTAGTTTTAATTTTGCTGGTAATGTCGCTCCAAAGCGACCTCTTGTTCACTCCAGAAATTATGAGGAGCCCGAGGTATTTAATCCTGTCCCATTGGGAGTTCCCTTTGAATCCAAGAATATTAGCTATATTGTTGAGCTCTTGTTGGTCAATATTCCAATTGAAAACTTCGCTTTTTCTTTCATTTACTAAGGCTCCCGAAACTCTGCAATAGTTTCTGAGGACAGAATCAAAGGCCTTCACTATTTTGGTTGATGCTCCTCCCAATAGAAGCGAGTCATCAGCAAAGAGGGCATGATTCAGGGGATTGACACTAATAATAAGTATTTTAACTATAGTATGAACTATAATAAACTAAATGTAAATATTTTAAATTTGAAATTTTAATCCCACATTCGTTAAACAGTAAACCAATCAGACAATATACGCTATTTAAAAGGAATGATTGTTTCTATTCATCACATCACATCAAGTTTTCTGGTATTTGTTAGAGCAAATTTCTGGAGGTGTTGCGTTGGCATTGGTAACTTTATGGAGGCATTGCATTGCCATTGGAAGCGTTATGTCGCTATTGGTAATTTTGTGGAGGTGTTGCATTGGCATTGGTAACTTCGTGAAGGCATTGCATTGGCATTGGAGGCATTGTGTTGCTATTCGTAATTTTGTGGAGGCGTTGTGTTGGCATTGGTGACAACAACTTTTTGCATTTCAAAGGTTAGTTTTCCTTCTATTCTGTCAATTTAAAGACGATTTTGGGGAAAATCTGTTTTTCTATAGTTTTTTTTGTGTCCAAAAACTACTTTTTAAAGGTTTTTAGGTTCAAAAACCTTAATTTTTTTATATTTTTTTAGTGAAGAAAATGCAAAAAAAACTAAATTTTTTAGGGTTTTAAGAACAAAAATTTAGATTTTTTTTCTTTTTCTTTTTTAAGACTTATAAATTCATTTAGACAGAAAAATCCATAAAACGACCATGCACATAAAAAAAAAAAATATTATAACATTTTTTATTTGTTTTTTTTTAATCATAAATATATTAGTGATTTCATTATTTAAATTTTTTTTTATTTTTTTATTTTTTTTTAATTTGAGAATTTTTTTATTTTATATTCTATTTTATTTTATTTTTTTAATTTTAAATCTTTGTTTTATTCTTTTTAATTTTAAATCTTTAATTTTTTTTTTCATCATTGTTTTGTTATCTCTCTCTCTCTCTCTCTCTCTCTTTTAATGGTATTGTGATATAGTTTTTTTTTTAAATTTATTATATTGTTATATTAAAACAAATGTTTATATATATATATATATATTTTAATTATATGATGTTTAAAAACCAAACATTATTGTGATTTAATAAATTGTTTTTTTTTTTAATATATTTTGATATTTTTAACATTTTTTTTTTTATTAATAAATAATGTTTTAATAATTATATTATATATAAAAAAAATTAAAAATCGAAATTAAAAAAAAAATTAAAAAACAAAATAAAAATTAAAAAAAAATTAAAAAAAACATTTTAAAAAAAAAAATTTAAAAATTAAATAAAAAAAAAAAAAAAAAAATCGCGCGCAGGCTTGCCCGTTGGGCACCGGGGACCGGCCGGGCGGCACCATGGGGGCGGCCCAGCCCGCCTCCCGACCCGCCCCCGTGGCGCCGCCCGACCGGCCCCCGACACCCAATGGGCGGGCCGCGCGCGTATTGATTTTAAAATTTTTTATTTTTTATTTTTAAAATTTTTTTATTTTTTATTTTTTTAAATTTTTAAATTTTGTTTTTTAAATTTGTTTTAACAATTTTTTTTTTAAATTTTGGTTTTTTTTTTTTTTAATTTTTAAATTTTAATTTTTTTTTTTTTTTAATAATTTTTTTAACAAAACATTTTATAATTTTGATTTTTTTTAAAATTTTATTTTGTTCTTTATTTTTTTTTAAATAATTTGTTTTAATAAAACAATTAAAAATTCATAGAAACATTGTTATAAAAAAAAAAATAAAAAATAAAAAATAAAAAATTGTTATATAATATAATAAAAACATTGTTAAATAATAATTGTTAAAAATTTCAAAATATAACAAATATATATATATATATATATATATATATATATATCAAAAAAAAAAAATCATTAAACAACAATTATGTTTTGTTTTTAAACATTATATAATTAAAAAAAAAAATACAATATAATAAATTAAAAAAAAAACATTTGTTTTAATATAACAATATAATAAATTAATTAAAAAAAAAACTATATAACAATACAATTAAAAAAATAAAAAAATATATAATATTATAACATTTGTTATAAATAGTTAGTAACTTTTTTGTTTTTTTTTTTAAATATTAAACAAAAACTGAAGTTTGAAAATACTAGTTTATTTTTTTAAAATTATTTTATACAATTTAAACATATTTTTAAATTTTTTATAAAATGTATTCAAAACATATTATATAGATATATATACATATGATTTATAATATTTTGTTTTTAAATGAAAATTTTTATAGTTAATTTTACTGCTTTAATTTCAAACTATTTAGTTTTAGAAATAAATTTTGTTTATTAAATTTATTTTATCCGCAATATTTTTCCATTAACTAATATATATATATATATATATATATATATATATATATATATATATATATATATTTATTTATTTATTTATCAGGAAAATGGCATCAAAAAATATTTTTATGAATGTTTCTGCACCTAGGGCAGCAGCTCCCAAATCTATAGTGGCAGCTCGACGCACTATGGATACAACTCCCAAATCTAAAGTTGCAGTTGGACGCAATAAGGATATTGTTGCACACACTAATAAAAGTCAAGCAAGTGGGGCACCAGGTTCATTAAAGCTTATTTATGATTGGAAGAACGCCGAGGAAATAGATAAAACCGATTTCTCATGGTATCTTGAAGACAGTGAAATGGAGGCTGATATACACATCTATCTGATTTGTGGTATGATTGACTTAAATGAGCCATATGATGTGATGGGCAGAGTACGAGACATATGTATGGTCCTGAATACAAACACTATTTATGTTCTTGCAAGGAAGGCTCAGAAACGTGAGAAGGTTAGATATCGTCTATCAATCGTCAAGTATGACACAGATGAAATAACTTCAAAATTTTCTGAAGAAATATCAAGCAACATTGCAAATAACATTGTAAGTATGCTTATTTTTATTTCCTCTATGCATTATTGTAAGGATGATTCAATTTTTTATAAATTGTTGATCATTGACATGTTTTATTTTGTTTCATGGGATTTTGTTCCGGGTCTTTCAAACATGTTTGATGGTATTTATATGTTGGTGCCAAATGTTATGGATGTGATCAAAACTTTCCACAAAGACAAAGCAGAGGAAATGAGATTGAAGCAAAGAGCAATAGCTCGTGACACTGCAACAGTACAAAGAGGGGATCAACCAAGAGTCACTAAGGTGGGTCAATCTAGTAAACTTAAACATGTTTCTTTTAAAGGTGTCGAACATGAAACAGAAAATTATGATAGAATTAGTGAGGAGGAGATGAGAACTATTGTGCAAAAGGAGAAAACAGATCAGACACCAAAAAGAAAAATTGCCAAAGATGTCTCTCTTGCACCTCATGAAGGAGAGCTTGTTTATAAAAAAACTGATATGTTATCCAATAAGACTAGGAAATCAATATTGGTGAACTTGTAAAGGTCGTGAGCAGCAGTGAAGAACAAATTTAAAGCTCTTACGGAAGCAGAGAAATCATAACACCAGGTGCTGAGTTAGAGGATGGAATTATTAAAACAAAACAAAATGCTATTCGACAAGAGTTGAGGAAGAATAAATTAATTCTTGGTGGGCAAACATTTGAGCTTAATGTTAACCAATTTTATGGCCCAGATGAAGGACAATCTCAATATCAAATTAGAAAGGCCCATCACCTACATGCACATAATCTAAAAACATTGCTCAGGTTCAATCCATATGCGCATGTGGTGGATTATGTAGTTCTTGTCGATCCATGTCAGGTTCCCAACAAACAAGCATTTGACAAGACAAAATGTTTTGATTATAAATATTATGTAATTGGAGGGAACCATTCAATAGAGGCTAAGAGACAATTGATTGCATAATATCCCAATAACTATCTTTTTCAAACAGTGAAATGCATCATTTACGCTGGCTTAACAGAAATGGAATCAAAGTTATTGGCATGGGATCATAATGCAGATAATGAGTACAGAATGAAAATGAATTTCATCCAAAGGGTCAGATTTATTCATAATGAATTCATAGAAAAATGTCGTGGGGATAAGACACAAGTTATTGTAGAATTTCGAAAGGAATGTTTAATGGAAACAGGTTATCAAATTGATGAAAAAAAAGCAAAAGATGGAAAATTGAATACAAATCTCTTCAAAGGCACAGATAACATTTTTCAGTTGGCATTTAGAACTGGGGAGGTATGGGATTTGATTGATGATATTTTTAATCGGTGGGAGAATATTTTCATAAAAAATCAGAAGGTTAGAAAGAGTAAACCCATAATATGTACCAACAGTAAGGGGGCTCCTGAAATGAAGCAACTTCCAGAGGATATGACTATTACACCTTGGAGAACAATGCAAGGTGTGAAGGATGATAAATTAGTCAAATCAGTATTAGCCCATGTGAAGTCGGGTGAATTATCAATGGAAGAAATGTGTGCAGAATTTCAAAAGTAAGTTTCTTGAATTATTTCTTTCATTATAATTTTATTTTAAATAAAACATAATAATGTTGGTAGAATTTGTTATACATGTCAATATATTAACGCTTTTAACTTGATTTATTCAGTTAGAAATTTTTTATGAAAATACAAGAACACATGGTTAAAATGTTGAATGAAGATAGTTGAGATGATGTTGTACGCAACTACCCAGAAGCAAGTTCTACATCAACACTAAAAGAGTTTTATATTGCATTCAATAAGGTATGTTGATTTATAAATTTATTTTATTCATATTTTAACTATTTTTATTTTATTACTTATACATATCTATATATATATATATATATATATATATATATATATTTTTATGTCATTAAAGATGTCGAAGAAGGATGGAAATGGAGTACCAGATACTTTCAAAAGCTTTATTGAAAAAATTAAGATGGAGAACATGAGAAGGAAGCGTCTTATGAATGTTGAACTAGATCCTACTCTTAATCATTACATTTGGAATGGGCTCGACAGTGTCCAATATCAAATAATACAAGGTGGCTGTGAAGACATTGCATCATTAATACCTAAAAGGGAATATGGCCTAGTTATTGCAGATATTCCTCATGGTTTCAATTTCCCAGACATTGAATATGATAGAGAACCATATACTTATCAAGCTTTTAGTAAAGTGGTTACGGGTTTTCAAGAAGTGACAACATCACCACTTTGGCAATTTGTGACATTTCATTCAGACACACAGTTTCCAATGTTATTAACAACCTTCAAGGGTAAAGCAAACTCAAGGATGCAACTTACATGGTAAGATTTTGAAATTGTATGTTTGATTCCTCCTAAATTTTTTTATTCATGTAAAATTTAATTGAACTTTTACTATGTTATGTTACAAGAAAAAGTAAAATATTGTTTCTTCCGAAGATCAGCCTATTATAAATGATTGTGAGTTCATCCATGTTGAATGTTGGACAAAATATGATAGCTATAAGCATATTATTATGAATCGAGTAGATGGGAAGAGTCATAGTCAAGTATTGGTTTATGATGCAGTTGTAAGAAAACTAGCATATGAGGATAAAGATGCAAAAGGAGATATAGTTAACATTTATCAAAAACCACAAGCATTGATTAACTATCTTATAGATCTATGTTCAAATGAAGGAGAATGAGTTTTGGATTTATTCTCAGGTTCAGGTAAGTTTTATTATACAAATTTAAATTTAAATATTATCTTTCTTACTTTTTATGTCTCCATACTAATTTTCTTACTTATTTTTTTTGTGCTTGATGATTAGGTACAACACTAGCATGTTGCCTACTAAAAGGAAGAAATTGCATTGCCATTGAGAAAGACCCAGTTCAATGCAAATTTATTCAACAAATAATTAACGCTCTTAAATTCCTTCCAGATGCGAAGCAAGAAGTTGGTTTGAGGAAATGAGATTTTAATGAATCACGTGTGGAAAAAAAAGCAAAGGAACCTCAACCACCATTATATGGAATGATTGGAAAGGGACACTTTGGAAGATTTGCTGACATGAAAGATCCATTAGAAGACGGAAATGATCAAAATGAAAAAGAAAATGCTGCGGAAGAAGCCATCAATGCTGTCCTAAATGATGTTGAAGATGTATTAGTTGATATTGTTGATGATGTTTAAGTTATGCTTGCAAACAAAGTTTATTTTTTAGAACTATTAATCAGTTTTACTTGTAATGTTTAGACTTTGATATTTTATGAGAACAACCCTTTTTTTTTGCAAAAAACATGTGATTGCTATTATTTTTTGACATAAAATTCAATAAAAATGTTGTCTTCTTAAGTTTTTTTGTTAAGATTCTCCCAAAAAATTAGTTTATTTAACATGTTTTTTCCAACAAAAACTCTGTAAAAGTGTATTTTTTGCATTGTATTTATATTGAAAAATTGTATTTTTTTGTCATATGGTTCAAAATATTGGCTTTTTAGCGACAATTTTTTGATGTGCATTGAAAAATTATTTAACAATACATAAACATGTAGAAAATATAAACTTTAGAATATTGACCCTTTTTCCATCTTTTATGTATGTGAAAAAGTGAAGATATCATTACAAGTTTTTATTTTTAAAAAAATTATTTTTTTTATTTTTAAAACACAAGTACATAAATGCACTTACAAATAAACATCTCACAGAAGAAGAAGACATTAGAAAATCTATAGTGTCAAAATAAATCCTATAAAAAAAACGTTGGTGATGATACACCACCACTATTCAAAATCGACATAAAAAACATCACTTAAAAAAAAAAAATTAATTAAAAAAAAAAAAACAAAATGAAAAAAACTTAAAGTGCCAAAAACATGCTCAAATTTTTTTTTCTTGATTCTGCATCGCCACTTTTTCAAAATTAGGTGTTTTTCTTGATACTTCAAAAAGTAGGTAACATTGAGGTTACCTATTTCATCGGTAACATTGTTCAAAATGGTGAAGGCTTAAGATCTGAAAGTATAAGAACATCCTTCTTTTTTCTTCAACTCTGTTTTTTGACCTTTGTTTGAGCTATCTTACTTCCTTTTCTGGTTCAAGTTTTGAGCATATTAGAACCAATTTATTTCTATCCTGGCTCAGGATTTAAACAGATTAGAGCCATGCATATTTTTTAAACTCATAGGTTCATATTTTAGCTTATTTGAACCTTTATTTTCTATCCTAATCTACCTAACTGATAAGCCAAGATTAAACTGTTTGGAAAATATATTTCACTAACCTATCAGCAGTAAATTGAAAAACTAATTAGTCATGATTAAACTGTATGACTAACTAGAAGCGTGTTTTTTAGGAGTGGAATTTGAGCTTGCACACTTTCATATTTTGTTTCTCTTTTTGGCATGGGGTTGTACCTTTCTTGTTTTAAAATCTGCCCTCTTTTCTCTTTTCTATTGTTTTTGTATTTTTATTTTTCTAACTTTGAATGCAATGTTCAGACTATGATATTTACAATGAAAAATAAAATTCTTTGAAACTCATGACTCTTGGCAGAAGTAATGCTTTAACATCCTGCCATTGACAGTATCTCCATACAGATCTTCTCCATTCAATTCTTTCAAGAAAAAATCATTGTGGCCCCTCTCAGCATGAATAATATAGGGCCCTTTCCATAAGTTCTCAAACTTGCCATGTTTTCCCTTCTCTTCCTTTCTTAAATCCCACTTAAGAACAAAATTTCCAACTTGGAAATTGTTTTCCTTAGTCCTCTTGTCAAATAGTTTCTTGATATTTTCTTGGACTAACTGTGTTCTTTCATAGACTTCTTCCTTAGTTTGTTGTAAATTAATTGTTTGGTTGATTCTCCTCTGCATATCATTCTCTTCAATCTGCACTTCTTGAAGGAGTTTCATGACTGCAACTCATAATGAAGTGGGAAAGACTGCATCCATTCCATAGACCAGCTGATAGGGGGATATATTTATTGACTTCTTTGTAGTTAATCTATCAGCCCATAAGGCATGAACCAATTTACTGTGCCATGATTTCTGATTCTTCTCCAACATCTTTTTAATGATATTGATGAGGCTCTTATTGGAGGATTCAACTAATCCATTTCCTTGGGGATAGTACGCAGTAGAATGGCCCAAGGTAATGTGGTATTTGTAACAGAAATAAACCATTTTCTTACATTTAAAGGCAGCAGCATTATCTGTTATGATTTTTCTGGGACAACCAAATCTGGATAGGATATTTGTTTCAAGGAACTTGATAATGAAAGAAACATTAGCATTTCTAGAGGGTATAGCTTCTATCCACTTGGTAAAGAAGTCAGTGGCCATGAGGATCCAATTATGTTGGGCTGAGGAAGATGGGTGAATTTCCCCAATGAAGTCTAAACCCCATTGTTGAAAAAGTGCCTCAACTCTGATAGGATGTAATGGTAAGGGAAGGATTTTTCTTTTGCCATCAAAAATTTGACACTTATGGCAAGACATGACTAAATTCTGAGTGTCTGGGAAAAGGGTAGGCCAATAGTGACCAGATCTAAGAATTTTTTTGCTGTGGAATTCCAGTAGAGGTGTCCTCCACATTCTCCTTCATGTAGCTCATGCATGATATTTCTAGCATCATCTTCGAGTAAACATTTAAGAAAAATTATAACAGCATTTTTCCAATACAATACCCCATCGAAGATGCAATAACTCAAAGCTTTTTGTTTCAAAAATCTAGCTTTAGTTTTAGAAAAAGAAGGATGGGCATTTAAATATAAAAGCACATAAATAACGTCAGCATACCAAGGAGAATTCAGAAATGTGTCTTCGATGAAAGGGGCAGTAAATTATTCTACTTCTTCCAATATATCTACCATGTTCATATCTAGTGCTTGGAAGTTAGATTCAGCCATAAGTTTTGCTAATCCTTGCCCTTTAACTAGTTTGGTGGGCCTGATTTTTAAGTCATATTCAAGAATAGTTGCAATCCATTTTCCCTTTTTACCATCAGGGTCTTGAATTAGAATGTCCTTGACAACAGTATGTGGAACAAAAGAAATTATGTGAGAGTGTAAAATATAGACCCTAAAGTCTTTTAATGTTTTCACTAAAGCTAAGGCTTGCTTCTCCATGATGTTATACTTGAGAGGAGCATCTCTTAAGGCCCTACTAAAGAAGGATATTGGTTTGTTCTTGCCCCAAATCATTATTTTGATGTAAAACTGCAACTATTGTAAGCTCAGATGCAAAAGAAAAGATATAAAAGTCTTTGGTGAAATCTGGACTGATCAAGATTAGTGTTTGAGTAAGAGCTTGTTTGACCATTTCGAATGATTGTTTAGCTTGTGTAGTCCATTTCACACCTACATCTCTCTTAAGCATGTTGCTAATTTTTTTTAATAGCTCAACAAGGTTAGGGATAAACCTCCTCAAAAAATTAATCTTTCCAATGAAAGATTGTAATTATTTGAGGCTTCTTGGATGGCTGATTTGAAATATGCCATCTATCCTTTTAGGGCCTATTTTGATTCCCTCTTCTGAAATTATGTGACCAAGAAGTTTACCTTCTTGGAGACCAAAGAGTGTCTTCTTCGGATTCAAAGATAAGCCAAATTTCCTACACTTCTCAAAAACTTTTCTTAAGTGAATCAAATGTTCTTCATCAGTTTTTGAGAAAACTGTTATGTCATCAAGGTAAATGATAATGAAATAGGAAATATCTTCAGAGAAGGATATGTCCATGGCCCTTTGGAAGGTGGCCCTTGCATTCATCAATACGAAAGGCATTTTGACATACATAAAGGTGCCCCAAGGTGTGGTAAAAGCAGTTTTGATTTTATCACTTGGGAGCACTAACACCTAGTTGTAACCTGAGAACCCATCTAAGAGTGATATCCTTTTTGACCCAACTACCCTTTGAAGTATATGGTCCATCTTGGGCAAGGGGTAGTTGTCTTTTAGGGAGGCTCTATTTAAATTTCTGAAGTCAATACAGAGCCTGATTTCCACTGTCTTCTTTCTAATAGAAACTAAGTTTGATACCCATTCTGAATATCTAATTGGTACTATGATCCTAGCATCATGCATCTTTTCAATTTCAGCCTTAAGCAAAGGTAATAAAACAGGATTTATTCTCCTTAGTTTTTGTTTAAAAGGCTTTTGATTTTCCTTCAAAGGAATCTTATGCTAAATGATGTTAGTATCATAAGATTTCAGGTCTTTGTATCCCCAAGAAAACACATCTTTAAACTCTTTGAACAGCTCTATATCATTAAAGTCGAAAAGGTGCAATTTTATGTGAGCTGGGAGAGTGCTAGATAATTTAATCAGCTTGGGTTTTGCTAGGCTACCTATGTTGTGTTCTTCTACATCTGTTTCCACAGGCTCCATTCTTGGTTCTTTGGCTACATCATTAAAGTCGAAAAGGTGTTCTAAAGGTGTGAGACCTCTTGGAATTGTATCACTCATGCATTGTAGAACTTCCAAGTCTTCCTGGTCTGCGTTGTCAATTAATTCTGCTTCAAAAGGATTCTCACAGTGATTCATATCAGCAAAATGCGTTATTTCAACTTCTGGGATTTGTTCAATATACAAACAATTTTCTTTATGGATGGTTTCTGATATTGGTATGGCAAAATCATTCTCTGATTTTAAGAAATCAGCTATGTGTTTGTCAGAATCAAACACTTGCCAGTGATCTTCGTTATCAGGTACTGCAGGCCTGTGTTTTACCTTTACACTAAGCTGCTCATTTATCTTAGGTATTTGGCAGTTGCTGGCATTTAAAGCGAGTTCATTTGCTAGATGATTTAGTGTTCTTGGAATGAAAATAAGTTCATACTTTTCAAAGGTTTTCAATAAATCAAGGGCAACATTCTGATATTCCCTAAGCCTTGGATTTCTAGCTGAGTATTCTCCTTTGATTTGTCTTATGATAAGTTCAGAATCTCCTAATATTGATATATTTTGGGCTTCTAATTGTTTAAGCAATTTAAGCCTAGGAGAAGTGCTTCATACTCAACAATATTGTTGGTGCATGGGAAATCCAATTTATATGAAAAAATATGATTTGTATTTTGAATCCACACACCTGCCCCTGCACTTGTTTTATTACAAGATCCATCAAATTTTATTGTCCAAAGTATATCAGCCTTATTTTCATTCTCTTGTTGCTATTGATTTTCAATGTTTTGAATCTGATTTGAGGGAAGTTCTGATTGTTCTGATAAACTGATGGGGTCTACGTTTTCTTTATCTTGTTGAGTGATTTCATTTTCATTGTACAAGATAAAGGAATCTAAACTTGATTGAATAGAATAGATTGGAGAGTTTTTTGGTTTATATATGTTGCTCACCATGCACTTCATGTGAGATTCCCTGTATAATCTTCTATTTTGGTTAAAAACAGGGATGGTGGCATAAGACATGTCCATTTGAAGGTTCCCCTGAAGTTTGGCTCCCCATGATCTTGATAAGAGCATGCCATACTTAGGGGGAATGTCAGCTACAACTATGTCCATTACTAGACTCTTAGTAGGGATTTGAGATAAGTTAACACATAAATCTTTGATTAAACCTAAACATTTGACTCTGCTTGAGTCAAAGGAATACAAGTCTTTGTATGGTTTAGTAATTTCTAAGCCTAAGCTTTCCATTACTACCTTGGCCATAAGATTATGTGAAGCTCCAGAGTCTAGCATGGCATTGTGTAAGATTTTCTCATGTATATTCAAACTAACATAGAAGGAAGGAACATGTCCTTCTTGGTATTTTCCTTCAACTTCTGGACCAAAAAACAACTCAGGCTTGTCATCTATCAATTTTAAGGTATCAGTATCACTTCCTAAGTTCAAAGCTTTTAAAACTTGGTTTTTTTACACTTCTTGGGTTACTAGTTCAGCTAGGGGGATGGTAAATTTTAGCTTTGCAATCTCTCCCTCAAGGCTGAAAGGAACAATTGATTTGGTCATATTTACATCTATTTTTTCAATGGAATTCCTTTCAGCAATTTTGATTTGTTGAACTTTATTTGGACTGGTAATTGGGACAGTTTTATTAGATCCACTAGCTTAAGTGATAGGGATGTTTTGCTCAACATTAGGCTAGCTACTTTTCTCTTTGTTTGAATCTGTTTTCTTAGCCAAAATGTTGGTTTTCTCTGTTGTCTTCTTGGGCTGCCTTTCTGCGTTTTTCTTGACAGCAGTGCTAGTTTTCTTATCTTTTGAATTGTCTATGTTCCCTTTGCTCCTAAGATCATATTGTTTGTGCACCTCCTAATTGCATTTTCAAACCCCAATCTATAATCATCAGAATCTTCATAGGTGTTTGTATTTTTATGAGAGGAGAAGAAACCTTGTTCTTCTTCAGTGAGGAAAACATCATCCCCACTGTCTGATCCAATCAAGTTCACATGACCTTCTCCCAACCTTTCGATCTCCCTATCTTCCTCATATTGATCTACATAGTTTTGTTGGAAGGGAGGTCTAATCTGTTGGTCACTTTCTTTTTGTTTATCTTGATTGTTTTCTCTTCTATAATTCTGATTTCTGTTTCTATTTTGGTTGTTTTGAGGTTCTCTTGGTGGCACTCTATCATTCAAGTTGATCTTTTTGAGCATCCTCTCCATTACCTTCACTAGGTTGTAAATTTTTGTGTCAGAAGTTGAGGTTGAGGGTACAATTTCATCTTTATAAGTTACCCTCTTCTCTGATCTCAACCTATTTCTTTTCTCAATTATGTTTTCTTCTACGCTCACAACTCCCTTCTACATATCTTCTAATGTTAAGTAATCTCTATCCCTTAATTGATAGGCCATTTCGGCATCAAAACCTTCAGGGTATATTACTAAGGCCATGCCTTGGGGAGGTTTCATGTGAGGTGGAAGAGCATTGTAAACATTTTTAAGCCTAGTGTAATAGTCATGAACACTCTCCGTTGGATTTCTTTTGAGACTGTTATATTCTTCTAATATTTGAAGAGGGTTCTTCTTGGTTTCCCATTTGTTTATGAATGTTTGGTGCAAAGCAGGGAGATCATTGATGCTATTAGGAGGTAAGTTCTTAAACCACTTCTTTACATCTCCTCCTAAACTTTGGGCAAACATCCTCATCTTAATGTTTTCCTCTTCTATCTCCATGTAATCAAAAGCATCTTCCATCCTATCTACATGATGTTGAGCTGTTGTAGACTCTTTTCCAATGAAATGAGGAATTTTGGATTGGTACTCATTTGCTAAGGGAAGCAGAGGTTGTGGTAACACTAATGGGGCATACCATGTTGCCATAGCTGGAAAGAAAGGTGGATTTACAAGAGGTGGATTTACAAGAGTGAAAGTGGGCTGAAATGGAGTGTTTTTCACAGTGGTAGTATGGACTGGAGTGGAAGAAACACTTGGGCCAACAAACTGGTTTTGAGCAGATTTTTTATGGAAAAGGCTAAAGTGATGAAGAAGCTGGGAATCGAGAGGAGTGGAATGTGAGGCCTCTCTACTAAAGCTTTGTTGCAAATCTGCAATGTCAAGATCAGTTTGGTTTAAATCACCTTGAGATCTATTTCTAAAGATGTTCTTTGTATGATGTAAATAAAAATGTAAATTCTCTAAGTGAACAAGGTTTTCAGGGATGGATTTTGTTCTTAAGAGGCTCCTATCAGCAGCTGATTTTCCAGATTTAGAAGTTTTCCACAGAATTCTCTTTGGATTTTCAACTATTAAAGGAGGATTAGGGTCTAGATGGGATCTAGTGTTGATCCTATGTGAAGCCAAACTGCTCTTCAAAAATGAGAGAGGTTAAAGTTTTAGGGACTGTTTTTTGGAAGTTTTACCTTTCACAATGTCTTGTATAGTATGGGACTAGGCTTCTAAAATTCTTCAAGGCTGTTTAACACAGTCCTAAAGAGATCTAGAGACCTAGATGAGTAATAGGCCTACTGGGGCTAGTGGAGTCGAAAGGTGGAAAATTTTTAGCTTCTATGAAGGTAAAATATTGGATGGTTCCACCACCATGTGTATCATGAAGCCAAACTAAAATATTTTTGGGGTTTTCTGAGTTTTTTCAGTCCTATGGGTTATGAGAGTGTCCTAAATCTTATTTAACACTTAGCTAAGGTGTCAAAAACATACAGAGTTCACTCTTATGGCTTGGTAACTGATTCCTTCAAGGTTTGATAAGGTTCTATGAGAATCCTAAGGGTTACTTAGTTTGTCACTGATTCAATTGGGTCCTATCATGATTACCATTTTTGTTAGGTAGTGCTTGAAGAAGGCTACTTATGTTATACTAGACAACGAGTGTTTTGTTTTAAATATTTTTACTCAGGGTCCCACCGTGATTGCCATTATGTTGGTCTCCCGTGTTTTGATAGTTTGGAAAATCAAAAGAGAAGGCAACATCAAACCAATCTTTAGAGTTCCAGGATCTAGTCCTCCTGTTATCTGAGAGGGATCTCTCAAATTTATTTGTTTTGCAAAGGTTTAACTTGTGTGATTTTTAGTATGGATTTTAGACTAGTTATTAAGTGCAAGTGTTTGTTTGTTTGTTTGGTCGAATTGATACAACAGAATATGAAAAGTCTAGGAAAGGCAGGTAGAAAGAAGGAGTATCAGTTTCATTGGGCAATGGAGTCAAAAAGAGGTTATGACAAACTTATCAATGGATATGGCATATCAAAGGGAAAATCTAACTTGGCCATAGGATCCTTTAGTTTATGAATGAGATGGACATTAATGGTTTAGAAAAGAGAAGCCTAATTCTCAAGAGAGGGAATTTGAAAACATGACTTGAACAATAAAGAGGTATTTGATAGAAAGGGCTAAACATAAATTATACAAACCACACTTTAAGAAAATGATGACTTCAAAACAACTTTTAAAATAAATCTAAGATTCGGGAACACATCCTATTTCCTCAAAGATTTTATTTCAAATGACTTAGAAAAACATAAAATATTTACTGATAATTGCAGTCATAGAAGAGGGAACACCTAATACATCTATGATCACAACTATAAAAGACCTTTAAGACAACTTTTTAAGCAAGGACAAAGGGCATGATCAAAACAGACCTCCTTGGCTCACTATAAACAAAGATACTTCAAAGGGAGATTTCAATAACAACCTTTAAGTGGCAGCAGACAAGCAGGGAGAACCATAAATCATGTTGAAACCAACTATTCGAACTATTAGAGAAATAAACAAGCATGAGGACTAAAGAGAGAGATTAAAGACTCTAAAATACCTCAGTAGAAGAAAACATAAAATAGTGAAGGATAAACAGGTCTAAGGTGCTTCCAGGAGTCATTTCTTAGCCTAAAACTTTCATCCTACTGTAGTAAGGAATTATGGAACAAAATGAAAACAAGGGAAAACATTAAACAGTTCAGAATACTTCACCAATAGCCAAGCTCATGGATCCAATGATAGAGCCTCCTCAACAACAAGCATGCAACAACATCATCAGGGCTTCCAAGACTTCAATTTCTTCTTCAACTTCAACAAACTATGTATTATTTCAGAGAGTTTCAGTATTAAAACTAGTGATCAAACAACCTGTATCTCACCTTATTCAGAAGTATTTATAGAATAAATGAGGAGGTGGAGGAGCTTTAGGTTTCAAATGCAATAAATTCTACACTAAATGCAGCTCCAAACCTCGAAAACCATGCAAGGCCTAAGGCAAGAGAGCATTGAATTATGATTCTATTTATTTACTCTGTTTCTGTCTTTTTAAACTCAAAGGGAAAAAAGATTGACTTCAAGGCCTATTTCTTATCTTTGTAACAACTTTTCTAACAATTTGAGAATTTGTTCTTTATTTGGTAATAATTGTTCAGCTATCTTCAGATAAATATCTTATGTTCAGGCAATAACTAGACCTTCTTTGATTGCTTTGAGGCCGCAGGTGTCTTTTGGTAGCTACAGAGGATTCAATTAGCCTCTGATGTGGCAGTGGAGGCTTCTCAGACTGATATATATCATTGTTTTAACCTAAAACACCTTTAATTTACTTGAGTTCTATGTTTTAGGCTTAATGAAGCCTAATTTTTGTCTTCTGGTCTTCAAACTGTCTTCAATTTTTGATCAAGTCTTTGATTAATCGAATTAATTCCTTGATCCTTCCAAAATTGTGTTAATAGTATTTAAACAAGTTTTCTTCTTTTGATTTTATCCCTGGATACTGATACTCTTTGCTTGATTAAGTTTTGTTGTGTCTTGTTGATGTGCAGGCATTACAGAGTTTTTATAATGGCGTCATTGCTCATGAGGCACTGATGAAACATGATATGGAACCCTGCAGAGTGATCTCCTTCATGAATAAAGGCCTGGGGGATCGTCATACCCGACCTTTAATTTTCTTTAAAAACAATTGAAAAACCTTTAAAACGTGCACAAACAAAGAAAAATTAAGAAAAATCCTGCGGGGATGGGTTCAGACTGCTTTGGAGTTTAAGTTAGTTTCATGACTGTTGGATGAAAGCATCCAACGACGAAGATTGATCGATGGGGTCAGATGGGAGGCAGTTGAATAAACGGTGGGGAGATTAAGTCAGAACCATTAATCCGCAGAGATCAATGGTTGAGATTAATCGTGAATATACAATGCGGAGGGACAAATTTATAATAAAATAGACAAAAATGCAAAGGAAAATGGGTGAAAAGCCTTTGGCGGAGGAAGAAAGGATTAAATGAAATTCAGGGTTTCGGGATAATTCTAGGTCGTCGGATGAGATCAGCCACAGAGATCAACGACGGAGATTCACTTATGAAGTCCCTTGGAGGATGGGCAGAGGGCGATGAACTAAGAGGCGAAATTAAACGTGAGCCATTAGACCTCAGAGATCAACGACAGAGATTAAACATGAGAAAATGCAGTGTAAATGGGGAAAATGGTTTCGGCCAAAGAAACCACTGGTTTCGTGCGATGAAAAGGAGGGAAGGCGGTATTGCCTTTTTGAACGCAATATGCATTAGCGATGGACACGTGGCATTTTAAAACCACCCACATCGCTCAATTCTAAAACATTAACTTGCAGACTCAAAATTACGCGAAACCGCACGCTGGCCGTCAGATCTGGGGCCTTAGATCAGACGGTCGTGAGGAGAGCGCGATGGAGAATGGATGCACAGGCGATAAAAGGTGGGGCAGGTTTAAGGCGGTTTTAATCTTGACCATTGAATCAGGGGATGAACGACAAGGATTGATCAATGGGGGTGGTAGGTCCCAAATGAGTTGGGCCTACTAGGTTAAATATGGACCGTTGGATGTAATAGATCAACGGATCAGATTTAATCTTGGGGTTAATGAAATAAAATATGAGGCAAGGTTCGGGCGGAGAAAGGGTGATTGTGGACCGTTGATCTGCAGAGATCAACGGCGGATCTTCACCAAAAACTTTATACAGCGGGGTTTTATGAATTTAACAATGGGTGTCAAGCTTTAATCTGGACTATCGGATGTATGAAATAGACGGCCTAGATCTAATCACAAGATCGCCAATCGGTGGGGGAGAGAGGAAAGGTGCAAAAGAAATTTGCGATGCAATTACATGTGGACTGTTGATCTTTGGATAGATCGACGGCGGAGATTAGTTTGTAAATGCCAAAGGTGGAAAAACGGGCTTTGGGAAAGAGCAATGTGGACAGTAGGATCTAGGTATGGCGAAAACAAATCGATGGTTGGGAAACCAACGCAAGGTCGCCAATCAGAGGGGGGCAATAAAATATTTAAACGCATCCAATGGAAAATTCTGATGCGAGATCCCGACGATCGTTTGATTGGTTTAGATCGACGATTGGTATTCGCCCAACCAATGAACCGTTGATACTTAATAAAAGTTTATTTTTCATGAAATACGAAGGAAAAAAGGTTTTGGAAAGGCTTTTAGCCTTTTAGCGCCCGGTTGCGGGGCTTTTGGGGTTATATGAAAAGATGAAGGAATCGGGGGTTATAAAGAAGAGGGGCTAATAGCAATCGGGAATTTTTAAAAGCGAGAGGTAACAAAACACAAAGGAATGCCCCAATTGCGATTGCACGATCAGGCCTCAGAGCTTGGTCTTAACGCTGGTTTTATGTGGAAATAAAGGGGTTGGGGGCTAGGGCCAAAAGGGCTTAAGGCCTTAGCACAAAAAGGCTTATTTTCATGATTTTTCAAGGATTTCAAAGGATTTTGAAAGCTTCCAATAAGGTTAAAAAGGAGTTTTAAACCTTATCTAAGGGTTTTTATGAAGGGAAGGAAGGGGAAAACGAGGAAAAATAGAGGAATTTGATGAGGAAAAAGGGAATAAAATGGAGGTTAAGTATGAGTGAAAGGGAGGGTAAAATGAAAGGGAAAAGAATGGGTTTTTAGCAGTCTTTTTCTTCAGGAAAACAACAGATTTTCAGAATATAAAAGGGAAATAGCAGTGAAGATTAGCTAAATTATTAGTTATCTTCATAAAAACTTCAAGGATGATAGGTTCTCAAAGGGGAATTATCTCTTGGAGTTTTGAAGAACAAAATTAGCCACCTCTTGGTATAACAAATTTATCAGTGGCTAACAATGGCTCCACTTGGGGAAGACAGCTGGTTCTTTAGGTTTCTAGAGCCTCAGTTGCATATCTTTGGCTTTCATTCAACCAGTGCTTTAATCCATTTGGCAGCAACCTTTGCTTTTGATGATCTCTGCAGCAATTTAAAACAATGGAATTCTATCAAAACAACATGTCTACCTACCCATTCCTAATGATCCTAACATTTTTTCTTCTTTTCAGAGTGCATTTAGACTAGCAAACTCTCTTCAACAAAATTTTATTCTTTTGAAAAGAAAAAAAAAAATAATCTAATTCTACACTTATTCCTCCATGAACTCAGATTAAGTAGTTGAGTTCATAAGCTTCTCTGCCTATCTACTATCTGTTAGGATTAGACTATCTAACAAATTTTTTTTCTCTAAGTTCTAAAACAAGAAATTTAAAAGCAGACAAGTCACGATTGAATAGTCTAACTTGTTGCTGATCTATGGCATAAAAAAAAGTTGCACATAGATAATTATTTGCAGAAAATTGAATCAAAATGGTGAAGGCTTAAGATCTGAAAGTATAAGAACATCCTTCTTTTTTCTTCAGCTCTATTTTTTGACCTTTGTTTGAGTTGTCTTACTTCCTTTTCTGGTTCAATTTTTTAGCATATCAGAACCAGTTTATTTCTATCTTGGCTCGGGATTTAAACAGATTAGAGCCATGCATCTTTTTTAAACTCATAGGTTCAGATTTTTAGCTTATTTGAACCTTTATTTTCTATCCTAATCTACTTAACTATTAAGCCAAGATTAAACTGTTTGGAAAATCTATTTCACTAACCTATCAGCAGTAAATTGAAAAACTAATTAGTCATGATTAAACTGTATGACTAACTAGAAGCGTGTTTTTTAGGAGTGGAATTTGAGCTTGCACACTTTCATATTTTTTTCTCTCTTTTTGGCATGGGGTTGTACCTTTCTTGTTTTACAATCTACCCTCTTTTCTCTTTTCTATTGTTTTTTTATTTTTATTTTTCTAACTTTGAATGCAATGTCCAGACTATGATATTTACAATGAAAAATAAAATGCTTTGAAACTCATGACTCTGGGAAGAAGTAATGCTCTAGCATCCTGCCATTGACAGGACCTCCATACAGATCTTCTCCATTCAATTCTTTCAAGAAAAAAGCATTGTGACCCCTCTCAAAATGAATAATATAGGGCCCTTTCCATAAGTTCTCAAACTTGCCATGTTTTCCCTTCTCTTCACTTCCTGAATCCCACTTAAGAACAACATTTCCAACTTGGAAATTGTTTGCCTTAGTCATTTTATCAAATAGTTTCTTGATATTTTCTTGGACTAACTGTGTTCTTTCATAAACTTCTTCCCTAGTCTGCTGTAAATGAATTGTTTGGTTTATTCTCCTTTGCATATCATTCTCTTCAATCTGCACTTCTTGAAGGAGTTTCATGACTGGAACTCCTAATGAAGTGGGAAAGACTGCATCCATGCCATAGACCAGCTGATAGGGGGACATATTTATTGACTTATTTGTAGTTAATCTATCAACCCATAAGGCATGAACCAGTTTACTGTGCCATGATTTTTTATTCTTCTCCAACAGCTTTTTAATGATATTGATGAGGCTCTTATTGGAGGATTCAGCTAATCCTTTTCCTTGGAGATAGTAGGCAGTATAATGGCCCAAGGTAATGTGGTATTTGTAACAGAAATCAACCATTTTCTTATATTTAAAGGCAGCAGCATTATCTGTTATGATTTTTCTGGGACAACCAAATCTGGATAGGATATTTGTTTCAAGGAACTTAATAATGACAGAGTCATTAGCATTTCTAGAGGGTATATCTTCTATCCACTTGGTAAAGAAGTTAGTGGCCGTGAGGATCCACTTATGTTGGGCTGAGGAATATGGGTGAATTTTCCCAATGAAGTCTAAACCCCATTGTTGAAAAGGTGCCTCAACTCTGATAGGATGTAATGGTAAGGGAAGGAGTTTTATTTTGCCATAAAAAATTTGACACTTATGGCAAGACATGACTAACTTCTGAGTGTCTGGGAAAAGGGTAGGCCAATAGTGACCAGATCTAAGAATTTTGTTTGTTGTGGCCTTCCAGTAGAGGTGTCCTCCCCATTCTCCTTCATGCAGCTCATGCATGATCTTTCCTGCATCATCTTCAAGTAAATATTTAAGCAAAATTCCAACATCATTTTTCCAATACAATACCACATCTAAGATGCAATAACTCAAAGCTTTTTGTTTCATAAATCTAGCTTTAGTTTTAGACAAAGAAGGAGGGGCATTTAAATATAAAAGCACATAAATAATGTCAGCATACCAAGGAGAATTTAGAAATGTGTCTTCAATGAAAGGGGTAGTAAATTCTTCTACTTCTTCCAATACATCTCCCATGTTCATATCTAGTGCTTGGAAGTTAGACTCAGCCATAAATTTTGCTAATCCTTGCCCTTTAACTAGTTTGGTGGGCCTGATTTCTAAGTCATATTCAAGAATAGTTGCAATCCATTTTCCCCTTTTACCATCAGGGTCTTGACTTAGAATGTCCTTGACAACAGTATGTGGAACAAAAGCAATTATGTGAGAGTGTAAAATATAGACCCTAAAGTATTTTAATGTTTTCACTAAAGCTAAGGCTTGCTTCTCCATGATGTTATACTTGAGAGGAGAATCTCTTAAGGCCCTAATAAAGAAGGATATTGGTTGTTCTTGCCCCAAATCATTCTTTTGAAGTAAAACTGCAACTATTGTATGCTCAGATGAAAAAGAAAAGATATGAAAGTCTTTGGTGAAATCTGGACTGATCAAGACTTTGTTTGAGTAAGAGCTTGTTTGACCATTTCTAATGATTATTTAGCTTGTGTAGTCCATTTCACACCTACATCTCTCTTAAGCATGTTGCTAATGTTTTTTAATAGCTCAAAAAGGTTAGGGATAAACCTCCTCAAAAAATTAATCTTTCCATTGAAAGATTGTAATTCTTTTAGGCTTCTTGGATGGATGATTTGCAATATGCCTTCTATCCTTTTAGGGTCTATTTTGATTCCCTCTTCTGAAATTATGTGACGAAGAAGTTTACCTTCTTGGAGACCAAAGAGTTTCTTCTTGGGATTCAAAGATAAGCCAAATTTCCTACACTTCTCAAAGACTTTTCTTAAGTGAATCAAATGTTCTTCATCAGTTTTTGAGAAAATGGTTATGTCATCAAGGTAAATGATAATGAAATAGAAAATATCTTCAGATAAGGCTATGTTCATGGCCCTTTGGAAGGTGGTCCCTGCATTCATCAATCCGAAATTCATTTTGACATACATAAAGTTGCCCCAAGGTGTGGTAAGAGAAGTTTTGATTTGATCACTTGGGAGCACTAACACCTGGTTGTAACCCGAGAACCCATCTAAGAGTGATATCCTTTTTTACCAAACTACCCTTTGAAGTATATGGTCCATCTTGGGCAAGGGGTAGTTGTCTTTTAGGGAGGCTCTATTTAAATTTCTGAAGTCAATACAGAGCCTGATTTCCCCTGTCTTCTTTCTAACATAAACTAGGTTTGATACCCATTCTGAATATCTAATTGGTACTATGATCCCAGCAGCATGCATATTTTCAATTTCTGCCTTAACTAAAGGTAATAAAATAGGGTTTATTCTCCTTAGTTTTTGTTTAAAAGGCTTTTGATTTTCCTTCAAAGGAATCTTGTGCTAAATGATACTAGTATCATAAGATTTCAGATCTTTGTATCCCAAAGCAAAAACATCTTTAAACTCCTTGAAAAGATCTATGTATTCCGATTTTATGTGAGCTGGGAGAGTGCTGGATAGTTTAATTAGCTTGGGTTCTGCTAGGCTTCCTATGTTATGTTCTTCTACATCTGTTTCCACAGGCTCCATTCTTGGTTCTTTGGCTACATCATTAAAGTCGAAAAGGTGTTCTAAAGGAGTGAGACCTCTCGGAATTGTATCATTCTTGCATTGTAGAACTTCCAAGTATTCCAGGTCTGTGTTGTCAATTAATTCTGCTTCAAAAGGATTCATATCAGCAGAATGCGTTATTTCAACTTCTAGGATTTGTTCGATATACAAACAGTTTTCTTTATGGCTGGTTTCTGATATTGGTATGGAAAAATCATTTTCTGATTTTAAAAAATCATCAATGTGTTTGTCAGAATCAAACACTTGCCAGTGATATTCGTTATCAGGCACTGCAGGCCTGTGTTTTACTTTTACACTATGCTACTCATTTATCTAAGGTATTTGGCAGTTGCTGGCATTGGAAGCGAGTTCATTTTCTAGATGATTTAGTGCTCTTCGAATGAAAATAAGTTCATACTTTTCAAAGGTTTTCAATAAATCAAGGGAAACATTCTGATATTCCCTAAGCCTTGGATTTCTAGCTGATTATTCTCCTTTGATTTGTCTTATGATAAGTTTAGAATCTCCTAAGATTGATATCTTTTGGGCTTCTAATTGTTTGAGCAATTGTAAGCCTAGGAGAAGTGCTTCATACTCAGCAATATTGTTGGTGCATGGGAAATCCAATTTATATGAAAAAATCTGATTTGTATTTTGAATCCACGCACCTGCCCCTGCACTTGTTTTATTACAAGATCCATCAAATTTTATTGTCCAAATTATATCAGCCTTATTTTCATTTTCTTGTTGTTGTTGATTTTCAATGTTTTGAATCTGATTTGAGGGAAGTTCTGATTGTTCTCATAAACTGATGGGGTCTATGTTTTCCTTATCTTGTTGAGTGATTTCTTCTTCGTTGTACAAGATAACAGAATCTAAACTTGATTGAATATAATATATTGGAGATTTGTTTGGTTTATCTATGTTTCTCACCATGTACTTCATGTGATATTCCCTGTATAATCTTATGTTTTGGTTAAAAATAGGGATGGTGGCATAAGACATGTCCATTTGAAGGATTCCTTGAAGTTTGGCTCCCCATGATCTTGATAAGAGCATGCCATACTTAGGGGGAATTTCAGCTACAACTATGTCCATAACTAGACTCTTAGCATGGATTTGAGATAAGTTAACACATAAATATTTGATTAAACCCAAACATTTGACTCTACTTGAATCAAAGGAATACAGATCCTTGTATGGTTTAGTAATTTCTAAGCCTAAGATTTCCATTACTACTTGGGCATAAGATTATGCGAATCTCCGGACTCTAACATGGCATTGTGTAAAATTTTCTCATGTATATTCAAACTAACATAGAAGGGAGGAACAACTCCTTCTTGGTATTTTCCTTCAACTTCTAGACCAAACAACAACTCAGGCTTGTCATCTGTCAAGTTTAAGGTATCAGTATCACTTCCTAAGTTTAAAGCTTTTAAAACTTGGTTTTTGTACACTTCTTGGGTTACTAGTTCAGCTAGGGGGATGGTAATTTTTATCTTTGAAATCTCTCCCTCAAGGCTGAAAGGAAAAACTGACTTGTTCATATTTACATCTGTTTTTTCAATTGAATTCCTTTCAGCAATTTTAATTTGCTGAACGTTGTTTGGACTGGTAATTGGGACAGTTTTGTTAGGTCCACTAGCTGAGGTGCTAGGGATGTTTTGTTCAACATTTGGCTAGCTGCTCTTCTCTTTATTTGAATCTGGTTTCCTAGCCAAAACATTGGTTTTTTCTGTTGTCTTCTTAGGCCGATTTTCTGTGTTTTTCTTGACAGCAGTACTAGTGTTTTTATCCTTTGAATTATCTACGTTCCCTTTGCTCCTAATATCATATTTTTTGTGCACCTCCATGATTGAATTTTCAAACCCCAATATATAATCATCAGAATCTTCATAGGTGTTTGAATTTTGATCAGAGGAGAAGAAACCTTGTTCTTCTTCAGTGAGGAAAACATCTTCCCCACTGTCTGATCCAATCAAGTTTATATGACCTTCTCCCAAACTTTCAATCTCCCTATCTTCCTCATATTGATCTACATAGTTTTGTTGGAAGGGGCTATAATATGTTGGTCATTTTATTTTTGCTTATCTTGATTGTTTTCTCTTTTGTAATTCTGATTTCTGTTTCTATTTTGGTTTTTTTGAGATTCTCTTGGTGGCACTCTATCGTTCAAGTTGATCTTTTCGAGCATCCTCTCCATTATCTTCACTAGTTTATCAATTTTTTTGTCAGAAGTTGAGGTTGAGGGTACAGTATCATCTTTATAAGTTACCCTCTTCTCTGATCTCAGCCTATTTATTTTCTCAATTATGTTTGCTTCTACACTCACAGCTCCTCTCTGCATGTCTTCCGGAGTTAAGTAATCTCTCTCCCTTAGCTGATAAGTCATTTCAACATCAAAACCTTCAGGGTATCTTACCAAGACCATGCCTTGGGGAGGTTTCATGTGAGGTGGAAGAGCATTGTAAACACTATTAAACCTATTGGAATAGTCATGAACGCTCTCTCCTTGATTTCTTTTAAGGCTGATATACTCTGCTAGTATTTGGAGAGGGTTCTTTTTGAGTTCCCATTTGTTGATGAATGTTTGATACAAAGCAGGGAGATCATTGATGCTGTTAGGAGGTAAATTTTTAAACCACTTCTTTACATCTCCTCCTAAGCTATGGGCGAATATCCTCATCTTAACAGTTTCTTCTTCTATCTCCATGTAATCAAAAGCATCTTCCATCCTATCTACATGATGTTGAGGTATTGTAGACTCTTTTGCAGTGAAATGAGGAATTTTTGATTGATAATCATTTGGTAAGGGAAGCAGAGGTTGTGGTAACACTAATGGGGCATACCATGTTGCCATGGCTGGAAAGAAAGGTGGATTTACAAGAGGTGGATTTATAAGTGGGAAAGTGGTCTGAAATGGAGTGTTTTGCACAGTGGTAGTATGTATTGGAGCGGAAGAAACACTTGGGCCAGCAAACTGGTTTTGATAAGATTTGTTATGGAAAAGGCTAAAGTGATGAAGAAGCTGGGAATCAGGAGGAGTGGAAGGTGAGGCTTAAATCTGCAATGTCAATATCAGTTTGGTTTAAATCACCTTGAGATTTAGTTCTAAAGATGTTCTTTGTATGATGTAAATCAAAATGTAAATCCTCTAAGTCAACAAGGTTTTCAAGGACAGATTTTGTTCTTAAGAGGCTCCTATTAGTAGCTGATTTCCCAGACTTGGAAGTTTGCCACAGAATTCTCTCTGGATTTTCAACTATCAAAGGAGGATTAAGGTCTGGATGAGATCTAATGTCGATCCTATGTGAAGCCAGACTACTTTTCAAAAAAGAGAGAGGTTAAAGTTTTAGGGACTGTTTTTTTGGAGTTTTACCTCTCACGATGGCTTATCTAGTATGGGACTAGGCTTCTTAAATTTCTTCAAGGCTGGTTAACACAGTCCTAAAGATATCTGGAGACCTAGATGAGTAATAGGCCTACTGAGGCTAGTGGAGTCGCCAGGTGGAAACTATTTAGCTTTTATGAAGGTAAAATATTGGATGGTTCCACCACCATGTTTATTATGAAGCCAAACTGAAATATTTTTGGGTTTTTCTGAATCTTTTCAGTCCTATGGGTTATGACGGTGTTCTAAATCTGATTTAACACTTAGCTAAAGTGTTTAAACATATAGAGTTCACTCTTATGGCTTGGTAACTGATTTATTCAAGGTTTGATAAGGTTCTATGAGAATCCTAAGGGTCACTTAGTTTGTCACTGATTCAAATAAGTCCTATCATGATTACCATTTTGATTAGGTATTTCTTGAAGAAGGCTACTTATGTTATACTGGACAATGAGTGTTTTTAAATATTTTACTTATTGTCCCACCGTGATCTCCATTATGTTGGGGTGAGTGGTGGGATAAGTCCACAAGGTGTTCTTGGTCAAGTTAAGGGCCTAAAGAGTTTTAAGAAGTGTTTTCAAGCAATTGTATTCTCAGTAGGTCCCACCGTGATTGCCATTATGTTGGTCTCCCGTGTTTTGATAGTTTGGAAAATCAAAAGACAAGGAAACATCAAACCAATCTTTAGAGTTCCAGGATCTAGTCCTCCCGTTCTCAGAGAGGGATCTCTCAAGTTATTTGTTTTTTGAAAAAGTTTATCTTGTGTGATTTGGATATTGGTTTTAGACTAGTTATTAAGTTTAAGTGTCTGTTTGTTTGTTTGGTTGAATTGATATAGTAGAATATGAAAGGTCTAGGAAAGACAAGTATAAAGAAGGAGTATTATTTTCATTGGGCAATGGAGTCAAAAAAGAGGTTATGACAAACTTATCAATGGGCATGGGATATCAAAGGGAAAATCTAACTTGGCCACAGGATCCTTTAGCTTATGAATGAGATGGACATTAATGGTTTAGAAAAGAGAAGTTTAATTCTCAACAAAGGAAATTTGAAAAGATGACTTGAACAATAAAGAGGTATTTGATAGACAGGGCTAACCATAAATTCTACAAACCGCACTTTAAGCAAATAATGACTACAAAAAAACTTTTAAAATGAAATCTAAGATTCGGTAGCACATCCTATTTCCCCAAAGATTTTATTTCAAATGACTTAGAAAAACATAAAAGATTTACTGATAATTGCAGTCATAGAAGAGGGAACACCTAATACATCTATTATCACAACTATAAAATAACTTTAAGACAAATTTTTAAGCAAGGACAAAGGGCATGATCAAAACAGACCTCCTTGGCTCACTATAAACAAATATACTTCAAAGGGAGACTTCAATAACAGCCTTTAAGTGGCAGCAGACAAGCAGGGAGAACCATAAATCATGCTGAAACCAACTATTCGAACTATTAGAGAAATAAACAAGCATGAGGACTAAAGAGAGAGATTAAATACTCTAAAATACCTCAACAAAAGAAAACATAAAATAGTGAAGGATAAACAGCTCTAAGGTGCTTCCAGGAGTCATTTCTTAGCCTAAAACTTTCATCCTACTGTAGTAAGGAATTATGGAACAAAATGAAAACAAGGGAAAACATTAAACAGTTCAGAATACTTCACCAATAGCCAAGCTCATGGATCCAATGATAGAGCCTCCTCAACAACAAGCATGCAACAACATCATCAGGGCTTCCAAGACTTCAATTTCTTCTTCAACTTCAACAAACTATGTATTATTTCAGAGAGTTTTAGTATTACAACTAGTGATCAACCAACCTGTATCTCATCTTCTTCAGAAGTATTTATAGAATAAATGAGGAGGTGGAGGAGCTTTAGGTTTAAAATGCAATAAATTCTACACTAAATGCAACTCCAAACCTCGAAAACCATGCAAGGCCTAAGGCGGGAGAGCATAGAATTATGATTCTGTTTATTTACTCTGTTTCTGTCTTTTTAAACTCAAAGGGAAAAAAGATTAACTTCGAGGCCTATTTCTTATCTTTGTAATAACTCTGCTGACAGTTTGAGAATTTGTTCTTTCTTTAGTAATAATTGTTCAGCTGTCTTTAGATAAATATCTTCTGTTCTGGCAATAACTAGACCTTCTTTGATTGCTTTGAGGCTGCAGGTGTCTTTTGGTAGCTGCAGAGGATTCAATTAGCCTCTGATGTGGCAATGGAGGCTTCTCGGACTGATAGATATGATTGTTTTAACCTAAAACACCTTTAATTTACTTGAGTTCTGTGTTTTAGGCTTAATGAAGCCTAATTTTTGTCTTCTGGTCTTCAAACTGTCTTCAATTGTGGATCAAGTCTTTGATTAATCGAATTAATGCCTTGATCCTTCCAAAACTGTGTTAACAGTCTTTAAACAGGTTTTCTGTTTTTTATTTTATCCCTGGATACTGATACTCTTTGCTTGATTAAGTTTTGTTGTGTCTTGTTGATGTGCAGGAGTTACAGAGTTTTTATAATGGCGTAAGTGCTCATGAGGCACTGATGAAACATGATATGGAACCCTGCAGAGTGATCTCCTTCATGAATAAAGGCCTGGGGGATCGTCATCCCCGAGCTTTAATTTTCTTTAAAAAAAATTGAAAAACCTTTAAAACCTGCACAAACAAAGAAAAATTAAGAAAAATCCTGCTGGGATGGGTTCAGACTAATTTGGAGTTTAGGTTAGTTTCATGATCATTGGATGAAAGCATCTAACTGCGAATATTGCTCGATGGGGTCAGATGGGAGGTGGTTGAATAAATGGCGGGGAGATTAAGTCAGAACCGTTGATCCACAGATATCAATGGTTGAGATCAATCATGAATATACAATGCGCAGGGGAAAATTTATAATAAAATAGACGAAAATGCAAAGGAAAATGGGTGAAAAAATTTTGGCGGAGGAAAAAAGGGTTAAACGAAAATCGGGGTTTCGAGATAATTCTCGACCGTCGGATGAGATCAGCCACAGAGATCAACGGAGGAGATTCGCTTATGAAGTCCCTTGGAGGATGGGCGGAGGGTGATGAACTAAGAGGTGAAATTAAACGTGAGCTGTTAGATCTCAGAGATCAACGGAGGAGATTAAACATGAGAAAATGCAGTGTAAATGAGGAAAATGGTTTCGACAAAAGAAACCACTGGTGTCGCGCGATGAAAATGAGGGAAGGCGGTTTTGCCTTTTTGAACGTGATATGCGTTAGTGATTGACACATGGCCTTTTAAAACCACCCACATTGCGTACTTTTAAAACATTAACCTCCGAACTCAAAATTACGCGAAACCGCGCGCTGGCCGTCAGATCTGGGGCCTTAGATCGGATGGTTGTGAGGAGAGTTCGATGGAGAATAGATGCACGGGCGATAAAAGGTGGGTCAGGGTCAAGGCGGTTTTAATCTTGACCATCAAATCAGGGGATGAACGACTAGGATTGATCAATGGGGGCGGTAGTTCCCAAATGAGTTGGGCCTACTAGGTTAAATATGGACTGTTGGATGTAACAGATCAACGGATCAGATTTAATCTTGGGGTTAATGGAATAAAATATGAGGCAAGGTTCGGGCGGAGAAAGGGTGATTGTGGACCGTTGATTTGCAGAGATCAACGGTGGATCTTCACCAAAAAATTTATACAGCGGGGTTTTATGAATTTAACAAAGGGTGTCAAGCTTCAATCTGGACCGTCGGATGTATGAAATAGACAGCCTAGATCTAATCGCAGGATCGCCAATCGGTGGGGGAGAGAGGAAAGGTGAAAAATAAATTTGTGATGCGATTATATGTGGACCGTTGATCTTTGGAGAGATCGACGGCGGAGATTGGTTTGTAAATGCCAAAGGCGGAAAAACGGGCTTTGGGAAAGAGTAATGTGACCCATCGGATCTGGGTATGGAAAAAACAGATCGACGGTTGGCAAACCATCGCGAGGTCGCAAATCAGAGGGGGGAAATAAAATATTTAAATGCATCCAATGGAAAACTCTGATGCGAGATCCCGACGATCGTTTGATTGGTTTAGATCGGCAGTTGGTATTCGCCCAACCAATGAACCGTCGGGACTTAATAAAAGTCGATTTTTCATGAAATATGAAGGAGAAAAGGTTTTGGAAAGGATTTTAGCCTTTTAGTGCCCAGTTGCGGGGCTTTTGGGGTTATATGAAAAGACGAAGGAATTGGGGGTTATAAAGAAGAGGGGCCAATCGCAATCAGGAATTTTTAAAAGCGAGAGGTAGCAAAACACAAAGGAATGCCCAATTGCAATTGCGTGATCGGGCCTCAGCGCCTGGTCTTAACGTTGGTTTTATGTGGAAATAAAGGGGCTAGGGGCTAGGGCCAAAAGGGCTTAAGGCCTTAGCACAAAAAGGCTCATTTTTATGATTTTTCAAGGATTTCAAAGGATTTTGAAAGCTTCCGATAAGGTTAAAAAGGAGTTTTAAACCTTATATAAGGGGTTTTATGAAGGGAAGAAGGGGAAAACGAGGAAAAATAGAGGAATTTGATGAGAAAAAAGGGAATAAAATGGAGGTTAAGTATGAGTGAAAGAGAGGGTAAAATTAAAGGGAAAAGAACGGGTTTTTAGCAGTCTTTTTCTTCAGAAAAACAACATATTTTTCAGAATTTAAAAGGGAAACAGCAGTGAAGATTAACTAAAGTATTAGTTATCTTCATAAAAACTTCAAGGATGATAGGTTCTCAAAGGGGAATTATCTCTTGGAGTTTTGAAGAACAAAATTAGCCACCTCTTGGTATAACAGAATTTATCAGTGGCTAACACATAGGATATTTTTTGGTTCATGATTTTTCCAATAGGGAAAATATTACTTTTGTACCCTCAGAGTTGTCCCCCATGTCAAGGAATGGTGGAAAACCTACTATGAGAATAAGGATGAGTGGGAACCCTCATTATTTTCAGTTGAACCCACTTGGAATTATTTCCAAGACGCCATCAAGGAGAAGTATTACCCTCTTGGGAGCTATGAAGATAAATAAATAAAGTGAACCACACTGCAGCTCAGAGGGGACCAAGACGTGTCAAAGTTCACAAATATTTTTCATACCCTTCGCACGAAGTTGGTTATCAGGGATTCTAAGAGGAATCTGGTACTCAAGTACCACGGTTGTCTACACAAGTACATCGAGGACAATATGGAGTTTCTAGAAATATCCTTGTTTGGCACCACCTATCGATATGCTATCAATATTGAGCAGAAATTTAAACATAAGAAGCAAGATTTTGGATTTGTGAACCTGAAGTAAGGGAAAGGCACCCCCAAACTGTAGAACAAAGGAAAAAGGCCAAGGAGGGGTGACCCAGTACAACCTGTTGAAGCCACAAGAAAATAAAAATACCAGGAAGACAAACAAGGACACAAGAAAATGGTGTGAGTTCCATAAGAGCCCCGCTCACAACACAAGTGAGTGTCAAGCCAAGCAGTCACTGGTGGCTGAGGTGAAAGCTTTAGAGTCAAATGCATGTTCTGACTCTGAGTCGGGACACGACAAGGATAATGACAAAGGGAAGAATATTATTGATGTTGAGCCTAGTGCCACTGTTTCCACCACCAAGGTCCAATAGATTGAGCCTGAAGATACGGAGGAGGGGGAGCGTCTCTTCCACTCACAAATGTGGGTGATGGGTTTTCCACTGCAGTTCATTTTCAACGGCGGGAGCCAAAAGAATCTCATTTCAATAGAGGTCATGAAGTGGTTGGGCTTGCCGACCACACCACAACCACAACCATACACCATAAGGTGGCTTCACCAAGGAAAATATCTATGCATCAGTCGATTGTGTCGCCTTCCATACAACATCAAGCCCTTTAGAGATGAGGTATTGTGTAATGTTGCTCCTCTTGAATTTCGTAATGTATTATTGGGCCAATTATATTTGTTGAAGCGTCATGCAGTTTATGAGTCTAAGCCACACAGTATGATTATTACTTTTGGAAATAATTTGTATAGGATACCAGAGGTAGCACTGTCTACCACCATCTCTTTGATCTCTGTAAATAAATGACGTAATATCATTTCCCATACCGAGAAATTTGTCTTCCTTATGATTCACCCTTAGGTCAAGAAGAATATTGTGGCCACATCCATGACCTCTAAAAAAGGCTCCTCTGCATGGTAGCAATAGATGGATAAGGTTTTGGAGGAGTATTGGGAAATCTTCACCTCACCCAAAGGGGTACTTCTCCAATGTCAGGTCAAGCACTCCATCAATCTGACCTCGGGTGCACCGCTACCCAATGGACCGATCTACCAACACTCTATTCTGGAGAACAATGAAATTAAGAGGCAGATTCATGATTTGTTGCAGAAAGGGCACATCAGGCCGAGTTCATCACCCTGTTGGAGCCTAATCATGTTGGTACAGAAGAGGGATGGAGCCTGGAGGCTCTGTGTTAACTATCGGGCATTGAATAAGATCATTATCTAGAATATATATCCAATCCCACATATTGATTACCTTCTAGACTAACTCAATTTGGGAAAATATTTTAGCAAGATTGGCTTGAAGTCTGGTTATCACTAGGTACTAGTCAAACCGTATGATGTGTGGAAGAGTGTCTTCAAATCCAAGGAGGGCCTTTTGAATGGTTGGTCATGCCTTTCAGGTTAACAAATACCCCTGCAAACTTCATAAGGATGATGGATGACATCTTCCGTCCCTTCACCAATTCATTCGTGGTAGTGTATTTGGATGACATCTTGATCTTGAGCCATAGTTAGGAACATCACCTACACCATATTCGACAGGTCCTCCAAACCCTAGGAAAAAACAAGTTGTGTGCCAATTTCGAGAAATGCACTTTTTTAATGACCTAGGTTCAATATATGGGGTACATCATTGACGAGTGAGGTATGCATGTTGACCCAACCAAGGTACAATTTATTGTGGACTGGTAAGCCCAAACCAATCTAACAGAGGTCCACAAATATTTGGGTCTTGCTAATTTATATCCTAGATTTGTGCAGGGTTTCTCTCCTATCACTTGGCCTTTGAGTCAAGTCACTAAGGCCAGAGCGAAAGTAAATTTATTTTGGTGTGAATCCCAACAGAAGACGTTTTATGAATTGAATCATTTCCTTTTCTTCGCACCGGTGCTCACATTACCTAACCTGCAACAACCATTTTAAATTGAGATAGATGCCTCCGAATATGCTTTTGGCACATTTCTTACTTAGCAAGGGCACCCAGTAGCATATCACAGTGAAACACTTTCAAAAAAAGTCTGAAAGTATCCCACCTATGAAAAAGAGATGTATTACATGATGCAGGCCTGCTGACAGTGGAAGCATTACATTATAGGGAAGGAAACGACCATCCACATAGACCACCAACCCCTGCAGGTCATACATACACAAGGAAAGTTGTAGAATGATCGCCATTAGAAATTGTCCATATAGTTGCAACAGTTCCATTTCAACATTAAGTACAAGAAAGGAAGCACCAATAATGTTAAATATTGAATTATCCTATCGTCGGTCATGGAGCTGACCACTATGCTCAATTCTTATGGACATGAGACTAAGGAATGGCCAAAAATTTACAAGAGTAATCCAGAATTCAACACCACATATCAGATGCTACTGGAAGGTAAGAAAGTTCCATACTTTCACCTCCAAGGTGCGTTATTATGCCACTTGAGACACATCTATGTTCCTTCAAGAAAGTGTGTTAAGATTATTTATTAGGCGTGTTATAGTCGAGTTACTAGACATTTTGGGGTAGAAAAGGCAGTGGAAATGTTGCAGAAGTATTTTATTTTCCAAACCTTTGATAGGATGTTGGGAAGGACATCAGATCCTAAATTTCCTGTGTCATTTACGAACCTACAATAAAGAAGCAAGGTATGTATACTCATCTTCCTACTCCTATCTGGCCCTGGGAATCCATTTTTGGTGTTCAGGTAGGGATGATCTATCCACCCTAATCTGACATTAATCTTATCAATCCAGGAGTGTATCCTTTTAAGGCTACGCGCAAGGTATATGCAGGAACAAACGCTCAATCCGTTCAACCGAGGGTTTACAGTAAAAAATCAAAGCATTGCCGTGAAGTAAAATTAATACAGAACATTCAACAATCTGAATCAGCAAGAGATAAAAATAACAACCATAGCACAACAGAAATAAATCCACACATATACACCGACGCAGCACCTGATCAGAAGAGCGGGCCCAGCTCTCTGATCAGGGCTGCGTTAACTACAAAACACTTTGGAACAATAAAGCTAGATGTATTTTATTGATATATGAAATGTGATTACAGCCTTCTCTTCAGAACCTCGAATTATAGGAACAATGTCCATTTTATACACAACACAAGGGAATAACATATTTCCCTAAAACATGAGAATCGCGTGTTCAAAAATGGACTCTGGTTGAAATGGCATGAACAACAGATATTCTGAATGGAGCGAAGGGCCGAGAATAGGCCCAGGGAGTCATGGTCCAGTTGTGCGTTCTCCCTTTGGCTTGCCGTTACCGATTCTTGCTGCGATCTGATGGAGCGAGGGTTCCTATATTCAATTTGTAGCCAAACACAAACCTTTGTGCCGCAATTAGGTAAAACCCTGCGATTTTACTTCATTAATCAAAATATCCCAATCAGACAAGTCAGGGTATTTACCTCAGGAGTTTATCATAACAAATGTGGTTAATTTAAGAAAAAAGGGGTAAAAAAGGATGACAAAAGTGGGCAAAGAAATAGCCGAATTCGGTGCCCAACATCCATCTCCATGGATTACATGTCAGGCCTTCCTTATACCAAGCATGGAAGTGACTATGTTTTTGTGGTCGTTAACAGATTCTCCAAGATGACCATTATATTGGTGGCCTACAAGAAGGTTATCACAACAGAAGTCGCTGCCAAATTTTTTTTGAATGAGTTTGGGTACACTTTCGGATCCCACAATCCAGTATTTTAGATCAGGACAGTAAGTTCCTAAGTGCATTTTGGTCAAGCCTTTGGTTGTTGTTAGATACCAAGCTCACTAATTCCACGTCGTTCCACCCCCAAATGGATGGCTAGATAGAGGTCATCAACAGGATGATTGTGCACATTTTGTGCATGTGCAACTCGAAGCATCCACACACATGGGACAAAATCCTCCCCTATGTCAAACACAACTTCAACAAAGCTCTCCACAGCTCAAGTATCAATATTCCCTTTTAGCTGGGATCGGGATTCTAGCCACTATGTCCCATTGAGGTTGACATAACACTTGCAGCTACTCAGGCAAATTTATCTCATTTCTAGTCTGAAGCTAATAGAGATAAAAACTTCATTGAAAACATTCACACACTACCAATAGGTCCATGACATATTGGACAGAGAAAATGTTAAGTACAAACAATGTCATGACCAACATCAAGTGCCACACAAGTTTTAGGTGGGAGATAAATTTTGGTTACATTTGTAGAAGGAGTGCCTTTTTGGGGCCTATCGCTAGCTACACCCATCGATATGGGACTTACACCATAATTAAGTCTATAGGGTACAATTCCTTTGAGCTCAACATTCCGCCATTCCTTGGCCTACACCCAGTATTCAATGTGGACTAGTTGTGGCCATACTTTCCCCCATTGTTGGACACATTAGACATTATTGAGCAGTTGACACCAATAGAGCTCAATTCAAGTTGCATTGAACATTCCAAAAACAATGGGATCATGGACACACATATCAAGAACACTATTCAGTAGAGGATCCAACTATATAGAGTTGTCAAATCCGACCAACTCCTTCACCAAGGAACTTGTTTCACTAGGGACCAGGTTCAATGGAAATTTCCTCACCTCATGGAGGCTACATATAAAAGCATTAAATGGTGTTGGAGGATTCCAACGAGTCCCTTCATATTAATCCTAACCATGTAAAAATTCTATACAAAAAAGTCAAAGTTGTTTGGGGTTCAGGAATTATAAGGCAACAAGTGAATGTTTGAATAAAGGAAGCAAGACCAGCCCTAGGAAAAGGGAAATACAAGTGGCACTAAGACAATTAAAGACATTGTATGCCTAAAGCCTGAATTGAAAGTATGAAATCTCATACTAACAGCTTGAAGGTTGATCCAAGAGGATCCAAAAAGGCTCAAAATATGAAGTCCTTGAATGAAAACTAGCACCAAGTCATATATCTTGTCGATATGATTCCAAAGACGTGAATGAAACCTCAATCCAAGTATGTATGAAAAGGTTATGCTCATATGAATTATTTTATAAAAGGAAAAAAATTGGAATTAATAGTGCGATATGGCACAAATATGAGGTGTCACGTCACACCCTCATGTGGAACCACATGCCACCCCCGAACGCTCCATGTGGCATGAGGTGGTGTCTTACTGGGTGTATGAGGTGGCAGGGCTAATTTGACTAGGCACACACATGGACCAATGGGAAGGCTCCACATGGCCCAATCAAATGGTGCAAAGTGGCACCCAGTTAGCAACCATGTAGGCCGAGTCAACCCATAACTTGGAAAAGAACATTAAAAATTGGTAAGCAGAGTCAAAATTTGTGGTTTAATAGTTTAATTAAATGACACAGTGGAAACCATATATACACAAATATATCGTTCATAAGAACCGTTATTACCATATAAAAAATAACAAATCGACCAAGTGGGGAGCCCATGGGATTTGACCTTGTGCCACCCACAAGCCAAAACAACCAGTTTCCAGTGAACCACCATTATGACTTTGTAAAGTCCACCAAGCCAAAATTATTTAAACTTCTCCAAGGCATTCAGGCAAGATAGCATGCTCCATGGATAGAGATCGAGTGGAAATTTGTGTAACAGGAATTGTGTCGAGTGGGTGTGTTTTTAGAGAATGATTATGTGGTATATTCCAACAAATATTTTGTGGGAATATTGCTAGAATATTCTGATTGTTGTGGCATCTTGAAGATTTTTTAAGGGGTCAAGAGGTGAAAGTTACTGAGCCTGGTCAAGTTTATACTCATTTTCCATGAAATTTCACAAGGCATCCACTAGTGCCATTAGAATTGGGATCTTAGTAGTATAATTTCAGGTCACACACATAAATGAGGTATTGTCATGAATTTTTCCATGTACTTGTCATTATTTTTCTTAGATAATATAGAGGCCTCTCGACTTTAAAGTAGGGCCCAGAGGCATAGCTCACACATTAAGTTAGATGTGATATTTAATTTTCCCATGCTTAATGGAGAAGATAATGCAAATAAAATAAAAAAATTGACTAGACAGATTGAAGTGTATTTCGTTATACAATATATCGAAGAGGATGAAGAAAATATTTAGCTGGAATCTCTTCGGTTGGGTAGCATGACTCTTGTATGTTGGAAGAGAAAGCTTTAAAAAGGTAGTCAACATAATCGTAAACTCCTTTCTTCATGGTATGAGTTTGTTTCTACATTAAGAGGGAAATTTTACCCATTGGGTTATGGGAAAAAAGCCACGATGGAATGGAAAAACCTAACATAGGGCAAAGGTAAGAATGTTCAAATTTTTATAGAAGAGTTTAGGAACCAAGCATTGAGATTGAATATTCCTTTAGACTCACTAGAAAATTTTATGAAATACATTGTCACTTTACACAATTATCTTCGTTATTCATTATTGTTGTTTGATCCCACTAATCTAAATGAAGCTAGTATGAAAGAAACACACCTTGAAAGTGGGGGAAAGCATGGACAAGAATATCATCCAAAGAAGAATTTATTCAAGCCTAAAAAAAAGTTCAAATGAAAAGGAAAGGGAAAGAAGACAACACCAACAAATAAAGAATAAGGGAACACGATGAGGAGCACTATTGGAAGCTACATCCAAAATTAAAGCCTAAGAATTTTGGTGGAAAAGGGAAGCATAAAAGATTTGGTACAGTGAAACAATACCTTGGTTCTTATTCCAACGATGAGGCATATATAATATATTGGGCAACAAGGTAAAAGTTCCTTTCATGCTATTTCAAGTTCTAAAGTAAAGCTCATGTTGATGAAAGTAAAATAAGTGAAATATTTTATATAAGATTTGTATCTAAGAACACAAAAATAGATACATTGTTTGATATGGGTTGTCGATTTAATTTGATGTCAAAATCAATTATTAAGAAGTTGGGTTTGGAAACGATACCTCATCCAAAACCCTATCCTCTTGGTTGGGTGTGCGACAATGAAAAACTCAATGTCACTGAGTAATGCAAGGTTAGGTTTTCCATTGCTTCAAAGCTAATAGTTTAGGTTGGTTTAGATGTTGTCCCACATGACATTTTTGGCATAGTACTTGAAATCCCATACTTGTATGACATGAAAACAAACCTTTTTAGGCATGAGAACAAGTACTATGTCTCCAAACATGGGGTGGAATATATTTTTAGAGCTCATCGCATGAAAGTAAATTCAATCCTTGTTAGTGCAGGACATATAAAGATACTTATCAACTCCAGTGGGAAGTGTATGATCGTGGTTGTGAGGAAAAAATATTTTGAAGCATCTAATGCTTTCAAAGGTTGTAATCCTTCTTATAGGAAATAAATGTTTGATAGCATCTCTAACTATGATGAGATTTTTCAAGAACCAGGTGGATAGGTCAGGATTACCTATATTTAGTGGTGGATAGGTTTATAAATATGTGTGTCTTGATGCCATGTAAAAATCAAATTACTAATGAGTAGACTGCTCAACTTTTCTTTTAGCATGTATGGGTCCATTTTGGACTACGCACATCCATTGTTTCAGATCGAGACTATCAATTCCTTGGATAGTTTTGGACAATATTGTGGAAGATGATGGACACCAAGCTAAAGAGGAGTACAGATTTCCATCCACGGAAAGATGGATAGAGAGGGGTCTTCAATAAAAAAATGATTCATTTGCTCTGAGGGCATTGCAACAAGAATTCTAAGTTGTGGGATTAAAAATACATTACATTCAACATGCATACAACATGGATTTGCATTTTTCTACTCAAATCTCACCATTTGAGACATGATTTTGGTACTTGAAAAAGTCGCCCTTAGAATTGGTCTTAGGTAAATATGAGGATTTCAATGAAAGAAGTGATGAAGACAAGGCTAAAAACTTCATTCATTGGATCCCAACAATTCATCAAGTAGTGAAAGAACATCTGGAGAAGAGTCGGGCACAATATGAGGCCTACCATGAAAAACACAGAGTTTATCATTAGTTCCAAGTTGGAGATAGAGTATGGATTCACATCAACAAGGACATGTTTAAGGGAGAAGGAAATAAGTTTAAACCCGTTAGATATGGTCCATTTACCATCTAAGAAAATATTGGACAAAATTATCATCACCTTGATCTTCTAGCTTATATGCAGATGTATTCCATAGTTAATGTTGATAACTTGAAACTTTATGAACTTCCTTTGAAAATTCCTAAAACTAGAATTATATTGCAGCAACTGGAAAATATTCACCTAATTGTTAATATTGACTTAAAAATTTATATGCAGTTATCTACAGCAAACATGGAATACATCACACTACAACCTACACCAATAAAAAAATGATGCGAAAACAAAATACAACAGAGGAAAAAAATAAACACAATCAAAATTTTTATTTTTGGACAAATGTACCCGGAAAAACCCAATGTAGGAAAATCGGTGCAGCAGTTGAGAATATCTATAATTATGCAGTAGTTTCTAAATACAAATATTTGGATGCATTATTGGCTATCTGATACAGAGAATATAAATGGAAGAAATGAAGTGAGAATTAACCTTAGACTATCACTGTCGATACGACATTGATCCTGTAAGGGTCCTATAAATTATATGATCTTAAGGTGATTGAGTATTTCATAAGTTGAAATTTCATATTGTGTATGATTCTCAATATTCAAATGATTTCCAAAAAAATATGAAAAAGAAAAGAAAAGAGGATATATTGAAAAAAGTTACAAAGAAAAAAATAGAAAATAAAAAGAAAGAAAAACCCCAAAAAGAATAATACTAAGAGTGTTGCAAATCAAAATGCCACTACTGAATAGATTAGTTTGTTCAACCATACAGTTAAGCATGATTGAACAATTTTAAATTTTTATTGGATAGGTTAGAAAATAAGGATTTTTGAAAAAGTTTAATCTTGACAGATCAACAGTTAGGTAGAAATAAAATTGACTCAAAAATCTAATCTGAGTTAGTGGAAGGAATAAGGGATAGATTAGGTTAGAGATTTATATTTAAAAAGAAAAGTGATTTGGGTTTGCAAGCTTAAATGCACCCTGCAAAAGAATGAAAAAAATATTAGGTTAGTGAAATGGGTAGGTAGAATGAAAGAAAAATAAATATGGAGAAACATGAGATTTATTCCAAAGTATCATGCTCAAGACCACAGGTATTTTCATGTATGGAGGAAAAATCAAAAGAAAAAAAAAAAGAAAACCTAAGTTTCAGGGATTAGTTTATTTTGGATTTATTTGACATATTTCATATCATATCCTAATATCCTAAGTCGCTAACCTTAAACTCTACCCGTCATATTTCACTTAATTCACCTGACCCCACCATCCACTCACCTATCCCATCATCTCTAACCTCCCACCACCTTTTGTCTCATCTCTGCCCCCACCATTACATCCGACGGATCATACCTTTTTCCGGCCCCCCCTCATCCTCTAAAAGTTAACATCGGGGGGGGGGGGGTCTGAAATGGGCGGTTTCCAAAATTGGCCCATCCGCTACATGTCAGGCACTGATCTTTTCGCATCCCCACCCCCCCACTCCATTCTGCTTACCGGCCTACACCCCCTGTGAAAAATGGTTTCCACCGTGATAAAACCATGCCATTGACCATTAATTCCTCGCCATATCCATTGCTCCACAACGACCACTCCTGTCACGTCTACCCAATCACTTCCGCTCCCACCTAAAGGCCCGTTAAACATTTAATTTCTTAATTCGTTACCCAACGGGCCCGTGCAATGTCAACGGTAAACCTGCCACCCTACAAAATCATACTTCCTCACATGTTTCAAAGGTTACTACGTTTTCATGCGTTTTGTTTTTAAATATTATTACATTCAAAGTTTTACATATCTCAAAAGAATGCAGAAAGGATCTAAATTTGCTGCAGATTTAAGTAGAATTCCCCTTCTTTAGTCCCCTTTTCTCCAAGTTCCCCTTTTGATCAGCAGAACTCCCTTTTCTTTCTTCCCCTCTTCCTCTAATCCCCTTTTATGCACCTGCAAAAACACATTCAGTTCCTTTTTCAGTGAGAAGTAATGCCTCCAAAGAAGAAGGAGCAGGAACCATTTAATCTAATGGTTCATCCTCATGTGGATCTTGACCATGTGGCCTTGGCTGATAGAGATTTTAAAGCACATGAGACTCTTTCAGAGTTTCATCTTTTTGATGCATATTGGTTGTTGTAGGATAATCTCCTTGATGAAACTGATGATATAGGGATGTGGGACACTAAATTACCATATTATATCTTTCCAAAAACCCACATTTGCCCACAGTTTATTAGAAGGTGTCATGCATGCTATGATGTAAATCAGAGGGCTGGTGTTTCCCCCATAGGAGAAATTATTTTCACCATTAGTGCCCAGTCCATCATGAAAATGATGCAAACTCCTGTTGTTGAAGAAACCACACATTTTTCCTATGAAACCCTCAAAGAATTGTATCAGAAGTTGGATTTTTCCAGCAAAGCCAAAACACTTGAATTATTCATGGCTGCAGATGCTTCCCTGCCCAAGAAGAATCCTCCATATCCCTCTTCTACATTCCCTGATAGGAATTAGCATATATTCAATGTCCCTTCTTACCTACTAGGATGCCATTCAGATCAGTGATATCTAAAGCAATGATAGGTTTCCTGTCCATACTTCATCAGATTCTAAGCCTTCAATTATATTTAATTTAAGTCAATTCCTAGCAGATGACATTCACGACCAGTTTGTCGAATTTGACACAGAGGAAGTGTTTAAATACGCTTCAGTCCTTGTTTATATGTTTGTATATTTTCAGGCAAACAAGTTCTAGTTTATAATGAGAAAAGTTAATGAAGATTCCCAACGTCAACAATCCTCTTTTGGATAACAATGTTGATGAAGGATCATAAATATTACACTTATAAAAGTTTTTTTGAATCATTTGTGCATCCACCTATGAGTATCAACAGCACAGTTGAACCTAGGATCAATGAAGAGATTAAAAATATCATGCAGCTGTCATACCAAGTTAAAACTGGAGACTGGTACTTGTACTAGAACTACATAGAACTTAGAATATATGGTTATGATTTTCCCTCTTATAAGCTGCCAAAGTTCCTCCTCACGAATATCTTTGCCCTAGAATACATTAGGTAGATGATAAATGCAAATGAGCCTACATTTTGTATCAGCCAAAAAGAAGTCTTAGTTTAGGATCAAATCCAAAATTGGTCCTTTCATTTGTAATAATAGAGTAGCAAGAGAGGAGGCCAACAAGATGCTGAAGGAGATGAATTTTACACACAGTTTCACTTGGTCTTATGACCCATTGGGAATCATCTCTAAGAAAAGGGTAGAAAATAAATCAACTCCCTACATTCACACCCACATGTCCGAGATTGAGAAATTCATGAACCAGACAGAGTGGGTAGTAAACACATTGCAGGAGGCTCAAGAGCATGAGATTTAATATTCAAGTATACAGATCCCTACTCCACAAGAAAATCACAATATAGAAGATAAACAAGACAAGGGAAAAGAGCAAGAAAAAGAGGCAATAGGGAAAAGGCCAAGAGATGATCAGTTTACTTTGGAGACTCATACATCTAGTAGAGAATTTAGAATGAAATATAGAAAGAGAGCAAGAATTCATATGGACATAGATCAAATCAAGGAAATAGAGTAGCAAACAGTCATAACTATCAGACATTCACCTAGTTATTCCCGAGTAGGTGGCCAAACTATATTTTCTACAACTTCAGCTACAATTCCTTTTCAGTAGTAAAGTCTTCAAACGCCTACATCTATTGTTGCTACAGGGGAAAAGGAGAAAACCATATATGAAAGCTTCAGGGAAATTGAAAGGAAAAATGAGATATTGAGGACTAGTACCTACAACCAATGTTGGAAGCAGACCACCTGTTCACAAAGTAAGCTTCTATCAGCCTTTGATTTAGAGAAAGGAAAGATGCATATGGATTTCTTAGAAGCCCAGATTTCTCAACCAAAATTTCTTGTAGACTTCAAGCATACTTCTTTTGAGTTTAATGTCAAGGACATCCACCAAATACATCAGATGGAGATGCACAAGCAGACTGGAGAGATGATCTCATCTACCTTGACTAGTATTGCAATGAGCATGTCTAAATTCAACTATCACTAGCTAATATTTAATCACAACTAAAGATGGAGAAGATTTATTCTATTGCCAAGGATACCAGACTTAAATCCCTAGAGGATTTATTTGTGAGGATTGGGTATGATCCAAAAAATGTAGAGCCAATAGAGGAGATTCTGAAAAATAAAAATGCATACATAGCGGACCTAAGAAAACAGCTTAAAATGTAAAATATTGAAGACCCTCTAACAAAGGACATAGAGGAGAATGAAGCACAAAAGAAGAGATGGCCATTATTCCTTTGGATGTTGTTCCTATTGCAGTCATCCCTACAGCTACATCAGAAACTAGAGGAAAATCAAGTGGCACAGAATAGCTAGCTAAATCCATGGAGAATATTTCCATCCAAAAACGAGGAGATTAAAAAACTGGAAGCCCAAATTAATACCTTGAAGGATATAAAGGTAAGATATGATAACGCACATGAGATAGAAATACAAAGAGCCCAAAAACAGATCGAAAGATTGATAAATGCAGAGAAGGAAGCTTCCATTGGTCATACCATTGGCCAAGCAAAGGAAATCATTTGGACAAGCATAATTGATTCTATGAATGAAATATGGCCTTCTATTCAAATCATATTTGACCACAAAAAACTAATTGTACAGGTAAATGATGCCATAGCTAAAGCAACCAAGGAGCTTTGGGACATGCCTGAGATAGAAAATAACATCATCATATTTCTAAATTCCAAGCACAGGTTTGAATTGGAGGCACTTGGAGTTGCAGACAGAACAAAAACAATTCTAGAAGTCAAGAAGGTGCTCAATAAGAAAAGCTTGGTCACACGGTTAGAGGAAAAGTGCCACAATTTAGAAATTGGTGTCAATATATTCTTTGATAGAATTAAGCCACTGACCAAAAGAGGGTTACCCTCACTATTTGTAATAAATGATAAGCTTATGGCCAAGAAATACTATGTGAAGAAACTCAAAGACATTTCTAAGGGTACAGCCAAGTTTGTAGAGCTTAAAGGAGCAATGACTGGAAGAGATTTCCTTGAAGCCATGAGCAATGATCTATTTATCCAACATGAAATTAAACAAATTTTTGTGTTGAGGCCTACTTTTGTTAGATTCACAGAAAAAAAATGAGATATATCGAAAGGTAATTAGGATCAATATTTCGAATGAGCAACATTGGGAAAATTTGTGTCACTACCAAGAAGGGTTAAAGTCCAGTGTATCAGCCAACTCATCATTTCAATGTATTAGCCAAATCAACATATCAACGTATCATCCAAATCAGCATATTAGTGTATCATCCAGATCAACATAGCATCAGATCACCCAAATCTGCCAGCACAACAAAAAATCAAATCAAGCAGCTATGACCTTCTGAAGAATAGGGCCAGATGTCAAATTATTTCATCATGTCCACTTCGTGGTCACACTAGTCAAATTTTGCTTATTATTGTAAATAATAACAGATTTCCTAATATATACGACAATCACTATAGAGTTTAGTTAAATACTGCATACATTCTGAGTATCAGGGGTTAGACCCTAGATTATAAGACTTTTATATTAGAGAATTGTATTTTTCTTGAAGCTGGAGCATCAATAATAAAATAACTTGCAAGATACTTGAGCTATGTTTATCTAGCAATGTTATTTCTTTGATGTGTTTAATGTTTTCCATTGTTATTCTCTCAGTGCATCATTTAAATATGATTGTAAAGAAGAAATATGAAGATTAAGATTTGTTTTTAGAGCACCTTATTTCTGGTTGTGTTTACAATATAAATGTTTTTCTTCTGAAGTCTGGTTAAGAAATTATTAATTTCTTTTTAACCACTACTAAAATCACTTTTTCTTTCACCTCATAATTCATAATGTTTTAAGATCTAGTAAGTGTAGTTAACTTTCCTTTTGAATGCTCTTGAAAAATTGATGCAACAAGCCAGAATTTTATGACTCCATAGCCCAATGGAATTAGTTTAAACAAGTCTTCTAATCCAACCAAACAATCAATCAAAAATAAAACCCTACAATCATTATAACTAGCCTAATATCAGAATCATAAATAAAGCTAAATCTAAAAGAGAGATCCCTCTCAAAGTCTAGGAGGGCTAGATCCTAGGCTCCAAAGTGGTTTTGATGTTGTCTTATATAATTATTCTTTCCAATATTAAAATTATATAATGATAACATAGTGGCAACCATACTAAGGACAATATTGAACAACTTGTCATTTCATTCGAATTCAGAAACCTCGATTAAAAGCATTATATGATAGAATTATTTTCTAAGATTGGTTTTCTTTCAGTTTTTGAAAATAATCAGTTTGTCTGTGCTTCTAATCTGAATCCTAGATCCTAAAATAATATCTACTAGATCCCATCCTAATCCAAATCCTATTAGTATAGTGGAAAATCTTGAAAAAAAATTTAAGAAAAACTCCTAGAACTGAGAGCCAAACAAGTAGCAGATTTTTTCACAGAGAAAATTCCCTCCCTGAAAAATTTGTCACCTTACAAGAAATTCAGTTTGATTTAAATTTTTAACAAGGTTTATTCAGGAATAAATCTGAGAATTGGATAGACCAAATAGTATTTGATCCATCAATTCTACAACAAAGTCCAGTGAGGGAAGCTTATTCACAAATCAATCCCATCTTCAGCTTCTCTAGGTTTTTGACACTCTCCAAGGTTTGGTAATAGAGTTTACTTCAACTGTTGATGATGCTTACCTTCAACAATCTGTAGAATTAACTGCATTGACTATAGTAGCTTCTTCTTTTACCTCTCAGACTGCTCATCTTAAGTCAGCTAGTCCTATTACTTCTATAATCCCCACCACTTCTTTTATCCTTCCTCATAAGAGTACACAAACCTCCACAAATACATCTTCTCCCATCATCCATCCATCTTCATCGAATGTCCACCTTCCTCAACCACCTCCACTAATCATGGCAGCCAGATATGCCCCATTGTTGTTGCCAACACTTTTTGTAGCTATGCCACATTATTACCAATCTAAAATTACATGATTATATGATGGAACTGGTCCTGTAACTTCCCAACATGTTGACAAAATGAATGATTCTTTTGAACTTCAAGAGATAGATGAAGAAAGTGTTAAGTTAAGGATGTTTGCTCAGAGTCTTAGTGGAGAAGTTAGAAAATGGTTCAAATCTTTACCTACAAACAGTATCAATGACATCCCTGCATTTCATCAAACTTTCCTAAATAGGTGGTAAGTAAAAAAGAACCCTCTTCAAATTTTATTTGAATATTAAAATATTAGAAGGGCCCCACCTGAAAGTGTTTAGGATTATTGCACTAGATTCAACAGTTTATATAGTGCAATACCTATTCATATAAAACCACCATAATGTTTAACCTTTTTTAAATTCTCAGATGGTTTTGAACCATAAATTTCTTATCATCTAAGGGAAAGAAACTCAATCACATTAGAGGAAATGCAGAGGGGTGCATTGAGTGTAGAAGTCAACCTGTTATCCAAAAGAGCTAGAACGAGAACTAATAGAAGAGTTACTATAAGAGAATAACCTTCGACTTCCACATCTGATGCTAAAATTGACTCATTGGTTAGAATTATGGATAGAATGATGGAGAGGATCAATCTAAATGAGAGAACTATTCCTTGATAAAATCAACTAGCTCTTCAAAACATAAATCAAAATCCTAGAAGAAACCCTCCTCGGATAAGACAGAGAGAGAAAAGAGGTTTTGATCAGCAAATTAGGCCTCCATTCCAAGAGAATTATGTTTATGAGGATGAGGGAGTGGTTGATGAAGTAGAATAAAATCAGATAAATTTGATGGGAATTAATGAAGATGACTCTGTTTTTCTCACTCAATAAGAACAAGATTTATTTTCATTAACTGAGACAGAGTTAGAATCTGAAGAATCTGATGACTATAAACAGGGATTTGAGAATGCTATTATGGAGGACAGTATAACCTTAGAAGCAAGAAATCCTTGATAATTCCAACAAAAAGAATTGCGAAAACTCTGCCAAAAAGGTCTCTGAACCTGATTTCAACAAAACAACAGAAAGTTAAAAGAAAAGTGGAAACAATTCAGAAAATAAGAACACAGAAAACATTAATAGGAGAACAGTTGATACCCTTGCCAAAATTTCTCAAACTGATATCCATAGTGCAAGTCAACAAACTGAACTTACCAAAAAATTAATGGTTGAAAGAATTGTTTTTTCAAATCTACTCAAAGTTCAAACACCATTCAGCATTGAGAATGAACTTGCTAAACTAAAAATACGTATTCCTCTCATTGAATTGATAAACAATAATGTGTATAGGTCTTGGGTCCTAAATGTACTAAACATTGGGGAAATTATTGATACTGTTACTTTAAATGATGATCAACCTGAACTCTTGTTTGGGCCATAAGTTTATGGTAAACCCCAAGAAGGAGCTGTCCCTCCCTTTGATGGCTCATGTGGAAAATTAGGCTCAGGAGCAGGTATTTGGGTATATAATGCAATGAAAAATCATGCACAAGGTCACTCCTACAAACTCAATTTTCAGTGCACCAACAATATAGCATAATATGAAGCCTACTCTTAGGATTACAATTGTTGAAAATATTAGGAGCTAAGAGGATTGTTGTCCATGGTGATTCTGAATTAGTCATAAAAAAAAATTAAAGGACAATATGCTGCAAAACATCTTAGGTTAAGAGCATATAGAAATGTTGTACTTTAATTATTAAGAACATTTGAAGAATATTATCTAACAGTTATCCAAAGAAATCAAAATGTCCTAACAAACAGTTTAGCCTTTTCAACAATCACATGTCAGTTGCCTCACCCAAACGGACAATACACAGTAAAGGTTAAATGTCGTCCATATGTGTCTGATAACATGAGATACTGGAAAGTATTCGGTAATGACAAACAAATTGAGATTTTCTTACAATCAAAAGATGAATTTGAGGATAGAAACATAGACTTAGATTATGAAGAAGACAATCACTTTGATGTACAAATTAGTGTAGATAAACAATATGTTGTTTCTGATGTAAATATTTCAGCAAATAAAACAATACATGAAACTAAAATACATAAAGACCCAGAAAAAAAGGAATTTGAAGTACTTCAACTCAAGGATAATATCCTTCCTAGAGGGATTGTTCCTTTCGAAGAACTGTTTGACTTTAATGACGTGGACAAGAAACCAAAAATGGAACCAACAGGGGCAAACATTGAAGAGTGTAATATAGGCAGTGAACAAAACCCAAAATAATAAAATTGTCAAAATCAGTACCTATAATTAGGAAACAAAATTATATAACTCTGTTTAAGGAATTCATAAATGTATTTTCTTGGAGCTATGAGGACTTAAAAGCTTATGATACTAGCATTATACATCACAAAATTCCAATCAAGGAGGATCAAAAACCTTTAAAAAAAAATTGCGTAGGATGAATCTTGTCTTAATGCCCTTGGTTGAGAAATAAATCAAGAAAATGTATGAGTCAAAAATCATAGTTCCACTTGGTATTCTAAATAGGTATCCAACATTGTGCCTACAAGAAAGAAAACAGGGAAATCATACTTTGCATTGACTTTAGGAATCTAAACAAAGTGTCCCTTAAGGACAACTATGCCTTACCAAAAATGAATCATATATTGCAGAGGGTAGCAGGCTCAAGTAAAATATCTTTGTTAGATGTCTTTTCAGGTTATAATCAAGTTTTAGTGCATCCTGATGATTAGGACAAAACAACCTTTACTACTCCATGGGGGACTTTCATGTATGTGAAAATTCCCTTTGGATTAATGAATGTTGGTGCTACTTTTCAAAGAGACGTGGAAATTGATTTTGCAGGTGAAATTGGCCATTTCATTATGATCTATCTTGATGAAATTACTGTATATTCAAAAGCTGATGAAGAGCACTTGGCACTTCTAAGAAATTTTTTTGAAAAATGTAGAAGGTTTGGAATTTCCTTAAATCTCAAAAAAACATTGTTTTGTCTTCAAGAAGGAAAACTCCTTGGCCATGTTATTTCTAAAGATGGAATAAAAATTGATCCTAGCAGGATTGAAGGTATAATTAAAATCAGTCATCCAAGAACCTCAAATAACTTCAATATTTCATTGGTAAAATCAAATTTTTAAGGAGATTTATACCCAATCTTGCAGAATTTTTGAGAAATATAACGAAGATGCTTAAAAAAGATTTAGAAATTAAGTGGAATATCGATGCTAAAAAATCTTTTGATTGCAAAATCTTTGGTTCTAATCAGCCAAGATTTTACCAAAGACTTCATAATTGTTTCTTTAGCATCTGAACATACTATTGTTGTTGTATTATTGCAGAAAAACAGTGAAGGACATGAACAACCAATAGCATTTTTTAGCAAATCCTTGAGAGATGCATCTTTTAAATACAACATCATGGAAAAATAGGCTTTTTTTTCTGGTTAAAGCACTAAAGGATTTTAGAGTTTGCATTTTACATTCACATATTATTTCTTATGTGCCTAATGTTGTAGTAAAACACATTTTAACATAGAATGGTCCTGATGGAAAAAGAGGAAAATGGATTGTTGTTATTTTGGAATATGATGTGGAAATCAAACCTACCAAATTGATTAAAGGGCAAGGATTAGACAAAGTGATGGCTGAATCAAATTTTCATGCACTAGATATCAACATGGTCTATTCAATTGATGATCAAGAGGAACTGGCAACTCCACAAATTGATGAAGTATTCCTAAATTATCCCTGGTATGTAGATATCTTATATGTTTTGTTTAAATTTAATGCTCCTCCTAGGTTGTCCAAAACTAAAGAAAGATTTATAAAGTTGAAATCTGTCAAAATTTTTATTCTAGAAAATGTCTTATACTGGAAAGATGTTGGAGGTATTTTACTCAATTTTTTGCTAAATGATGATGCAAATAAAGTTATGCAGGAATTCCATGAAGGTGATTGTGGTGGAAATATTTATTAGAAAACCACTGCCAATAATATTATCAGTGATGGTTTCTACTGGCCTAACCTTTTTCTGACATCCAGAATATGGTAACTTCCTGCCATAAGTGCCAAATTTTTGATAAATTATGTGAAAATATTAAGTTTCTAAAATCTTTCTACTGTCTATTTACTCATTATGTAGCTATCATTTCTTTGGATTCATGTTTGTTGCGTAAGGCAAAATACTTTTGTTTCCCCTATAGTACTTCTTTTATTTTACTCCATTTTCTGTAGGGACAGATAATTGTCGGTTTCCTAGCTGGCATACAGCTAAACCCTGTATAGATCCATTGAAGCTTGTTTAAATATGTCTTGATAACTAAGTATTTACTCTTTCTGTGTTTAAAATAACATTATTATCTGGTTCATGATTAGGACTAGACTGTTCTGTTTCAGTGCCAACAAAAACTACTTTTACCAATTTACAATCTTCTCATTTAAATTATGCTCTAATATTTACGTTTAAATCTACCCATTTAATTCAAGTGACTATTCTTGGTTGATTTAACCCCAAGGGGACCAAACTTGCTCGGTTCCATTACTAGGCTCATCCAAACCCCTCGGTAATATACCTCGAGGGAGCTTCCTATTTTACAAACTATGCCCTCTTCCAAATGGAGGTTTCATATTTATTTTTTCAGAACTCGACAGATTTAATTTATTTTTCTGAATGAGAAATATTACAGGCTTTTCCTTCTTTATTAGTACTCTTAAACTGTTTATTATTTCTAGGTTTCCCAATGCTTTTCAGTTCGAATATGAAACCTTGATCATTTGGAGGGTTCATGTACTTTTATCTATATCAAAATCTTGGCTTATTGTTGATAGCTTAGCCATGGCTCTATTCTTTGCTGCTTCTTGTTTTCTTTACTCTTTATTGTGATTATGTATGATCCATCTTCTTAGGTTGATTCATGGGTGTTATCTTCTTTCATGGAGGGAGGGAGCCAATCTTGCTTTGAGTCTAGGGGAACTTCCACAAATGGGAGGGGAATGAATGTCCCAGAGATTGTACAGGTCCTTCTTCACCTAAAATTTTCTGCTTTGGGCATATTTATTTTGGAGATGATCATAAAAACAAGGTACATAAATTTGCAATTCCAACCACAAATAAATGAACTACAACAACAAATTAACAACATAAAAAATGCTCACAAAAGAGAGATTGAAGATATTAATAAAAAATTTGTCGACTGAAGTTGATACAAATTTTCATTTGAGAAATCATAATAAATCTATACTAATGGAAATAAAGAAGATAGAGAAAGAGATAAGGCATAGAAAAGATCCCAAAACAAGGATAAGAGCAATGACACCTACACAATTGATGTGGAAAAACCTAATGTTGTTATCAATGAAGTTGTATCAGTGAAAGAGCTTACAAAAGTTGAAACTCAAGTACATATTCTCGGAATAAATAATTATTATTTAATATCGATTACTTTATATAATTCATGATGTTCTTGTGAAGTGAATTGTTCACTTCACCAACAATCTCATAGCAGAAACAGAATTAGTTCTAAACATAATACAAATTACACTTAACAACTCAAGAACTAAGAGAAACAATAGTAACATCGAACAAAACCAATTGAACCCTCTACATTTTTAGTTGAATACATCTCTCTAGGCTCATTAAGGTGATTATATAATATTATAAGTGAACTTGTGATCTAGCATTTGTAATCTATCAATATAAAAGGGGCTCTACACCTTTATGAAAAATGTGTAAGAGAATCTAGGAGTCTTGCTCTAGGGGAAAGAATTTTCCTTGTCTACATCTACATACTTAGGCTTCTATGGATTTAGATCTCTTATGATCACCCTTCTTTATTAACATCGGTTCTGCATTCTAGTTCCCTAGTCAACATATGGGCATAGAAAATATTGGACCCTTCCTTTCAAATTGTCCCAAGTTCATTTTTTCATCTATTATTGAAAATGTAGTTATAGGAACTCCTGAACAAGGTTATCCTGCAAAAAGGTGAAGAACACTTGTAAAGAGGGAGTGTTAGAGGTTTCATACCTTATTGCTCTGACAGTGTTCATGTTCAGCAACAGAGGCACACTAACAATAGAAACAATTTAGATTCTGATAGAACAGAGGAGGTGCAACAATGTTAGAGAATGGTGGGTTGTTGATGAAGTATTCCTTGAACAAGGAATGCACACTTTGAATATTCTAAAGATATTTCAGAGTATAGAAGGGAGTAGTGGCCTAAGGTTATATTTCTTTAGGTTCACAGATGGTCAATGTGATGATGTTTCCCTTAGAACATAGGGGGTTCAAGGTTTTGTAATAGTATATTTCCTTGGTGGAGAACACTTGTAAAGTGGGAGTGTTAGAGTTTGCTTACCTTGCTGCTTTGGCAGTGTTCATGTTCAGCAATAGAGGTGCACCAACAATAGCAATAATTTATATTCTATTATAACATAGTAGGTGCAACTATAATATAGAAGAGGTATAGTGAAGGGGAGAGTTGGCACATGCATACATGCATACACTTTTGGTTTCATCAACACATGTGATTTGCATTTGACATCTTTCCAATAATTTGAACTCCAACTAGGTTGTGACATCTATCCCACTATTGATTTTTTTTTCTACAATTGATTTCAACAAACACCTATCAAGGATCTGCTCCTTAAAATTCTGAAACTCTTCTAGAAACTTCTATCCTTGCCCGAGTATGAAATCAGAAAATCATCCTAGAAGAGGCAGTTCTAGAAAATTTTATCTTAGCTACAGTCTCTAGAACCATCATCAGAAACTCTTTTGGAAACTTCTATCCTTGCCTGAGTATGAAATCAGAAAATCATCCTAGAAGAGGTTGTTCTAGAGAATTTTATCTTAGCTACAATATCTGGAACCAACATCGGTCATGATTCCACCAAGTTATCACACCTATAAATAATTTACCCTCTCTCCCATTTTAATTCAACGATTGTCTCGATGAGTTTGTTTGATTCATATCAACGCCAAGCGTTTGGTATTTTGTTTTGACTATTAAGCTCTGCTCTAATACCCTGTAACAATAAAGAGTTGGAAAAAATAGCACTGACTCCTTTCTTCGGTCGATATATTGGCAGTAGTCTATGGGATCCACGGGACCGCAGGAGTAGCCTATTTGAGTTGTGGCTTCCCATGTCTCGAGTATGGGGATGACATGAGGGTTCGTGCTCTTGCAATTTCACTGCCTTTTGCGTGTATATTAGGTTTCCTTTCATCAGTCACAACCTCATCTATGGGTATGGCATGGAGGGGACCCCCTTTCCTGAATTTTTGTTTTAATATCAGGGTATGTCGTGGAGGTGATACCCGTTCCTGAAAATTGATGATAGATGCTGATCATCCCTTATGTAATAAAAGGCTGCTCTTACAACCAAAGCCTTGAAATATGCGTCTAAATATTTCACTTGGAATTTCAAATTAATTTTTTTTCTGTGTAGTGAATAAAGAATATATTTGGGCATATTCTGCATTTCAATTTGCGGTTGTAATTCTCTATGCACATATCTTCTATACAATGGTAAGTTGAAATAATTGTAGCATTTTTTGATAATTATAGTTCCCATATAGCATTATGGTCAGTACATAAAAATATACAATTACTTATGTATACATTAGGCGCATCCCACATTTGCTCATGAACTTCATTGGTCGATTGAAAATTGTTTTATTTGCAGCTCCAGTTACAGGCTATTTATGCTATTTTACTTTCATCATTTGTTGGCTCTGGCATAGCGATGAGCATGAATTATTTCCTTTTAGAATACTTAAGATGGTGACAAAGGGCTACGAGGAGATCGAATAATTTACAAAATCCTCAGATTGGGCATGGATCACAAAACAAATCCAAAGGAGATCCTTGGAATATTATACAACATCAAGCTACTCCAGACGGTCAACCTGATCACGAAAGTTCATTGGATCACAACAATAATCTCTTGTTGGGTTCTCAGAGATCAAATGGATCGTAATATTTCCAGTTATTTTTCTGTTGAAGGAAGTAGGATTTCAAGGCAATTGGCTTGTGATTCATCTCAGGCAGGCAAATTAATGAGTTATAGAAATGCAAAGCATCATATAGTTATTATACATAGCATAAGTTATTCAATAGCTGTTCATTTATATATTTAAGATGTGGTATTCAATCATTCCAAATAGCATGATACGGCTAGGATATGGCAATATGAGAATATATATATACACACTCCAAAAAGAGAAAAATTCAAATACCATTAATGCATTTGGGTATACATATACTAATTTTGTATGTTATTTATAATCTAGAGAGTTGGGTCAAAGAGGAGATAAGTGCATAGCTCCATAAACCTATTTAGATTTATTTTATTCAAGCATGAGAGATGCGAAAAGACTTAACATGGCACAGTCTAATTGTTTTATGTCTATATTTTTCATTGAAATCTGGTGATACAATTCTTGACTAGATTAATTTTTTTTATTTAAATTACATTTTTAAATCCATAAATGGATTCAGTGCCCTTAAAAAACCTTGTGCAGTTGGATTGTGTGGACTAAACAACTCAAACTTCCAATTTCAATGAATCCCTGCCAGGTTTCAGGAAAAATTAACCAGAAAATATGCCCAGAAAGGGAAAAAGCATAGAAAAGTTAGACTACACTCTTTAATAGCCCCCATAAATATGCACACACATACACATTGTATTTATTAGATGAATAAATCAGTCCACATAGAATAAGATTCCCTAAATAATCTTGTACTGAGTAAAATTGACGAATAATGAAGAAGATTCTATTTGAATTCAGTGCACAATGAAAAGGCATCTTAAAATTTCCCACCATACCCTTAAATTCACATTTCAAACAGACACTATAATTAAGGTGAATTGCAACTTGAACTCATTTTTTTCATATTTATATGTTGCTTTCTTACTTTTAGGCTTTGGTATTTATTTTATTCTGTTTAACTTTAATGTTAAGTTTTTAAGGATATGTTTGATATTTCCCTACCAGTCATGTCGAGGTTGTATCCTTGTTATATATGTATACATATTTATATTAACATGGTCAGCAAGGGTTATGAGGAGTTCAAATAATTTACAAAATGTTAAGACTGGGCATGGATCTCAAAACCAATACAAAGGAGATCCCTGGGATGATATCGGGCTACTCCAAATAATCAAGCTGATCTTGAAAGCTCAGTTGCTCATAACAGTAATATTTTGTTGGGTTCCTAGTTGTGTCACTAGATCTGTGGGGGCTTTAGGCTGTATTTGTGGATCTGCATTTTGGATCCAAATACATATATGGATCCACCTAGATCTGTGTAAAATCCGCCACTTAAATGAGTCCTTTATGTCTAGAAATGAATCCCGTGCCATCAAAATGGATTATGTGCTAGCCTGCCCTCATGCACTAGATCCCATGCATATAACGTTAGAGTTTTAGGATTTTTTATTTTTTAAGGATGTTTGCCCAATGTTTGAAACCCCAAGCAGTGGATATTCTATAAAAAATTGTTGCGTATTGTTCATACATTCAATAGAAATTGAGCATTTATTTGAGTTTCAAAGCACGATGAGCATGTGGTGAGTGGGGTAATAAGCAGTAGTTATTGACTAAGCACTAAACAATGGGTCAAAGAGGAGGTAAGTGCATAGCTCCATAAACCTATTTAGCGTTATTTTATTCAAGCATGAAAGATGCGAAAAGACTTAACAGGGCACAGTCTAATTGTTTTGTGTCTGTCTTTTTCATCGAAATCCGGTGATACAATTCTTGACTTGATTAATTTTTTGTTATTTAAAATAAATTTTTAAATCCATAAATGGATTCAGTGCCCTTAAAAAACCTGGTGCAGTTGGATTGTGTGGACTAAACAACTCAAACTTCCAATTTCAATGAATCCCTGCCAGATTTCAGGAAAAATTAACCAGAAAATATGCCCAGAAAGGGAAAAAGCATAGAAAAGTTAGACTACACTCTTTAATAGCCCCCATAAATATGCACACACATACACATTGTATTTATTAGATGAAGAAATCAACCCACATAGAACAAGATTCCCTAAATAATCTTGTACTGAGTAAAATTGACGAATAATGAAGAAGATTTTATTTGAATTCAGTGCACAATGAAAAGGCATCTTAAAATTTCCCACCATACCCTTAAATTCACATTTCAAATAGACACTATAAATAAGGTGAATTACAACTTGAACTCATTTTTTTCATATTTATATGTTGCTTTCTTACTTTTAGGCTTTGGTATTTATTTTATTTTGTTTAACTTTAATGTTAAGTTTTTAAGGATATGTTTGGTATTTCCCTACCAGTCATGTCAAGGTTGTATCCTTGTTATATATGTATACCATATTTATATTAACATGGTCAGCAAGGGTTATGAGGAGTTCAAATAATTTACAAAATTTTAAGACTGGGCATGGATCTCAAAACCAGTACAGAGGAGATCCCTGGGATGATATCAGGCTGCTCCAAATAATCAAGTTGATCTTGAAAGCTCAGTTGCTCATAACAGTAAGATTTTTTTGGGTTCCTAGTTGTGTCACTGGATCTATGGGGGCTTTAGTTTGTATTTGTGGATCTGCATTTTGGATCCAAATACATATATGGATCCACCTAGATCTGTGTAAAATCCACCACTTAAATGAGTCCTTTATGTCTATAAATGAATCCTGTGCCATCAAAATGGATTATGTGCCAGCCTGCCCTCATGCACCGGATCCCATGTATATAACATTAGAGTTTTAGGATTTTTTATTTTTTAAGGATGTTTGCCCAATGTTTGAAACCCCAAGTAGTGGATATTCTATAAAAAAATTGTTGCGTATTGTTCATACATTCAACAGAAATTGAGCATTTATTTGAGTTTCAAAGCACGATGAGCATGTGGTGAGTGGGATGATGAGCAGTAGCTATTGACTAGGCACTGAACAATGGGTGAACAATAGCATTGAGCACTGAGTAGTGATATACTGATATGGAGCAGTGGGTGAAGAAATAAGCCTCCAAACTATTAGCCAAAATTAAATACTTTTCATAGGTATTTAAATTTTACTATCATACTGTAACACAGTTATTCATGTAAGATTGAAAGTCTCCTTAGTAATGTTTATCAATACATATTTGACGGATGAGTATCCACATACTTCAATTTTTAGGCTTTAAAGTTTATATATAGTTTTCACAAGGGCAGCTACAGGCCTGTAACTTACTCTATTCGGCTCCATTTAGAATTTTAGTCTAATTACTTATTATTAATACTTAGTCAGAAGTCTACTGAGCTACATTTAGACTTTTAGTTTAATTACTTATTAGTAATCTACAGAATGTATAGCTATATAGGAAAGTTATTGATTACTTGTAGGCTATGTAGCATATGATAATTCCATTGAGAAAGGGATTTGAGACCTTAAAATTTTGATTTTCAATTTATGATGATGTAGGCAGGAAAGCTTTGGGAAAATTTCTGAGACATTATATATACCTACATAGTTTTCAATTTATTTATTTTTTTATACACAGGATGGCTCTTTCATTAATAGTTTTATTAGATCAGTCCCATTCAATTCTAGCTGAAGGATTCTCTTAGAACAATATGACACATGGGCTATAGCATGATGTAAAACAGAGTACAACATTCATTTACCATCCTACCTAGCTAAAAATATTTTGAATTTAAGATAGATTTCAAGGATGATGACTAATTGATCATGATGTAGAGTTGAAATATCTAGATGTTGAGGAGGTAGACCCATTTTAGGATGTGGTGTTAGACCTACTCTATCACCTAAATAGAGTGATCATTGATGGGACACTTGATTTTATATTTATTATTATCTTTTCGTATGAGGCATGATATGTTAAGATTTCATAAGTTAGATTTATAAATTATCTAATGATTTCAACTTTAATATTTTGATTCATGAGTGGTTTTGATTTTTAACTCTGAAAATTGAATGTTTTTTTTAACATTTAAATTTTTAAAAAATTATTCCGTTATGGCTTTTGTACTTGGCATTTCCTAGCCATATCTAGATCCTGGCTTTCTAAAAGCTAGCAGATTTGTATCCAGATCTCAATCCATATCCTAGTAACTTAGGTTCCCAGAGATTGGATGTATTGTAATGTTACCAGGTGTTTTTTTTTCTTGTGTGTTAAAGAAATAGGTTTTCAAGGCAGTCTAGGTTGCGATTTATTCCAAGTCGACAAATTATAACAAGCGATAAAAGTGCAGAGCATTATTTTGTTGTCATAGGTAGCATAATTTATTCAACACCTATTGAATTTTTATATTTAATGCTTTTATATTTAAGGCATGGCATTTGGTTATTCCAAATATATGTACACAGTTGTTTTTACCCACAATATGTAAAATTTTTGCACATGATATGGCTAACATATGGCAATACAATAACGTTATATACACTCCAAAACATACAACATTCCAAATATTATTAATGTGTTTGTATATTCATATACTATTTGTATTTTTCAAATTTATAATTTAGAGATAAATATGCACATTGGATTCTCCCTAGAGCCAAGGTTCCAATCTCACCAGGGGAGAACTTAAGGATACTAACGGGCAAGCCACATTATCAGCACAACAACCTTGCCCCTCACTTCTAGGTTTTGGACGTATTGTTTCTCCTAATCTAAGGGGGTTTTCCTATGTTTTATTTATGTTATAGATTTGTCGTTGTATGATTGATGATGTGATTTGGATCTAATATTGATGCTTTCCTAAAGTTTTGGTATGATTATGATGTGTTTGTTAATCCCTTTCCTACCAAACATATATCAAAAAAATTTGCAACATAGATACATTAGTTTCAAGCCCATGTTTTAAAAAATTAAATGTTTATTCGATAGTATGTTTTTTTTTAGCAATAAATGATGCAAAGTATGGGTGTTCCTGGTGCTATATTCCTCAAATATACTTGATGTGAGGTGATACGAGAAAGTAATATTCTTGAATGTTGTTTTCGGTGCACTATAACAGTAAGGTGGATGAATGGCTTGCTTCAAATTTTTCCCTAGGGTGACTTCCAATATACTCAATGTACGTGGGAGTGAATGTTTATTGGTCCAAATCAAACTACAATTACTTCAAGTGAATACTTCAAGATAAAACTCCTATCGACCTCTCTTCTTTAAGGTTAAATTAAACAATAGTTACCCAAACTTATGGTGTTGGATTATCCTCATTCTCATTCATTTTCTTGGCATCACGATATGATCCAGACGTTTTAGGTTCACTAATTTGAATCTATTATATTTAACTTTATTCCAGAATCCATTCCTTTTCTTTTTTTGAAATCTTCAGCCGTTTATCTAAGGTTAATTCAACAATGCTACCCAAAACGTTATTGTCATTGGAGAATCCTCGTGGGTTTATTTTTTGGTGGAGGGGTGGGGTTATGAAACTGACTGTTTAATTTTGTGAACAATAAAAATTATTACAAAGTGACCTCTCGGAAAATATGCCAATGAATTGAAGGTTCAAATTCTTTGTATCTAGGAAATTCAAAGGCTCAGTACGGGGAACAAACCTTTACTACACGTATTGGATTCAAATCTATGGGGATTACCCCATCTCATAAACACTCCATTCTCCATAAATTCTAGGCCAAGTTTATTTTCCTCCCTGTACCAGAAATAGTTTCTAAGATTTTAAATCCTTTGGGTGGGACAGAAATGCTCCTCCCCCATTTTTGAATCTCTAAACAATCTCTACACTGGATTTCAGATTGAAAACCATTAAAACACTCTTCATTGTTTACATTTCCATGATGTTAACTGATTAATCTCCCTAGAAGTATCTCTCTTCAACCTATTGCAAATGGTTCTGGACCCCTTAAAGGTGGCATCCTGTTGGGTGTAGTGTGTGTCAGTGGTGTCCTGCCTTGGTGTCTTGGTTTGTTGGCATGGTTTTACAACCTTGGTCGGTGTTTTCTGTTATTCATTGTGCGATTGGCCTCCCCTAGAGTTCTTCAAAAAAATAATTCATATGATGGCAATAATTGGACCGGTTGTTGCAATTGAAGTGATCTATCAAGGTCTTTGCCTTTTCTTTTCATTTATAGTACAATTATGCCTTTTGAGTGAGACTCTTGACCTTTCTTGTTTGATCTGGTTGTAGGTGATTATGACATTATTAATATGGTCTCAGGAGATCAATGAGCATCTAGGATGGCTTAGCCAGAGAATTTTCATTTTCTGACATTGTTCCATTTTTTTGAGAAGGTAGTGGAAAACTAGTGGGTAGAAATTCTTAGAGGCAGCGGAGAGAATTTAATTTATACTGGAGAGGCAGAGAACTCATTTGAAACTAGAATTTAGAGTTTAGTTTAGATTTATCTTCTATATTTGGGAGTGTATTAAGTGTTACACAATGTCGGACAAAGGTTCATCTCTATGAAATTTTCTCCTGTGAAATATACTATTTTTGATTTGATGCGAAATAATTGATTTAGCTGTTAGAATACCATACCCTATTGTTTCAGGTCGTTGAATTTTGCAGGAACTTATTCGTCTTGATGATGGTTATTATGTTAAATCACAAAAATGATTTCTAATTATTAGTCAACACTAAATTTGGGTTGACCTTTACCACTATCTAGAATATCATTGTTGTGAATGCTTTATGGTATTAAACTATTTAATTAGTCCTTATCTAAAAAGGTACCTTATAACTATTAATCCTGTTGAATATTATTGCCAATATTGTGGAAAGTTCAGATGTGGAAGTGCTTGCTATGACCGTTTTTTCAGAAGTCTTATGATATCTGCTTTTGGCACCTGTGGTTGGAAATCTTATTGTTTTTGTATGGGGAGTTTTTTTTATTTTGTTTAAAGTCTGATCTTGAAATGATCATGTGGTTGTCTTCATGGGAATTAGTTTTATGATGCTATATCTACACCGCAAAACATTTGTAGGTGGTTTTAAGGTATTGGGTATGATTACGTTTTGGGATCGTAGCATCTTTTCACCTGGGAAAGATGGGAACATAGGATGTAAATAAAAATTTTGTCTTATGACATGTATTGAAAAACCGTTAGAAAGGAATGGCTACCTGGAAAAGTTTTACTCAAGCAAGTTTTTTTAAGTTTTACAAGCAAACGAATTGAACTGGAACATTATATAATCTAGTGTTTTTCTTCTTGAAAAATGTATAATGATGCTACAAGGCAAGGATTAAATTTTTCCACTTCAATTTCAAGTAGCAATGATAAAGATGTGATTCCAATTAAATTTATAGACTTTTATAGTAAACAATTTTACAATGTTAATGTAATGTCCCTAAATATAGTGATGTTAATTTTACAACGTTATTGTTTTTTAAATTCTTTCCATTGATATTCCAATGTTTTCTTCCGTCGGTAATATGACGTTAGTTTTTTTTTTTTAATATTTTATTTTCATCGGTATTCTGACGTTTATTTCCGTCGGTATTACGACGTTAAATTTTAAAAACAAAAAATTTATCTCCATCAATAGTCCGAAGTTTTCTTCTGTCGATATTACAACGTTAGTTTTTAAAAAAAAATTATGTCCATCAGTATTACGACGTCACTTCTTTAAAAAAAAAAATTCATTTCGTCGAAAGAGCGACGATCAAAATGTCGGTAATAGTGTTATTTGGCGTCGGAATAGCGACGTTTAGAAACGTCAGAATAGTGACACATCGTGAAACGTCGGAAGAGAGACGGAAAATTTGAAATGTTGGAATTGCGACGACTCCAAAAAAAGGTCGAAAATATCATTGCTCTACTGACAGTTAAGTCAAGTACTGGAAGTCTGACGTTAGGAGAAACCACATTTTTCCGCACCTCAAAACGTTTCCCTTGGGACGTCTATGTGTCGCAAGAGCGACATTTTGGCCGTCGGAATTTGGGGCAAATGTGCTAGTGGTTGAAGCCTATGGAGAAGGCCCTAATCCTGATTTGATGAGCTACCATAAAACACAAAATAAATCAGATGAAGTTTTTGCAGAAAATGGAGTACTCAAGGCTATTGATCTTATGTTCTTGACACTTCACTTGGAGAAGTGCCATCCCCAGGTGGATCCACTATTAGGGTCCTATAAATTATAGGATCCCAAGGTGATTGAGTATTTCATAAGTTGCAATTTCATATTGTGTATGATTTTCAATATTCAAATGATTTCCAAAAAAATATGAAAAAGAAAAGAAAAGAGGGTATATTGAAAAAAGATGCAAAGAAAAAAAGAGAAAAGAAAAATAAATAAAAACCCCAAAAATAATAATACTAAGAGTTCTACAAATCAAAATGCCATTGTTGATTAGATTAGTTTGTTCAACCATACAGTCTAAGCATGATTTAACAATTTTAAATTTATGTTGGATAGGTTAAAAAATAAGTATTTTCCAAACAATTTAATCTTGGCAGATCAATGGTTAGGTAGAAATAAAATTCAATCAATAGTCTAATCTGAGTTAATGGAAGGAATAAGGGATAGAGTAGGTAAGAGTTTTATAAAAAAAAAGTAATTTGGGTCTACAAGAATAAATGAACCCTGCAAAAGAATGAAAATAAATGTTAGGTTAGTGAAATGGGTAGGTAGAATGAAAGAAAAATAAGTATGGATAAACATGAGATTTATTCCAAAGTATCATGCTAAAGACCTCATGTATTTTCATGTATGGAGGAAAAATAAAATAAAAATAAAAATCCTAATTTTCAAGGATTAGTTTATTTTTTATTTATTTGACGTATTTCATATCAATTCCTAATATCCTAAGTCCCTAACCTTACACTCCGTCTGTGATATTTCACTTAATTCACCCAACCCCACCATCCACTCACCTATCCCATCATTGCTAACCTCCCACCACCTTTCGTTTCATCTCCACCCTCACCATTACATCCAACGAATCATACCTTTTTCCACCACCCCTCATCCTTTGAAAGTTAACATCTGGGGGGGGGGGGGCTCAGAAATGGGCAGTTTCCAAAACCGACCCATCCGCTACGTGTCGGGAACTGATCTTTTCGCACCACCCCAACTCCATTCTGCTTACCGGCCTACACCCCCTGCGAAAATTGGCTTCCACTGTGATAAAACCATGCCATTGTCCGTTAATTCCCCGCCATATCCGTTGCTCCATGGCATTCACTCCTGTCACGTCTGCCTAATCGCCTCCTCTCCCACCTAAAGGCCCATTAAATATTTAATTTCTTAACCCATTACCCAATGGGCCCACACCATGTCAACGGTAACCCTGCCACCCTACAAAATCACACTTCCTCACCTATTTCAAAGGTTAATATGTTTTCATCTATTCTATTGTTATAGGTGATTACATTCAAAGTTTTACAGATCTCAAAATAATGCAGAAAGGATATCAATTGTCTGCATATTTAAGCAAAATTCCCCTTCTTAAGTCCCCTTTTCTCCCAGTTCCCATTCCGATAAATATAAATCCCTTTTCTTTCTTACCCTCTTCTTCTAATCCCCTTCTATGCACCTGCAAAAACACAGTCAATTCATTTTTCAGTGAGCAGTAATGGCTCCAAAGAAGAAAGAGTAGGAACCATTTAATCCAATGGTTCACCCTCATGTGGACCTTGACCATGTGGCCCTCGCTGGCAAAGATTTTAAAATACATGAGACTCTTTCATAGTTTGATATTTTTTATGTATATTGTTGGTTAGAGGATAATCTCATTGATGGAGTCAATGATATAGGGTTGTGGGACACTAAATTACCATATTACATCTTCCCAAAAATCCACAGTTGCCCACAGTTTATTAGAAGGTGTCATGCATACTATGATGTAAATCAGAGGGTTTTTTTGCCCTCACAGGAGAAATTATTTTCACCATTAGTGCCCAGCCCATCATTCAAATGATGCAATCTTCTGTCGTTGAAGAAAACACACCTTTTTCCTTTGAAATCCTTAGATAATTTTACCAAAAATTGGATTTTTCCAGCAGAGCCAAAGCACTTGAATTATTCATGGCTATAGATGCTCCCCTACCCAAGAAGAATCCTCCATATCCCTCTTCTACATTCCCTAGTAGGACTCAACATATAGTTACTTTCCTTTCTTACCTGCTAGGATACCATTTAGACCAGTGGATAGATGAAGCAATGCTAGGTTTCCTGTCCATACTTTCATCAGATTATAAGCCTTCCATTATATTTAATTCCAGTCAATTTCTGGCAGATGCCATTCACGACCAGTTTGTTAAATTTCACACAGATGAAGTGTTTAAATACACTTCAGTCCTTGTTTATATGTTTTCATATTTTCAAGAAAACAGGTTCTGGTTTACAATGAGAAAAGTTAATGAAGATTCCAAACATCAATCAGTCATATTTTGGACAACAATGTTGATGAAGGATCAGAAATATTACACTTATAAAATTTTGTTGAATAATTTGTGCATCCAACTATAAGTATCCTTAACAGCACAATGGAACCAATGATCAATGAAGAGATTAAAAAGATCATGCAGCTGTCAGACCAAGTCAAAATTGGAGACTAGTGCTTGTACCATAAATACACAGAAATTAGAATATATGGATGTGAGTTTCCCCCTTACAAGTTGCCAAAGTTCCTCCCCGTGAGTATATTTTCCCTGGAATAAATTAGGCAGATGATAAATGCAGATGAGGTACTTTTTGTATCAGCCAAAAAGAAGTCTCAGTTTAGGATCAAATCCCAAATTGGTCCTTTCATTTGCAATAGCAGAGCAGCAGGAGAGGAGGTCGAACTTGAAGGAGATGAAGTTTACACGTAGTTTTACTTGGTCTTCTGACCCATTGGGAATCATCTCTAAGAAAATGGTAGAAAATAAATCAACTCCCTACATTCACACCCATAGGCCCAAGATTGAGCAATTCATGAACCATACAAAGTGGGCAGCAAACAAATTTAAGGAGGCTGAAGAGAAGGTGATTTCATATTCAAGTATACAGACCCCTACTCCACAAGAAAATCATAATATAGAACATAAACAAGACAAGGGAAAAGAGCAAGAAAAAGAGGCAACATGGAAAAGGCTAAGAGATCATCAGTCTACTTTGGAGACTGATACATCTAGCAGAGAATTTAAAATGAAATATAGAAAGAGAGAATGAATTCATATGGACATAGATCAAAGCAAGGAAATAGAGCAGCAAAAATTCATAACTATCAGAGATTCTCCTAATTCTTCCCCAACAGGTGGCCAAAATTTATTTTCTACAACTTCAGCTACAATTCCATTTCAGCAGCACAGTCTTCAAACACCTACATCTACTGCTACAACAGGGGAAAAGGAGGAAACTATATATGACACCTTCGGGGAAATTAATAGGAAAAATGATATATTTAAGACCAGTACCTACAACCAATTTTGGAATCAGACCATCAGTTCACAAATTAGGCTTCTATCATCCTTTGATTCAAAGAAAGGAAATATTCTTATGGCTTTCTTAGAAGCCCAGATTTCTCAGCCAAAATCTCCTGCAGATTTCAAGCATACTTCTTTTGAGTTTAATGTCAAGGAAATCCACCCAATACATTAGATGGAGATTCACAAGCAGACTAGAGAGATGATCTAATCAACCTTGAATAGTACTGCAATGAGCTTGTCTAAATTGCAAGTATCACTAGCTAATATTCAATCACAAGTCAAGATGGAGAAGGTTTCTGCTCTTTCCAAGGATACCAAAATTAAATCCCTCGAGGATTTAGTTGTGAAGATTGGGTATAATCGAAAAAATTTAGAGGCAGTAAAGGAGATTCTGAAAAATAAAAACGCAGACATTGCAACCCTAAGAAAGCAGCTTAAAATTTCAACTACTAAAGACCCTCTAACAAAGGACATAGAGGAGAATGAAGCACAAAAAGTAGAGATGATGAAGCTGATAATGGAGCAGTTAGCACAACTGAAGCAGATGGAGACAAAAATGGATAAATTGGTCAAGGAAATGGAAAAAGCAATAGAGATGGCAATTATTCCTTTGGATGTTGTTCCTATTGCAGTCATCCCTATAGCTACATCAAAAAATACAGGAATATCAGGTGGCATAGAACAGCTAGCTAAAGCCATGGAGAATATTTCCATCCAAAAAGAGGAGATTAAAAAGCTGGAAGCCCAAATTAATATATTGAAGGATCTAAAGGTAACATCTGGTAATGCACATGAGATATAAATACAAAGAGCCCAAAAATAGATCGAAATGTTGATAAATGATTAGAAGGAAGCTTCCATTGGTTAGACCTTTGGCCAAGCAAAGGAAATCATTTGGACAAGCATACTTGATTCTATGAATGAAATACGGCCTTCTATTCAAATCATATATGAAAAGAAAGAACTAATTGAACAGGTAAATGATGCCATAGCTAAAGCAACCAAGGAGCTAGGGGACATGCCTAAGAAAACAAATAACATAATCATATTTCTAAATTCCAAGAGAAGATTTGAATTGGATACAGTTGGAGTTGAGGACAGAAAAACAACAATTCTAGAAGTCAAGAAGGTGCTCACTAAGAAAAGCTTGGTCACACAGTTAGAGGAAAAGTGCCACAATTTAGAAATTGGTGTTAGTAGATTCTTTAACAGAATTGAGCCACTGAACAAAAGAGGGTTATGCTCACTGTTTGTAATAAATGATAAGATTATGGCCGGGCAAGACTATGTGAAGAAGTTAAAAGACATTGCTAAGGATACAACCAAGTTTTCAAGGCTTAAAGGAGCAATGACTGGAAGAGATTTCCTTGAATCTATGAGAAACAACCTATTCATCCAATATGAAATTAAATACATTTTTGTGTTGAGACCTACTTTTGTTAGATTCACATAAACAAATGACATATATCGAAAGGTAATTAGGATTAAGATTCCAAATGAGAAATAGTGGGAAAAATTGTGTGACTACCAAGAAGGGTGAAAGGCCATCATATCATCCAACTCAGCATATCAACATATCAACCAAATCAACATATCAATGTACTAGCCAAATCATCATATTAATGTATTAGCCAGATCAGCACAACATCAGATCACCCAAATATGCTAGCAAAACAATAGATCAAATCAAGCAACAACGACCTTCTAAAGAATAGGGCTAGATGTCAAATTATTTCATCATGTCCACTTTGTGGTCACACTAGTCAAATTTTTCTTATTATTGTAATTAATAACAGATTTCCTAGTAGATACGGAAATCATTGTAGAGTTTAGTTAAATACTGCATACATTTTGAGTATCAGGGGTTGGACCTTGGATTGTAAGAATTTTCTATTAGAACATTGTATTTTTCTTGAAGATGGAGCAACAATAATAAAATACCTTTTGAAAGATACTTAAGCTATGTTTACCTGGTGATGTTATTTATTTGTGTGTTTAATGTTTCCATTTTTATTCTCTCGGTGTATCATTTAAATCTGATTGTAAAGCAGAAATCCGAAGATTAAGATTTTTTGTTAGAGCACCTTATTTCTGGCTGTGTTTACAATATAAATGTTTTCCTTCTGAAGTCTGGTTAAGAAATTCTTAATTTCTTTTTAACCACTACTGAAATAACTTTTTCTTTCACCTCATAATTCATTATGTTTTAAGATCCAGTAACTGTAGGTAGCTTGCCTTGTGAATTCTCTTGAAAATTTGATGCAACAACCCATCCTTTTATGACTCCATATCCCAATGGAATTAGTTTAAATAGGTCTTCTAATCCAACCAAACAATCAATCAAAAATCAACCCCTACAATCATTATAACTAGCCTAATATCAGAATCATAAAACAAAGCTAAATCTAAAAGGGAGATATCTCTCTGAGTCTAGGAGGGCTAGATCCTAGGATCCAAAGTGGTTTTGATGATGTCCTATATAATTATTCTTGCCAATATTAAAATTATAAAACGGCAACAGATCCATCCTTTGAATGGTAAGCCCCAAGCTGCCTCTACATCACAACTCGTAGGAACTGCAACACTCCTCTGGATTATCAATTTGTTGGCTGAATCCTCGCATATCTGACTCTCTGGCCTTACACCCCGGCTCCCAGCACTAGAATTATATTGCTCCTCACAAAAATTGTGGTTCTCCTCTTAGACTCTGCGCTGCCTATCTCCTCTTAGACTCTGCGCTGCCTCAGCCTGGCTCTGCATTGTCGAGCATGGCTCTATGTTGCCTCTATGGATCTCACTCTGCATCCAATGCTCTATATTCACTGGATCAGGAAAAATTCCACTAGCTACTATCCCTTCCCCCCACTAAAAGAAATCAACTCGATCACTCCTCTAGAAAGTGTTGTGCTTCTCTCTTGAGAATATGATCTCTAGATCTCTCACTCGATGTGTTTTTCTAATCAGATTTGGATCAAGGACCTAAGTGATAGATCAAAATTCAAAGTGTTCAAAATTGTGTTGAACCTGAGCGAATGGATAGACCTCGTCTTCCTGATTCTGGCGCCGCGAACGGTTCGAAAAACCGACACCGTATGAAGACGTTATCGTGATTTGAAACGTCCAATAAACCACAATTTCTGGCTTTTGATCAGGTTTGACTGGGTTTTAGGAAATTCAAAAAATATATATATATATTCTTGGAATATTTCCCAGAATATTCCTTCTGGGCCAGTCGGATCATGAAAAGTGGCACCTTATTATTAACACTGTTACCGATGAAATAGGTAACCGCACTGTTACCTACTTTTTTTTGGTAGCATAAAAAGCATCCGATTTTGAAAAGTGGTGATGCAGAATCACCTTCTTTTTTTTTTGAGCACATTTTTGACACTCTAATATTTTTATTTATGAAGTATGAATATTCGTTTTAAAATGTTAGTGATTTTCATGCTAATTTTGAAACGTATTGATGCAACATCAACTTTTTTTTTTAGAGCGGTGATTTTCATGCTAATTTTGAAACGTATTGATGCAGCATCAACCCTTTTTTTTTTAGAGTGGTGATTTTCATGTTGGTAATAAAACACAAAACCTAGATAAAAAAATATATATATAAAAACAATAAAAATGTAAAAAAAAACAAAATTAACTCGTAAAAATAAAAAATTTAAACAAAAAAAAACAAAAATATTCGAAAATTATATCAAAAGAAATGACAAAATTTGAAAAAAAAACACATAATTTAAAGAAAAAAAAACAAAAATTAACAAAAAAAAATTTAAAAAAAAAAAACATCAAAAACATTTTTTTCTAAGTTATTAAAAAAATCCATATAATTTAAAAAAAAAAAAAAAATTAAATAGAAAATTTAAAAATAATTTAAATTACAAAATTAAAATTTAGATAAAAAAAAATAAAATACAAAAAAGAAAAAAATTAAATTTAAAAATTTAAATTTAAAAAATAATACTAATAAGAAAACAAAAATACAAATTTTAAAATTAACAAAAAAAAAACAAATTAAAAAAAAAACAAAATTTAAAATTGAAAAAAAAAATTAAAATAAAATAATTATAATAAAAAAAAACTATCATTAAAAAACAAAAAAAATGAAAAAAACCACGTGCAAATAATTAAAAAACAAATATCCATAAATTTACAGTTTTTTTTTTAAATGAAACAATTTATAAATTTAAAAAATGAAAAACCAAATAGACTAAAAGATTAAAAAAAAAAATTAAATTAAATTAAAATTTAATGAATTTAATGAACAAATTTTAAATTTTAAAAAATAATTAATCTAAAATATTAAATTTAAAAACAAAATTAAAAAAAAAACAAACAAACAAATTAAATTTAAAATAAAATATTTTGAATTAAAAAATAATAATTTTAAATTTTTTGAATTTTAAAAAAAAAAAAAAATTTAAAAATCAAATTAAAAAATATATATATATTAAAAATTTAAAAAAATTTAAAAAAAAGGGAATTTTTTTATCGTGGTGGCATCGCCAGTCGGCCTCCCGCCCAAGTGGCGGCGAAGGCCGGCCACCACCTGGGCGGGGAGGTTGTATGCAGCCCCCCGCCCGCCCAGCGGCCGGCCTCCGTCGCCACCTGGGCGGGAGGCCGATTCCGGGAATCGCCCTCCCGCCGGGGGAGGCCAATTCCGAGAACCGCCCTTCCGCGGCGAGAGGTCGATTCCAGGAATCACCCTCTCGCCGCGGGAGGCCGATTCCGGGAATCGGCCTCCCGCGGTAGGAGGGCGATTTCGGGAATCGGCGAGAGGGCAATTCCCGGAATCGACCTCTCGCCGCGGGAGGGTGATTCCGGGAATCGGCTTCCCGCGAAGAGAGGTCGATTCCGGGAATCGCCCTCCTGCCGTGGGAGGCCGATTCTGTGGGAGGGTGATTCCCGGAATCGACCTCTCGCCATGGGAGGGCGATTCCCAGAATCGGCCTCCTGCCGCGGGAGGGCGATTCTCGGAATTGGCCTCCCGCCTAGTGGCTGGCCTCCGCGGTCACCTGGGTGGGAGGCCGATTGGCGGCGCCACCACGATCAAAAATTTTTATTTATTTTTTTAATTTGATTTTTTTTAAATTTTTTTTTTTTTTTAATTCAAAAAATTTAAAATTACTTTTTTTTTTTTAATTTAATTTTTATATTTGAAATTTAATTTGTTTTTATTTTTTTTTGTTTTTATTTTTATTTTTATTTTTTAAATTTTTTTTTAAATTTTATTCATTTTTTTGTTTTTATTTTTATTTTTTCTAAATTTTGTTAATAATTTTTATTAAATTTTGTATTTTTTTTTATTTAATTGATTTTTTTTTCATATTTTTTTATTATTAAATTTTATGTTTAGTTTTTTCATTTAATTTTTTAAAATTATTAAATTTTGTATTTTTTTTATTTATTTATTTGAATTTAATACCTTTTTTTAAAATTTTTTTATTTTTTTATTATTATTTTTTTAATTACATAAAATTTTTATATTTTTTTTATTTCAATTAAAATTGTGTATTTAAAATTAGATTTTTTTTAGTTAAACTTAATATTTTCAAATTTATTTTATTTTATTTTTTAATATTTTTTTAAATTTATTTTTTTCAATTTTTCGATTTTAATTGATTTTTAAAGTTTTTAACTTTTTATTTTAACAATGTTTTTTTTTTTTCTTTATATTTAAAATTTAATTTTTATTTCAAAATTTATTTGTTTTTTTTTTTAATTTAATTTGTTATTTTAATATTAACATTTTTTTTTTAATTTAATAAAATCTAATATATATATTTTTAATTTAAGTTCATATATATATATATATATATTATTTATTATAATTTAAATTTAATATAATTTTAAAAATCTATTTGTTTTTTTAATATATATTTTTTTAAATTTAATATTTTTTTTTTTTTTCATTTTTAATTAATTTTTCATTTTTTTATATTTAATTTCAATAATTTATTTATTTTTATTTTTATTTTTTTAATTTAATTTTTTATTTTAAAATTTAAATTTAAATTTTTTAATTTAATAAACATTTTCTTTTTCTTTTTAAATTTAATTTCTATATTTTATTTTTTATAATTTCTTTCTTTTTTTTAACTTGTTTTTCTTTTTAATTTAATATTTTTATTTTATTTTTAAATTTTTAAATTTTTATTTTTTTCTTAAATTTTAGGTTTTTTTGATGTTTGAATTAAAATTTTTATTTTTTTATTCCTATATATTTTTAAATTTTAAGCTTTAAAATGTTTTTATTTTTTAAATTTGTTTTTTTCTTAAATTTTAGGTTTTTTTTAATGTTTGAATTTTAAAAATTAAAAAATGTTATTTCTATTTTTAAAAATGTCAAAAATATGACAATTTTTTTTTTTTGTTATTCCAGTGTCAACTGGTTTTGTTTTGAGGGTGCTTTTTCAATCCTTTTTTCGAGAAACAATTTTGTTTTTAGCATAATTTTATAAAATGTTGAAATTTGACCTTCAAAAAAAACCAAGTGCGTTCTGGAATACACTTTTTTTTTGTTTTGGGGGTGTTTTTCATGTTTTTTGAGTCTTTTTGGGCTAGAGTTCCCGTTTTGAGGTCAGGTTACCTATTTCATCGGTAACAATGTTTATTGGGCATACGTATTTTTTATCCAATTGGAGGTCGCCATGTTGTAGGCTTGGAGGCCGCCACATGGTAGAGGAATGGTGTAATAAATTTTTTTTGGGTCGTCGGGGCTCAACCCCGAGACCTCCCTGCATGCATGCATAGCTCTTACCGCTCGAGCTACCGATGGTTCTTAACCCTATTATTCAATGGCGTTTTCTTATCATTGAATGATTATGTATTTGCGGGAGCAGAGGGACCAGCCCCTCCCCATGTGATGTGGCCCTTGCCTAAGGGATTAACGTCGATGGAAAGGCCCTAACTGCCATCCACAACCATCGCTGAAACCTGTTCACATGCAACATTTTTCATGATGTTAAGTCATTGGTTCCGCTAACACTTAACTTGACCGCGAAGATTCTAGGACATGTGTCCAAGCATCAATCCATCCATTAAATGCTAAAGGTTCGTCTGGCAGAAATTTGGCAAGGCACACCTAAAGTGGTAGATTTTCCAAATTTCAATGAAGTTATGTGCAGTTCCTCCACATTTAGTGGAAATTTTTAGGGGTCACTAGCCAAATTTGGTTTCGGCTCTATATTGAGCTAAATTCGACCATTCGCAGTGTGTGAATAGTCAATTTCGACTATCTCAAACATTCCAGACTCATTGGTGAGGGTTGTAGAGCCATCAGAGAAATTTTGAAGAGGTTTTTGCTTCAAAGAAGTTCCAAGGGCCATCAGGTGCCAGAAGTCCTATCCAGAGCATCCAATATCCATTCTCAACAAACCAATAGTCTATTTCGATTATTTTGATACTTCTGAATCCTTTGATGGATTTTGAAGAATCTTTTGAGGACTTCTGAAAGTCGAGATGCTTCATAGAATTTTTCAGTGACCCTAGAGCTAGAGGGTGCCACCAAGTGTTTGAGGCATAACTGGAGCAGTTGGAGGCCAATTTATGAAAATGAATAGTCTATTATAACTATTTCAGACTTTCTGAATCCATTGAAGGGATTTTTAGAGTCATTTAGAGACTTCTGAAGGTCGTTAACCCACAGAGAAGTTTCGGGAAGCCTAGGGCCAACAATGGATGGAGGCCTAAATTAGGGTTCGAGTGCTCATTTTGAGAAAATGATCAGTCTATTTTGGAGGTCTGATGTATGCTAGAGATAGTAGAGAAAGTTTCAGGGACAAAAAAAAAAATTCTTAAAGGGTTAGTGCCAACGTGAAGCTCAGGGAAGCTTAAGGTACCGACAGCAGCAATCATGTCAAAGGAAGCCTAGTTCTTTCTTCAGAGTGATGACAACCATGATAGGGATATGATAGTATTCCAAACCCATTGGTTTAGTTCAAATAACCATTGGAGTTGAGTTTTTTACTTGTAAAAGATAATTTTCATCTTAATCCCAAAGAGCCAAGTCAGTTGACAAAGGCTCAAGGAGACGTAGCCCACGCTATTCGGGTGAACTCCTATATTAAATTTGTTGTTATGTGTTGATGCTTATTTGCTACATTATATGGTGGTTTCACATGTTTAATATCAGCAAAAACAAATGTTCTTAAAGCACTTAAACAGTTAAAAAAGCATACACCTGTTTCAAGTATTCATTTCCGCACAAGTCAAGAATAAGCTAGATCTTAATTTTTTAACTGAGTGGGAGGTTCTTGAAAAGAATAACAAGTTATCCAACCCATTTTCAGATCAGGTTGGTATCATATCAAGGACTTCTTGCTCAACAGATCACTAGGTTGCTTGTTTGACTTGAAAGGTGTTTAACAGTGCAAAGAATTTAATGTTTGCAAATTGACTGTTGTTTACAAGTTTGAGTTTGCTAGAGGTGAAGGGAAAGTTACTGATAGCTAAGTCCAGAAGACGACAAGAAGGAAGAACGGCTGAGGCATCTTCCTTACCCAAAGGACCTCAAGGAAACCCTTGAAGCACAAAACCTATTGGTGATTGTTTGTTAAGAAGCTCTTGAAATTTGTTTGCAAAACACTACTTCAATTAGAGCTTGAATCTACAGCCATTTTGTTCAGAATCTTTTTCAATTGTTTTTGAAAGATTTGTCAATTTTTTGTTGAATTTCTATAGTTCATTTTCATAAGATGACAACTTCATCAAGTGAGGTTTCAAAATCCTCCTCCTTCGCAATATTCTTCGATGAAGACATGAAGCAAGACTTCTACATCCTAAAGGTTAGGGTGCAAATTATGTTTGAAGATAGAAAGTAAAGCACTATAATTCATGAGAAATTGGTTGCTATGAAGCAAGAGAAAGAATAAATTCTTCAAAGAATGCAGGAGATGGAGATGTAGCTCCATCAAGCCCAACAGGCCTTAACCAAGAACATGCTTGAAGCATAGGTAAAAAACTCTAATTTGTCTTCAAATTCCTCTTCAGAAAGATGTGTAGGTTCATTTTAAAATCACACAAGAGGTATAGGGTCCAAGTTTATGTTAAAAATGGGCTATGAAGGCAAGGGTCTAGGAAAACATTCACAAGGCATGATTGATCCTATTTTGGTTGAGGAAAGGCCTAAAAAGTTGGGTCTTGGTTATGTTCAATCTTATGGCAAAAAATCTATAGCCATGAAGGCATTTGAGATAACTTCAAAAAGAACTTTTGTTCCAAGTTCTAAACCACAAACATGTCAAGTTTGTTTTGAAGTTGATTTCCATTGTTTAAAGCCTATGTTGCAGCAAGATGTGTGTAGACATGCAGCTTATGGCGAGCATGAGAGTTGAGACAGCTTTCAAGACATAAACACTAACTTTGGTCTTCAAAGTAAAGCTAGAACCTCTACTACTTCATCTCCTCAAAAAGGTAAAAAATATGGACACACAAAGCAGCATTTCAGGTATAATTCTTCCCATAGTCAAGTTGATTATGTTTATGATAAGCATGGAAAATTTGCATGTTTGGATGGAAGAAAGAGTTGTTTTTACTATTGTGGTTTGTGTAACCATGTTGTTTCAAAATGCTGGAAGAGGATGAAGGCATACAGGAAATAGTTGAAGCGAAGGAAACTTTCAAAGAAGGTGCAAAATACTTGCACACATTGCTAGAAGAAGGAACATTTTGTTTCCCAATGTTGGACATTGTATCCAACTAATCATCCCAAGAATTTGAAGCAAGAGGATAGAAATACTGGTGAAATTGGAACCAAAGATTCCATCATTGATATGAGAACATATGTTTCACATGAAGAAGATTTTCAGTAGCAACAATCACCATGGAAGTGGCTTGGTAAGAAATGGTTTGACTTGTTAACTTAGTAAGACATACACTGATTTGTACATATGCAAATTTTAGTTATGTATGTATTTCTGTTGAAAAATTAAATTTGTTTGAGCCACCTTGTATCGATGATCAAGGAAATGATGTTTATCTACCTTCTATAAATTTCTTGCAAGGAATTTCTAGGTGAGTTCAAGGAAGGCACAGTTCTTGACAAGAGGACAAGCACATCCAAGAAGGGAAGTGATGACTACCTTCAAGTTGGGCTCAAAGGCACTAAGCCATGCAAGGAAAAGTGTATGGAGGCTGAAAAGTGAGGGTGTTGTACTCTCATCTACTGAACAGATCAGGTAATCAATATTTTGGGGTCCAAAATATTCCCAATGAGGAGGTGTGATCAAATTTGGATCAAGGACCTAAGTGATAGCTCAAAATTCAAAGTATTTGAAAGTGTGTCGAACCTGAGCAACCATATAGATCTCTTCTTCTTGATTTCGACGCCATGAAACGGTTCGAAAAACTGACATCATATGAAGAAGTTATCGCGATTTAAAAAGTCCAGTAAACTGCAATTTATGGCTTTTGACCAAGTTTGACTGGGTTTTTGGAAATTTAAAAAAAAAATTCCAGGCAATATTCCCCAGAACATTCCTTCTGGGACAGTCAGATCATGACAAGTGGCACCTTATTATTGGGCATACAGATTTTTTATCCAATTAGAGGTTGCCACGTGGCCCAGTAATGGTGTAATAAAATTTTGTTTTTGTCGTCGGGGCTCGACCACAAGACCTCCCCACATGCACGCATAGCTCTTACAACTCGGGCTACCAATGGTTCTTAACCCTATTAGTCAGCAACGTTTATTTATTGTTAAACGGTTATGTATTTGGGGGAGAGGAGGGGCTAGCCCCTCCCTATTTTATCTGGCCCTTGCGCAAGGGCTTAACGCTGACGGAAAGCCCCTAACCGCCATCCGCAATCGTCGCCGAAACCTATTCACATGCAAAAATTTTCATGACGTTAAGTCGATGGTTCCGCTAACACTTAACTTGACCGTGAAGATTCCGGGACATGTGTCCAACCATCAACCCGTCCATTAAATTCTAACAGTTAGCAAGGCGGAAATTTGGCAAGGCGCACCTAAAGTGGCAAATTTTCAAAATTTAATTGGATTTATGTGCAGTTCCTCCACATTTATTGGAGCTTTTTAGGGGTCACTGGACAAATTTGGTTTAGGGTCTATCTTGAGCTAGATTTGACCATTTTGAGAGTGTGAAGAGCACTAGGGGAATTTTGAGGTCTAACATGGGCCTCCTAAGAAAAATGTACAACAAAAATAAACTTTATAAGAACCAATAGGATTCAAGATGATGATTTCAACCATGGGGGATGATTCACCATTTTCTAAGTAAAAGGGTAAAAATATTAAAAAATAATAAAATAATAAAACTACTTTTTGAACTTGTATTTTCAACTTATCTCCCAAATTGTTTACTCAAATTTTGAGTGGGAGTACTCATTGGATGAAAAATTTAATTCCTCATCCAATGAGTACCCATGTTGCATACTTTCGATGGACCCTACTATACGAAAAATGAGAAATACATTAAAAAAAAAATGTGATTACAATAATGTTTTTCATGTATTTCTCATTTTTTGTGTAGCAGGACCCATCGAAAGTATGCAACAGGGTACTCCTTGGATGAGGAATTAATTTTTGCATCCAACGAGTACTTCCACTCAAAATTTGAGTAAAAAAATTGGGAGATAAGTGGAAAATATGAGTTGAAAAAATAGTTTTTTCATTTTTCCTTGTAAAAATTGATGATGTCATCAAATCTTATTTTATTATTTCAACTATTATTTTATAATATCCTTAGGAGGCCTATTTTATACCTCAAAATTCCCCTAATGTCAATTTCAAATATCTCAGACATTCCAGACTCATTGGTGAGGGTTGCAGAGCCATCAAAGAACTTTTGAGCAGGTTTTTGCTTCAGAGAAGTTCCAAGGGCCACCAGGGACATCAGGTGCCAGCAGGAGAATGAGGCCTATCCATAGCAGCCAATATCCATTCTCAGAAAAATAATAGTCTATTTTGACTATTTTGATACTTATGAATCCATTAAAGGAGTTTTTAAAACCCTTTGAGGAATTCTGAAAGTCGAAATTCTTCAGAGAAGTTTTCAATGACCCTAGAGCCAGGAGGTGCCACCTGGTGTTGGAGGAATAACCGGAGCAGTCGGAGGCCAATTTATGCAGATGAATAGCCTATTCTGAATATTTTAGACATTTTCAATCCCTATAAGGGAATTTCAAAGTCATTTGGATACTTCTGAACGTCGAGAATCCACAGGGAATTTTCGGGCAGCCTAGGGCCAACAGTGGATGGAGGCCTAGATTGGGGAGCGAGTGGTCATTTTGAGCAAATGATCAGTCTATTTTTGAGGTCTGATGTATGTTGGAGATAGTAGAGAAGGTTTCATGGACATAAAAATATTTCTTAAAGGGTTAGTGCCACAATGAATCTCATGGAAGCTTAAGGTACCAACAATAGAAGTCATGTCAAAAGAAGCCTAGTCCTTTCTTCAGAGTGATGATAGCCATGACAGGGATATGATGGTATTCTAAACCCATTGGTTCAGTTCAAATAACCATTGGAGTTGATTCTTTTACTTTTAAAAGATCATTTTCATCATAATCCCAAAGAGCCAAGTCAGTTGACAAAGGCTTAAGGAGATGTGGCCCACGATATTCGGGGGAACTCCTATATTAAATTTGGTGTTATATGTTGATGCTTATTTGCTACATTATATGGATGTTTAACATGTTTAATATCAGCAAAAAAAAATGTTCTTAAAGCACTTAAACAGTTAAAAAAACATACACTTGTTTCAAGTATTCATTTTCGCACAAGTCAAGAATAAGCTAGATCTTAATTGGTTAACCGAGTGGGAGGTTCTTGAAAAGAATAACAAGTTATCCAACCCATTTTCAGATCAGGTTGGTATCAGATCAAGGATTTCTTTCTTGACAGAGAACAACATTGCTTGATTGACTTGAAAGGTGTTTAACAGTGCAAAGAATTTACTGCTTGCAAATTGACTGTTGTTTACAAGTTTGAGTTTGCTAGAGATGAAGGGAAAGCTAATAATAGCTAAGTCCAGAAGAGGACAAGAAGGAAGAAGGGTTGAAGGCACCTTCCTTACCCAAAGGACCTCAAGGAAACCCTTAAAGAACAAACCCTCTTGAATATTGTTTGTTAAGAAGCTCTTGAAGTTTGTTTGCAAAAGGCTACTTGAAGAAGAGCTTGACTCTACAACCATTTTGTTCAGAAGCTTTCTCAATTGTTTTTGAAAGCTTTGTGAATTTTTTTTTGAATTTGTTTAGTTAATTTTCATAATATTACAACTTCATCAAGTGAGGTTTCAAAATCCTCCTCCTTAACAAGATTTTTCGATGAAGACATGAAGCGAGACTTCTACATCCTGAAGGATAGGGTGAAAATTTTGTTTGAAGATAGAAAGGAAAGCACTAGAATTAATTAGCAATTGGTTTCTATGAAGCAAGAGAAAGAAGAAATTATTCAAAGAATGCATGAGATGGATATGCAGCTCCATCAATCCCAAGAGGCCTTAACCAAGAACATGCTTGAAGCGGAGGTAAAAGACTCTAATTTGTATTCAAATTCCTCTTTATAATTATGTGTAGGTTCATTTGAAAAGCACACTAGAGGTATAGGGTCCAAGTTTATGTTAACAATGGGCTATGAAGGCAAGGGTCTAGGAAAACATGCACAAGGCATGATTGATCCTATTTTGGTTGAGGAAAGGCCTAAAAAGTTGGGTCTTGGTTATGTTCAATCTTATGGCGAAAACTCTACAACCATGAAGGCATCTGCGACAACTTCAAAAATAAACTTTTGTTCCAAGTTCTAAACCACAAACATGTCAAGTTTGTTTTCAAGTTGATTTCCATTGTTTAAAGCCTATGTTGCAGCAAGACGTGTGTAGACATGCAGCTATGGTGAGCATGAGAGTTTGAACAACTTTCAAGACATAAACACTGATGTTGGTCTTCAAAGGAAAGCTGGAACCTCTACTAGTTCATCTCCTCAAAAAGGTAAAAAATATGGACATGCAAAGCAGCATATGAGGTATAATTCTTCCCATAGTCAAGTTGATTATGTTTCTGATAAGCATGGAAAATATGCATGCTTGAATGGAAGAAAGAGTTGTTTTTCCTATTGTGGTCTGTGTAACCATGTTGTTTCAAAATGCTGGAAGAGGATGAAGGCATACAGGAAACGGTTGAAGCGAAGGAAACTTGCAAAGAAGGTGCAAAAGACTTGCAGACATTGCCAGAAGAAGGGACATTTTGTTTCCCAATGTTGGACATTGCATCCAAATAAACATCCCAAGCATTTGAAGAAAGAGGATAGAAATACTGGCGAAAGTGGAACCAAGTATTCAATCATTGATGTGAGAATGGATGTTTCACGTGAAGAAGATTTTCGGCAACAAAAATCACCATGGAAGTGTCTTGGTAAGAAGTGGTTTGACTTCTTAACTCAGTAAGACAAACACTCATTTGTACATATGAAAATTTAGATTATGTATGTATTTATGTTGAAAACTTACGTTTGTTTGAGCCACCTTAGATCGATGATCAAGGACATGATGTTCAACTACCTTCTATCAATTTCTCGCCAGAAATTTCTAGGTGAGTTCAAGGAAGGCACAGTTCTTGACAGGAGGACAAGTGCATCCAAGATTGGAAGTGTTGACCACCTTCAAGTTGGGCTCAAAGGCACTAAGCCATGCAAGGAAAAGTGTATGGAGGCTAAAAAGTGAGGGTGTTTTACTCTCATCTACTGAACATATCAGATAATCAGTCTTTTGGGGTCCAAAAGATTCCCAATGGGGAGGTGTGATCACATTTGGATCAAGGACCTAAGTGATAGCTCAAAATTAAAAGTGTTTGAAAGTGTTTCAAACCTAAGTGACCAGATAAATCTCATCTTCCTGATTCTGGCACCGCAAACGGTTCAAAAAACCAACAGCGTATGAAGAAGTTATCACAATTTGAAAAGTCCATTAAACTACAATTTCTGGCTTTTGTCCAAGTTTGACTCGGTTTTTGGAAATTAAAAAAAATAATATTCCAGGTAATATTCTTGGAATATTCTTGGAATATTCCCCAAAATATTCCTTCTCGGCTAGTCGGATCATGACAAGTGGCACCTTATTATTTGGCACACAGATTTTTTATGCAATTAGAGGTTGCCACATGGTAGGCCCAGAGGCTTCCACGTGGCCCAGGAATGGTGTAATAAAAAAAATTTTTGGTCACTGAGGCTCAACCTCAAGACCCGCCCGCATGCACGCATAGCTCTTACCTCTTGCGCTACCAATGGTTCTTAACCCTATTAGTTAGCGACATTTATTTATCATTGAATGGTTATGTATTTGGGGGAGTAGATGGGCCAGCCCCTCCCATGTGATCTAGCCCTTTCCCAAGGGCTTAACGCCGACGGAAATTTCCTAACCGCCATCTGCAACTGTCACTGAAACCTGTTCACATGCAACATTTTTCATGACGTTAATCCGACGATTTAGCTAACACTTAACTTGACCACGGAGATTCTGGGACATGTGTCCAACCATCAACCCGTCCATTAAATTATAATGGTTAGCCTGGAAAAAATTTGGCAAGGCATGTGTAAAGTGGTGGATTTTCCAAATTTAACTGGAGTTATGTGCAATTCCTCCACATTTAGTGGAGCTTTTTAGGGGTCACTGGATAAATTTGGTTTAGGCTCTATCTTGAGCTAGATTCGACCATTATGAGAGTGTGAATAGTCAATTTCAACTATCTCAGACATTCTAGACTCATTGGTGAGGGTTGAAGAGCCATTAGAGAAATTTTGAGGAAATTTTTGCTTCATCAAAGTTCCAGGGGACACCAAGGACATTAGGTGCCAACAAGAGAATGAGGCCTATCCATAGCAACCAATATCCATTCTCAGCAAACCAATAGTCTATTTAGACTATTTTGATACTTTTGAATCCATTGATGGATTTTTCAAAAGCTTTTGAGGAGTTCCGAAAGTCAATATGCTTCAGATAATTTTTCAGTGACCCTAGAGCCAAGGGGTCCCACCAGGTGATGGAGGCGTAACCGGAGAAGACAGAGGCCAATTTATGCAAAAGAATAGTCTATTCTGACTTTTAAGACATTATGAATCCATTGATGGGATTTTAGAGTCATTTTGAGACTTCTAATTGTCGAGAACCCATAGGGAAGTTTCGGGTAGCCCACGGCCAACAGTGGCTGGAGGCCTAGATTGGGGAGCCAGTGCTCATTTTGAGAAAATGACCAGTCTATTTTGGAGGTATGATGTATGTTGGAGACGGTAGAGAAGGTTTCACAGATATAAAAATATTTCTTAAAGGGTTAGTGCCATAGTGAAGCTCAGGGAAGCTTAAGGTACCAACAACAAAAATCATGTCAAATGAAGCCTAGTTCTTTCTTCAGAGTGATGAAAGCCATGACAGGGATATGATGGTATTCTAAACCCATTGGTTCAGTTCATATAACCATTGGAGTTGAGTTTTTTACTTGTAAAAGATCATTTTCATCATAATCCAAAAGAGCCAAGTCAGTTGACAAAGGCTCAAGGAGACGTAGCCCACAATATTCGGGTGAACTCCTATATTAAATTTGTGGTTATGTGTTGATGCTTATTTTTTGCATTATATGGTTGTTGCACATGTTTAATATCAACAAAAAAAAATGTTCTTAAAGCACTTAAATAGTTAAAAAAGCATACACATGTTTCAAGTACTCATTTTTGCACAAGTCAAGAATAAACTAGATCTTAATTGTTTAACTGAGTGGGAGGTTCCTGAAAAGCATAACAAGTTATCCAACCCATTTTCATATTAGGTTGGTATCAGAGCAAGGATTTCTTGCTTGAAAGAGAGCTAGGTTGATTGTTTGACTTGAAATGTGCTTAACAGTGTAAATATTTTACTGTTTGCAGATTGAATGTTGTTTACAAGTTTGAGTTTGCTAGAGGTGAAGGGAAAGCTACTGATAGCTAATTCCAAAAGAGGACAACAAGAAAGAAGGGTTGAAGTAATCTTCCTTGCCCAAAGGACCTCAAGGAAACCCTTAAAGCACAAACCCTCTTGACGATTTTTTGTTAAGAAGCTCTTGAAGTTTGCTTGCAAAAGGCTCCTTGAAGAAGAGCTTAAACCTACAACCATTTTTTTCAGAAGATTTATCAATTTTTTTTGAAAGTTTTGTGATTTTTTTTGTAATTTATTTAGTTAATTTTCATAAGATGACAACTTCATCAAGTGAGGTTTCAAAATCCTCCTCCTTCACAATATTCTTCGATGAAGACATGAAGCGAGACTTCTACATCCTGAAGGATAGGGTGCAAATTATGTTTGAAGATAGAAAGGAAAGCACTAGAATTCATGAGAAATTGGTTGATATGAAGCAAGAGAAAGAGGAAATTCTTCAAACAATGCATGAGATGGAGATGCAGCTCCATCAATCCTAGGAGGCTTTAACCAAGAACATGCTTGAAGCATAGGTAAAACACTCTAATTTGTCTCCAAATTCCTCTTCAAAAAGACGTAAAGGTTCATTTGAAAAGCACACTAGAGGTATAGGGTCCAAGTTGATGTTAAAAATCGGCTATGAAGGCAAGGGTCTAGGCAAACATGCACAAGGCATGATTAATCCTATTTTGGTTTAGGAAAGGCCTAAAAAGCTGGTTCTTGATTATGTTCAATCTTTTGGCGAAAACTCTATAGCCATGAAGGCATTTGAGATAACTTCAAAAAGAACTTTTGATCCAAGTTCTAAACCACAAACATGTCAAGTTTTTTTTCAGGTTGATTTCCATTGTTTAAAGCCTATGTTGCAGCAAGATGTGTGTAGACATGCAACTTATAGTGAGCATGAGAGTTCAGACAGATTTCAAGACATAAACACTGATGTTGGTCTTCAAAGGAAAGCTAGAAACTTTACTAGTTCATCTCCTTAAAAAGGTGAAAAAGATGGACACGCAAAGCAGAATTTGAGGTATAATTCTTCCCATAGTTAAGTTTATTATGTTTCTAATAAGCACGGAAAATCTGCATGCTTGAATGGAAGAAATATTTGGTGTTCCTATTGTGGTCTGTGTAACCATGTTGTTTCAAAATGTTGGAAGAGGATGAAGGCATACAAGAAACAGTTGAAGCAAAGGAAAATTTCAAAGAAGGTGCAAAAAACTTGCACACATTTCCAGAATAAGGGAATTTTTATTTCCCAACACTGGACATTGCATCCAACTAATCATCCCAAACATTTGAAGGAAGAGGATAGAAAGACTGGAAAAATTGGAGCCAAAGTTTCCATTTTATATTCAAATTTCAGTTACGCATGTATATATATTGAAAACTTATGTTTTTTTGAGCCATCTTGGATCGATGATCACGGACATGATATTCAAATACCTTCTATATTCTCGCCAGAAATTTCTGGGTGATTTCAAGGAAGGCACAGTTCTTGACAGGAGGACAAGTGCATCCATGAAGGGAAGTGTTGACTACCTTCAATTTGGGCTCAAAGGCGCTAAGCCATGCAAGGAAAAGTGTATGGAGGATGAAAAGTGAGGGTTTTGTACTCTCATCTACTGAATAGATCAGGTAATCAGCCTTTTGGGGTCCAAAAGATTCCCAATGGGGAGGTATGATCATATTTGGATCAAGGACCTAAGTGATAGCTAAAAATTCAAAGTGTTTTAAAGTGTGTCGAACCTAAGCGACCGGATAGATATCGTCTTCCTGATTCCTGCACCGTGAATGGTTTGAAAAACTAGCACTGTATGAAAAAGTTATCACGATTTGAAAAGTCTAGTAAATTACAATTTCTGGCTTTTGATCAAGTTTGACTGGGCTTTTGGAGATTAAAAAATAATAATATTTCAGGGAATATCCTTGGAATATTCCTCAAAATATTCCCCAAAATATTCCTCGAAATATTCCCCAAGATATTCCTTTTGGGCCAGTCAGATCATGACAAGCGGCACCTTATTATTGGGCATACAGATTTTTTTTATCTAATTAGAGGTCGCCACATGGCCCAGGAATGATGAAATAAAATTTTGTTTCGGTCACTGGGGCTCGACCCCGATACCTCCCTACATGCACGCATAGCTCTTACTGCGCGGGCTACCAATGGTTCTTAACCCTATTAGTCAGCAGCGTTTATTTATCAATGAATGGTTATGTTTTTGGGGGAGCGGAGGGGCCAGCCCCTCCCCATGTGGTTTGGACCTTGACCAAGGGCTTAACACTAACAGCAAGCCCCTAACTGCCATCTGTAAACATTGCCGAAACCTGTTCACATGCAACATTTTTCATGACGTTAAGCCGACGGTTCCGCTAACACTTAACTTGACCGCAGAGATTCTGGGACATGTGTCCAACCATCAGCCTGTCAATTAAATGCTAACGGTTATCCTGGCGTAAATTTTTCAAGGTGTGCCTAAAGTGGAAGATTTTCCAAATTTAACTGGAGTTATGTACAGTTCCTCCGCATTTAGTGGAGCTTTTTAGGGGTCATTGGACAAATTTGTTTTAGGCTCTATCTTGAGCTATATTCGACCATTCTGAGAGTGTGAATAGTCAATTTTGACAATCTCAGACATTATAGACACATTGGAGAGGGTTAAAGATTCATCAGATAACTTTTGAGCAGTTTTTTTCTTCAGAGACAATCCAGGGGCCATTAGGGCCATCGGGTGCCAGTAGGAAAATGAGGCCTATCCAGAGCAGCGAGTATCTATTCTCAGCAAACCAATAGACTATTTAAACAATTTTTATACTTCTAAATCCATTTATGGAGTTTGAAAAAACTTTTTAGGACTTCTGAAAGTCGATATGCTTCAAAGAATTTTTCAGTGACCCTAGAGCCAGGGGGTGCCACCAGGTGTTGGAGGCGTAACCGGAGCAGCTAGAGGCTAATTTATGCAACTGAATAGTCTATTCTGACTATTTCAGACATTTTGAATCCATTGAAGGTATTTTTAGAGTCATTTGGGGACTTATGAAGGTCTATATCCCACAGGGAAGTTTCGGGCATCTGAGGGCCAACAGTGGATGGAGGCCTAAATTGGGGAGCCAGTGCTCATTTTGAGAAAATGATCAGTCCATTTTGGAGGTATAATGTATGTTGGAGATAGTAGAGAAATTTTCAGGGATAGAAAAATATTTCTTAAAGGGTTAGTGCACAGTGAAGCTCAGGGAAGCTTAACGTACTGATAGTAGAAAGCATGTCAAAGGAAGCCTAGTTCTTTCTTCAGAGTGATGACAGCCATGACAGGGATATGATGGTATTATAAACCCATTGGTTCAATTCATATAACCATTGGATTTGATTTTTTTACTTTTACAATATCATTTTCATCATAATCCTAAAGAGCCAAGTCAGTTGACAAAGGCTCAAGGAGACGTAGCCCACGATATTTGGGTGAACTCCATTATTAAATTTGTTGTTATGTGTTGATGCTTATTTACTGAATTATATGGTTGTTGCACATGTTTAATATCAGCAAAAACAAATGTCCTTAAATCACTTAAACAGTTAAAAAAACATACACCTATTTCAAGTATTCATTTCCACACAAGTCAAGAATAAGCTAGATCTTAATTGTTTAACTTAGTGGAAGGTTCTTGAAAAGCATAACAAATTATCCAACCCATTTTTAGATCATTTCCAAATTCCCATCATGCTCCTTCTTATAATCTCTCGTTGACATCTCAACAACCAAGATTAAAACATGATCAAAAGATAAGATTAACTGGGAGTTGATCCATGTCTTTATCTAGACTATTCACACCCGATCTAATTAATACACTTTAATTAATCACATTTCATAAGTTTAGACTTAGGGATACATTAAAAAAAGGATTAATTATTTTAATTAAATAATTTTCGGGTGTAATTTCCCAAAATTCTTTCTAGGTATTGTGGAATGCATGTGTCTTAGCATCCCTGCAAATTCTTGAGGTTAGACACATCCGATGCTACCAAAAATCAACACTCCCTCTTAGCGAGGAATGTGCTCTAGCAATGCAGCCTACTGAAGAATTACTCTAATTAATGTAACATCCCAGCTACATTGTTGATGTATGGATGCTGATACCCACAAAATAATGCGTAGCTCTTTCTGTGATGCATTTGTGTTGTTTTTGAGTCCACATACTACTGTCAACTGCATCTACACTGCAAATTAGTTGTTATTGCTACTGTAACATCTGCAACTCCCTCTAATCTATTGTTGCTGCTAATGAGAGATCTCCATCAATTGAACCAACTGTGTTCATATCAATGCATCTATCCACTGAGTACTGAATGTTGCTAGCCGTTGTGCTATCACTGAAGCCTCTACACTGTTGTTGATTCTACACTGTGCCAACTGCACTGCTGCCAACTCTGCTCTACGTTGCTCAATTCCTGACACTGCTAACCACTGCATCTGTCACTTTAGCACCAGAATGCATCATATATCATTGGTACATCTTGGCACTACTACTGCTATGGGATCACATAGCAAGGTGATGATCCAAGAGGTGGAATCCTCAACAATCCTTCTCATCTTGTAGCTCTCTCGAGCTAAAAAACCATATCATCACACCTCTCCTCTGGCAGTATATGGGAAATCATGGAAAACTCCTCCTCCAATCTGGAGGAAAACCTATCAATTTCTGTAGTAGAAAATTGTTGATCCTACTCCTTCTCCTTGTCCCTCTTTCGAAGAGGACATTGAGAAATGAAGTGGCCCATCTCACCACATCAGAAGCACTTTTTGTTTCCCCTTTTATGAGAGGGCTACATTATCCTCTTCCTTCACATCTATTTTATGCCCGCTACTATTGTTTCCTTCCTGACCGCCCTTCACTAAGTCACGCCTCATCTCTTTGCATTGGAGATCAACCCAAATCCTCTCCCAATCTATAATTTTTTCTCTTCACTAAATTCTCTGGATGAAAACTTTCCATTTTTCTGAGACGTTGTGCAGGGCGAATCTCACAAACTACATAGCCTGAGGCATTGACCCTACAGTTTCCATCTGATCTTGAGCATCTTGAAGCCTCGTAAGGAATGGGTCTATGAAATCCCCCTTCTGCATCCTCATGCACCTCATCTTCTCTTCCAAGTACATCTTCTGCTTCTTCGAAGATCCTTGATATAATGTGGCTAATGCATCCATTAGAAAATTTGGCAGAATTTCCGATGGCCAATTCATCGCTATTCCGACACATAGTCGTCGCAAGAGCGACAATTCGAGGATGGGAAAAACGTGGTTTTTCATCCTGTCGCAATTTTGACGCACTTAAAAAGTGTCGCACTACCGACACTTTTTCCGTCGCTTCCAAACAAGCGTCGCTCTTCCGATGTTTCCAAAACCGTCGCACTTCCGAATTTTGTAAACTGTCACACTTCCAACGAAACGTGGTCCGACGCTCTTCCGACATTTGTAAACTATCGCAATTCCGACGAAATGTGGTCCGACGTTTTGAACGTTGCTCTTCCAACGTTTGTAAACTGTTGCAATTTCGACGCAATGTGGTCCGACATTTTGGACGTCGCTCTTCCAACGTTTGTAAACTATCGCAATTCCAACGAAATGTGGTCCAACGTTTTGAAAGTCACTCTTCCGAAGTTTGTAAACTGTCGCTCTTCCGACGAAATGTGGTCCGACATTTTGAACGTTGCTCATCCAACGTTTTTATACTGTCTCTCTTCCAATGTTTTTAAGCTGTCGCAATTCCGACGCTTACAAGGCATCGGTATACCGATGGTGGGTTCAATTTTTTTTTTAAAAATGAAACTTTAAAACAGGACAGTAAATCTCCAATATTTGTTATGAATTATGGGCGTTCCAATGACCATGAAATATTAATATAATAAACCACCCCGCAACGCTTCGACTATAAACAATCATTTTTTTTTCACAAGAGAAAAAACGTTGTTTTGAATATATTATATGAAGTAAAACAGTCCATGAAGTCATTACATTTTCACATCTGAAGATTGGAACCCAAATTTCCATCTAGAAAAGTGGAAGTCCCACCCTAGACAGTGATAGAAAAATACCCCATGTCACATACAGGGACTTGATATAAAACCCAGTAACGGTCCACATGGAGATTATCGACAAATCTGAGAAAGCATCCAAATATGCCCGAGGCATCTATAAGAAAGTGAATTAGCAGTATGTAGAATAGTAAAACAACAGATAGAGTACCGACGTCCATTGTTCCAAATACAAATTAAAGTACCCAAAATCCTTGAACAGAGAAAAACGCTAATCATGTGAGGAGTGTGATATGTCCAAAATATAAAAACACCATCAGACCATATCAATAAACCAGGATCGCTAGTTTTGAAGGCAGAGTGATAACCTATCAACACATAAAATAGTATCATAAAGCGGATACAGGAAATGTGCAGAGACATGTATCGTTGATATACGCCTCACACAAAAAGCATCCATGATAGAGCAAAAATATGTATAAACCCAGGGTCGATTGTATGTTCTGGCTCGCTTGTTCCCGGAAATAAAAACCATCTGCAGAAACCCAGGCTCGCTTGTAAGATCAGGCTCGCTTGATTCCAAAATTGGTAACCATCTGTTGCATCCGAGATGTAAGGTTCAAGCTCGCTTGTTTCCATTAGTAGCCTGCTACAACATCCACCCTGTTCATAGCAAAAAGGTTCCTCTAGATATACAGAGAAAGAGTATAATACGTAGACCATATAAACATGGCTCTGTATTTCAAAAAACAGGTTTAAAATAGAAACAGGGCAACATTTTTTTTTTCCAATTATTATGAACATAATTCGACCGTGAAATATTAATATAATAAACCACCCCGCAGCGCTTCGACTATAAAAAATCATATAAACATGGCTCTGTATTTCAAAAAATAGGTTTAAAATAGAAACAGGGCAACATTTTTTTTTCTAAGTAAAGTTAATCTATTAACAGTGGGAATAAAATTACACCGAAGTCAAAAAAATTTCCCAGACTCATGGCAAATTTGTCATCAAAAAATCAAAAAATTAAGAAGACTGACCTCATACGGGGAAACCAGTCTTGAACGTTTATAGAATTCAAAAATATTACAGAGGTCCAGCACAGTAATATAATCTAAAAGCAACCCAATTAAGTGGGCCGTGAAGCAAGAAAAAAAAATTAACCAAACTACTCCTCCGACTCCTTGACGATTCGGCACCATCCTTCGAAAGGTCCAGGATCGCTAGGTGCTACCTCCACATTCATGCCACCGCTCCCCTCTTGAAGGCCCGAATGCTAGCCAGCTTTTTCTGAGCTTAGACCCGTCGGACGGGTGCATTGTTCTTCCATTTGGGCCTCCTCACGGAAAACCACAGTAATTGAAGCTGTGATTCATGGGCGGTTCAGAGAGAAATTAAAGGAAAAAAGCGCAGTGCGCATCATGGGAGAAGGTGAAGCGATGGGAAAATGAGGAGCAGGGGAGCCCATATGGTGGCTAGATCCTAGAACCCGACCCCACCCACTTCTAGTATCTAGATAGCAACCTGCGTGATAATCACTGGACTGGGAAGACGACTCGGTTGACGGGCTGGAGGGAGCGTGCAGGGGTTGACCTCTAGTGCTCCCCCTGCGGCAACGCATCCTTTGACGCAGGCGAGGCATGGGTGAAATCTCAACAGTGGGAACAAGAGGAGACGAAGAAGCAGAATTCCAAGAAACAGAGGAAGACAGACAAGGAAAAAACTGAGAGAAATGTAGATATGCAGCAAGGTCTAACTAGCATTTTAGCTGGCCACTTCTCCTTCTCGTCACAGTGAGCAGGCAGTGTAACCCAGCAACCAGCTCGTCTGAAAAACCATAGCTAAATGCCATTTTATCGCCCCAACTGCAATGCAATCGAAGGATGCCCGTCATAATTAATCTCTGATCATTAATGAGAGCCGAAGGCCGGATCATATTGGAGCATGCGGAATCGCTAACAGGAATGGAGGTCCGATCTTGAACAGTGTTAAAACTTAATGCGATTAGATGTGAAAACCTTGGAACTTAATTGAACAGCGTTAAAACTTAATGTGGTTGATATGAAATCGCTACATCCATGTCCCATCGCCTTAAATGCCATCGAATGCACCCGCATCCGGGAACAGGGAAACATTTGATTGAGGACACATGGCAAAAATTGATTGGAGCGGATCTTTTTTTGGGCCGCTCGCGCAATGGAAATCCGAACCCGAAAAAGATTAGGGCGAATTTGATAAGAAATTCGCGTCACAACTCTCCCTCCGTACGCCAGCCCAACTTCGGACCCGAAAAAGATTAGGGCAGAATTCAATTGGTTTTCGCGTCACAAAATTGGCCGACGTCAGCAGGCCATTTTGGAACGCGAATTTGGTTTGAATTATGGTTTATCGTCGTTTTAAGTCCGGCGGGCTCGACTTAAGAACAATTTTGTCTGATCCCATCTTATAAAATTTGTGTTGGTTTTCTTTGATAATACACATATTTATAATAAATCATGGGAATACCACATTAAACATGTGGAAAAGTTATATAAATTATTGAGAACAATCATTTATATATAAAAATATCCAAATGTGCTTCTGGGAAATAAGAATTCGAGTATTTGGTTCATATTGTTTTAAAGGAAGGAGTGAATTTGGAGCCTCAAAATATGCAAGCTATTACAAAATGACCTATTCCTAAGAAAATCAAGGTTCTTAGAAGATTTTTTAGACTTACATGATATTATTGATAATTTGTTAAGAATTATGCATGCATTTCAAGTCCACTCACATATCTCTTGAAGAAAATATAATTTATATGGAATTATGAGGCTACTTTGGCATTCTCTCTTTTAATGGATGCCATGTCTTCTACACCAACATCGGTTGCACCTAATTTTGGTAAAACATTCATAGTAGAGTGTGAGGCACTAGGAAAAGGAATTTACGTAACATTAACACAATAAGGGATATCATTGGCTTTTAAAAGCAAGGAATTCAAAGAAAATATTTGGTGAAATCTACGTATGAAAAATAAATGGAAGCAATATTACATGCAATAAAAAATGGGGATAGTCTATCATTGGGAGGTACTTTAAAGTCAAGATATACCATGATAGCATAAAGTATTTTTTGAAGCTATGGATTTCATTGGAAGATTAACAAAAATGAGGAGAAAAAATGAAAAGTTTTAATTTTGAGATAATCTGCAAAAAGGGTAAGGAAAATTTAGTACATGATGCTCTTTCTAAAATAGAAGAGGCCTCAAATTTATATCCAATTACATTTTCTGTTCCTAGGTGGCTAGAAGAAGCTTTCCATAATGGAAAAATGACAATAGTACTAAACAAAAACTAAAATTTATAAAGGATGGGATGAACTCTATGGAGCATTGGGAGTGAAAGAGAGATATACTTTGGTGCAAATGTAGAATATTTTTATGCATGCAAACATATTTGAATAAACAAATATTAAGGGAGTCCCATGTCTCTCTGATGGTAGGACGCAGGGTTCCTTAAAACATCTCAAAGGATCAAAAAATATATTTTTGGAAGGAATGAAAAAAGATATTCAAAATTTTGTAAGAGAAGGTCAAGTTTGCATAATAAATAAAAGAGAGATAGTAAAATCTCTAGGGTTACTTCAACCATTCCACATACATATTCAAAGACTAGAAGATATATCAATAGACTTTATTACAGGGTTACTGAAATATAAAGGTAAGTATTACATTTTTGTGGTTATTTATATAGACAAATTTTGTAGATTTTTTTTGTAGAGCTCAAAGTACATAAACAACAAGCCAAGTGGCAGAAGTGTCCGTGAAAGAAATTCATAGTCTTCATGGTTTTTCTAAAGTAATAGTAACAAGAAAATTTTGGAAATAATTATTTAATATGAGTGGAGAAACACTAGTTGCCATGAGTTCTACATATCAAACACAATCAAATGGTCAAACAAAAATAGTTAACAAATGTTTTTAAGGTTATCTACAATGTTACTCTTTGGAAAATAAATCTTAATGGATGAAGTGGGTTCGTCAAGGAAGAATGGTAATATGATACTACCTATCACACATCTACTAAAATTTCCCCATTTAAGGCCCTTTATGGATATCCAAATCCTAGTATCTCATACTTTTTGCAAGATAAGTCCAAAGTATAGGAAACCGAGTCACATATGGAAAATACTAAAGAAACTTTGAAAATTATTATGGAAAACCTTCAAATGACATGAAACATGATAAAACAACAAGGGGAACAACATTGAAGTGAAAGATAATTTGAGGAGGGTAATTGGGTATTTTTTAGATTATAGCATTATAAGCAATCTTCATTCAAGAAAAAGAATAATAAATAATTAGCTCAAAAATGTTATGGCCCTAAATAATTATTCATAGGATTGCACAAGTGGTATAGAAGTTATATTTTCCTTCTTCTTGCATTCATAAGGTTTTTCATGTATCTTGCCTAAAAAAGGGTTTGGGAAAAAATATGCCAATGTAAATAGAACTTCCAAAATTAGATGAAGAATGAAAGTTGATTCTTGAACCACAAAAAGTTATAGATAAACATTTTGTATCTCTTTGACATATAACCATTATGAATTACCTAATCAAGTGGAAGAATATTCCTCTAGAAGAAGGTACATGGTAAAATTATCAATTCGTGATGAAATACCCACGGCTAAAGGGTTTGTTTGAAGTTTTGACAAATGTTTTGTTATATGTTTTATATAACGCACGGCGGAATAGTTTTATTGTTTGTTAAGGTCCCACACAGTGATCAAATTTGAAGGGCAGGTCTGAATTTCAATTAGAAGGGCATGTATCTATGTCGCCCTTCCATAATGAAAAGCTTTAAAAAAAAAAACTTTTCAATTGACCACAATAAATTATTTTTACATTTCATTTTCAGGAAGACAAAACCATCAATCTTTATATTAATAAAAGACTGTTACATATACAACAATGAAGAAGGCTCCATCTTTCATTGCTTAAATATCTCATTGGCAATGTCAACATAAGTCTTGAAGACACTATTATAAGAATTTGGATACATACCACCAGGATATAGGAGATTCTTATGTGTCAGATTGTGTAATGCAATTTTGACTTTGTCTCACAAGGAGCAGCAACATGGAGGTCTGGATTTTTCTTTTAGAACTTTATTATTATTATTTGAAACGTTGTTTATAGATATGAAGACAAAAATGAAATTATGAGCATGGTGGACAATTATTCAAGCTCATGATGCCAAACCATGATGATGTAAGTTTGGAATTTAACATTTTTACATGTTAAAGACAAATAGTCAAAATCAATGACAACTTAGTATGCCATAATTAATAATCATTCCTTGTTCACTTTTGTTAATAGGTTTATGTCACACGATGATCTCTCTTCTTTGGCATTTACTTGTATTGAAGATCACTATTCTAGGAATAAGGAGTTATTTTCTCCAAAAATAACCCTAGCCAAACATTGACAATGCATCAAGGATATATTTCTATGCTTCATAAATACATATGTTCTACTTCTAAATCATGTCTTGGAAGTGGTTGTTTTGCTGGAAATTATTCACCAGTTGGTTTCATACCAAAGTCTTTTTCACATTTTTAGCATCCAATACATGAAAAAGATAATGGTTTAAAACAACATAAATATTTGAAATTTTGCAAGAATTGTCTGGCACACTTTGAATATGAATTTTTAATTCAAGTGCATGATGCTGTATAGGATCAAGTGTCATTTTGAATACCAAATGTTTCACAAGAAACTTCTCAACATGCTACCCTGCAGTAAGGATTAAATGACAATATTGCATCAACTATTTCCATAATAAAAGTGCACCTCAGCCATCAGACTAAACAACTACAAATGTTGTAGATCTAACAAGACCACACAATCAAATGTATTCCACAAGGCCAATACTGTATGAAAAATGAAAAGGAATTTGCAACCAAAAATACCTTAGGTAACTAATTCAATTAGATACACCAAACCATCAACAAAAAGGAAAACCAGCCTACTCAAAAGGCAAGCGTTTACTTCCTTTGACAAAATTTTGAGTTCCGAAACAAGGGCCTTTATTGTCTTGCCAATGCCCCTAGTAATTTGAACGGGGTTTGCACTTGCTGCAACAACCTAAATAAAAAGGTTTCATTTCAAATTATTTTCCACAAATTTAAGGTACAACCATAGTCAGTTTTGTATTTCCTAACAAGCTTATAAATTTTGACAAAAGAACCAAATTTTTTTAATACCTGATAGCAATTTTTTCACTCAAAAACTATCTTAGACTCAATAAGCCCAACCCAAAACTAAAAAACCAAACACCATAAGACCCTAAAAAAATGAATAGATGATCTTAATCCAGTACTATCGACAAAAAGTTACCTTTACACCCTCACTTATTAAACCCTGTGTTGTTGAATTTTAACTTCAACTGCTGCAGCAGAAGGACGGATGCAGCAACAACATTTTTTTTTGGAGGTTGCTTGCACGCCATCCAGAAATTTAATTCAACATTTAAAATTCCTGCAAGTTTTTTTTGTAGACAGCCACAGCCATATTTCTGTACAGGATTGTATTTAAACACAACACCAACATTAACACAATTCACCAACCAGAAATTAAACAAACAAAAATTTAGCCCCCAGTTTTGTAAATTCAAAAGGAGCACACGTGGAGCATTAATATTGGATCGCATGAAATTGAAGGGAATCTGAAAACCTGAAAACCGGACCCGAATTTTTTATAAGGCACATTGGATTGAGAATTCGCGTTACAAATTAGGCATACGTCAGCATCCCATTTTGGAACGTGAATTTGGTTTGAAATTCAATCTATTCAGACTTTTGAAGTCTGACGGAAAGGTTTCTTTAATGTTTTGATAGTTTAATTTTATGTAATATATACATATGTTTTAAACATATGTTATATATATATATATATATATATATATCATATGCGAAATAAAAGGTGGGCCATAGAATTTAGTTTTAATTTTTTTTTTTTTTAAAGAGGGTTTATTATAATATGTTTTATATGTTACGGCATATAAAAATAAAAAGGACAAAAAAGCTTGGTAGTTTTTTTTATAGTTAGTACGTAAATTTTTTATTACACAACAATGTGTAAAAAGTGAAAGACTGAGTGTAACTTTTTAAGTGTGTATGCACAGTAGTGCGAAAGTGAAAAACACAACAGAGTGTTTTAGAGACAGAGTATGTTTGTTTTGAACAGACAGTGAGTTGGTTTTATGCACTGCGTTTTGTAGCGGTCATAATTTTGTAATCCCTCTCAATGAGGAAGAAGTGTAATAGTTTTTTTTGAGTTATTGAAGGGAATAGAATTTTGTTTTCAAAGTATTGAAACTCTGTCTCCTGTCAAAGAAATTTTTATTTTCTCTGTGTTAGAGGAAGGGAGATTTATTCTCCATTCATTGTTCTGGAATTTTTCAATATTCCAACATGTGCAAGAACAACGGATGTTGTGGTTCCATCCCCAGCTAAATCATTTGTCTTTGCCGCAGCTTGCCTTACCAACTTGGCCCCAATATTTTCAACTGGGTCCTCTAATTCAACCAATAAAAAGGCCAAAACCATAGCATTGAGATACATTTCATTACACTATCAATAACAATAAAATTTGACTTAGCCATAACCCTTTCCTTTTATTGTTGTGAAAAGATTTATGCATTACTCTAATGTGGCTAGTCCATAGGCCAAGTAGACCACTGGGTAAAAAATATGTTTCCTTTCGCCTTTGAGTTTTCAAATTATTCCTACCAAATCTAAGACATTTAAGAGGGGGAACTAATACAACGTTAAAGAGAAAACCAGAGCACACATCTAAAAATTACCTCCTTAGATACTGTCACACCATCATTAACTATTTTTGGAGAACCATGATTTCTCTCCAAGACAACATTTTGCCCTTCGCCCCAAGGGTGACTCCAACAAGATCAGCAAGTTTGTTCACACCGCCTGCAAGACAAATTGACAATGATTTCAGTAAGCGTGCAATTGAATGCCAGAACATATGCCAAAACAAACCTCCATGAAAAATTAAAATAACACATTAAAATCGAATATAAGTGGACAAGGAAAGATCCACCGCAGTGAAGTTTCACGTGCAGGTGACCTTCCTTTAAACATATTTTTTCTCTGACCTGCAATTTTTTTGTCACTGAGCCATCCTTGTTGAAGTACAACTCCTTTTCCATAGCTCTTATATTAACTACCTTCTCTCTGTCGCGTAATCTTAGAGTCCCTCTTCTACTTGAGCGATTAAAGGAAATGGGTGAAAAAACTGAAAGAGAAGACAATTGTCTGCCATAATTATCAAACATTGCACCCAACTTCTTCCCCTTTCCATTGTTACCCAATGAGGTAGATGTGGCAATTGTTGTCATACGGCCCAAAGCAGAGGCCATGTTCTCTTATGCTGAATATAGAATTACAAGATCTTCATATTAGTATGAACCTTAAAAAACATGACTCCCATTGCTAAAAACCACTTTTAAGTTATAACAGGCAAACTAAACAACTATCGCAACTTTTGGCAACTTCTGGAGCATTAAGAGAGAAACAACCAAAGAGAAATACAACCACAATCCTCATTTTAATGAGACCAAACTATATATTTTCATTAAGATAATAGAAATAAATCACGACTATATTAAGGCCAACACAAAACAATCTTTAACCAGTGTCTCTCGCGGCCTTCAGGTTGCCATGCTAGAGGTTGCATATTTTTAATTTAAATTATTGACCTCTCATGCCCATCTATGAATGCATCCAATGGGATATCTACATCAAATAATCCTTTATATCCCCAAAAACAAATTCCCTACTACAAGAGCACCAGTATTGATGGATCACCCCACACCATCCCACCCACTAGAAATGGTGAAAAAGGAAACCCGAGAAAACTTCTCAAATATCTAAAGATGACTATATGGGTGCTTCTTATGAATCAACCAACCATTCAGAACATGCTCATCAATCCAAACCATGAGTATCATGTGACGATATTCAAGCAGGCACTAAATCAAATTTCTGAAGCTATGTTAGAGAAACCCTAAACTCTCACTGAAAATAGGTGAAATGTGGCACCACTCAGAGATTGACATGTGCCAATTGGTACAAGTGGTAGACAATTGGCATGCTCAAACAACGAGGTGATGCAGGAATGACATGAGGGATAAAATATCAGAAAAGCCCCAAATCTGGAGAAATAAAGCTCATCACCAACCTGAGATTGACAACTTTACATGATGTAACCTATGAAATCGTAAATGGAGAAATCATAGTAACAATAAAGTAACCTATGTAACGATAAAGTCGGATTCATCCTGGGAGTGGTAATGGGAGAAATCATAGTGAACAACAGGAAACATGCAGAGTTGCTTACAATCAAATAGATGAAAAAACACATACGAAAAACCTAGATAATAATCATGAACAAGCTTAATATTGAATTATGAACTGTAAAGGAACTTACAAAATGTGACATTACGAACCTGGTCAAGCGCACAAGCAAAAATATCGTGGACATGACCCTGGTTGACAAGTTGTATTGCTCATGATGCAAGAGGATTTGTACCTGCACTGCCAAGTCAATCAAAATCCATCATTATCTATACAATAAATAGAAGTAATTGATGTAGTATTTTTTACTCTAAGATGCATTCTTATGATAATGTTAGAACATATGTTGAAAATGTCAAAACATACCTGAATAAGCTCCTCTTCGTTTCAAGAACAATTTATTGGGGTCGCATGAACTTGGAACAAGCCTCCCACGATCTGAAAGAGTAGCAACTAAGTCAACAGTGACTTTTTTGTTGCTACACTGGATCGAGGGTGGTTTGCTCCAAGATTAAATCGCTCCAATAAATTATTCTCTACTAAACAGGGCCAGCCACGTGAAGGTGGAAGCTCTTATGGCCCCTCCCCCCCGCCCTCACATCACTCTCAATTCCCCAATACCCAATCTATATTTCATTTTTTACTTTCATGAGCATAAAAAAAAATATTCAATAACTAATCAAAAAATAATTCAACAAAAAGTACGCAAGGAAACATTGCAATTAATGCTTGACATAAAAATAGTATGATAAATGAGTTTTTTATATAACGCAAAAAACGTTCCAAGTATGGTAACGTTTGTCTTATAATAATAAAATATTTTACATTATCAAAATTTCTTTTTCTTCTTCCTATTTCTAAAGCTCTTAATTACATCATCAATATCATCGTGCTCTGCTCTTGTTTCATGCCTTTCGACCCGCACTGCTGACCTAGTTGCGTAGTCACGATGTCTGGTCTCATCCATTGACGGGGCATCGCCTACAAAAACAAATAATGTTAAATTTTAATTGTCAGTTTTTAAATATCATTGAACTAGTTCGGTAATATTAATCAAAAAAATTGCAATGAGATTATTTACCTGGTGCACCAGTTGTCGCCGCTGACCTAGTTGCGTAGTCACGATGTCTGGTCTCATCCAGTGACGGGGCATCGCCTACAAAAACAGATAATATTAAATTTTAATTATCAGTTTTTAAATATCATTGAACTAGTTCGGTAATATTAATAGAAAAAATTGCAATGAGATTATTTACCTGGTGCACCAGTTGTCGTCGCTGACCTAGTTGCGTAGTCACGATGTCTGGTCTCATCCAGTGATGGGGCATCGCCTACAAAAAAAGATAATATTAAATTTTAATTGTCAGTTTTTAAATATCATTGAACTAGTTTGGTAATATTAACAAAAAAAAATTGCAATGAGATTATTTACCTAGTGCACTAGTTGTCGCCGTCGGGACTGTTGCCCTGTCTTCATCTCTGGTGGTAAGATCCTCAAGGGAAACATTCTCTGTCATTTAAAAAAAAAACGTTATAAGGACAACCATCAAGGTATAATTAGAAAAAATTATAACTGGAAATTAATTACAGTAACGGCCCTCACTGATAGTAGCATTGTCGGCCTAGTCCCCACTACAATGATCAGGTTGCACATGATGATCATCTACATCTGGCTCTAAAACTGGGTTATTTGCCTCGTCAGTAGTGCTGCTCCCCTGATTTAAACAAAGTTGTTAAACATTAAATTTATGGAAGAAAACAAACATATTGAAAGGTTAATGTTTTACCTTATCAGGCATTCTGGATCTTGGGACCTGCCCCAAGCTTCTACGACGTTCAACTACGGCTTGATAGCTGAAATGGAAAGCGATATTTTTATCTTCCTCTGTAGTTTCTGTTTTGAATTCATCACCCTACATTACATATGATTGTGTATTTTTAATCATATTTGATAGGATTACAAAAACGTTGGAAGGCGATACAATTAATTATAAGATGTTTAACTACTTAAATACAATTCTTGCGGCTAATTTCAAGTAGCCGCCCTGGCCTAGCTGGTGATGGCCATTTTTTTCAATCCTAGCTTTGGTTGCCTTTGAGGTGTCAGGAAACCTAGCATCAAAATATTGAAGTCAGATATGACGTAGCACACTTTTATTTTAGACATAGAGAAAATTAAAGCTATTGAATTAAAGTTGTAATTTACCTTGCGGGTCTAGTTGGCATTTTCCCTTCTTTCTTTGCCCTTTTCTCTTTTCCATCATGGATGAGTGCTCTCCACTCACTCTCTGGAACTGTGAGAGGATGCTCATATCTAGGGTTAAATTGCAATTGCGTCCTATAGGTTTCCTTGGTATATTTCAAATATTTGCTGGCTACCCGAGCCACCGCTGTTCTATCAAATATGCCGACCCCAAAAAGGGTTTCTAGATAATCTAAAAGTTCTTTTTTCAGGTTGGAACTCTGGGAATTCCACCCTGTGCGTATGGTTGGGCCAATAATTACCAACGCATGGCTCTCCAGATACCTGTAGAACTCATTGTTTCCTACACAGAAAAAAAATATATTATCATTAATTTAAAAATAAAAATCATGATAAATATGTTTTAGATAAAGTACATGAAATAGTTAAAATATTAAAATTTACATGGGAGTTGTACATGCTTTATAGGGACACCTTCATCGTTCACCAACAACGTGCCATTAATGGTCCCTGTGGAGCTGACACGTGTAGCTCCAGGAAACGCAATAATGTAGTTGGCCATATCAGCCTCATCATTGCCAACACGTTCAGCGGTTGGTTGGGTGTCTGCTTGGGCAGGGTGTGTTTCTTGGCTGGCACCTAAAGGAGTAGAAGGTGTATGAGAGGGTTGTTGGGCAATCTCTTGCCCTTGTGTCCCACTACCACCAACACCGAGTTCAGCAAGTGCCAGAAAACGCTACATACAAAAGAACTTTTTGTTAGTTTAGTCAATGTAAAAATTAAAAATCAAACTATCACAATTCATCTCATGCAAAACAAAAAAAATATCCTTTTGACTTTTTATTATTACCTAATATGTTTCTAGCTGGCTCATAAGTTGTTTTATCCTCTCTTCTGTTTCAGGTGTTTGAGGCGCGTCTATCAAAGTATTAAATTCTGACCTTGCATCTCGTGCCTTTTTTCGCAACAAGAACACTGGAGATAGGGATGAAGAAAGCTCTTCCTCAAAGAGGGAATCATCAGGCATGCCATGGCTAGGTGTCTGCATATTTGAAAAAAATTAATATTACTTCAGTTATGTAAATAACTAAAATACCTTAAGATAGAGAAATGCTGGCACTTTACATGTTCTTCCGCTGGCCTCTTTCCGTGATCATCCCGTCTCGGAGTTGTTCCTATATTTCCCTGATCAGTCTGCCACATTGCAATAAAATTATAAATGTAAAAACTTGAAAAAAATATCTAACTTGAAAACACAAAATGAAAACTGAAATAATTTCTAATAAGACACCGGAAGACAGAGTTAGAGTTTTAAATATGCTTTGCATTGAATTCAGTCCTGGAAACATGTCATTTCACATTAAGGCACCCAAACAAGAGACGAGTTGACAATGAAGACCTTATTGAATATATTGTTGGAGAAACTTCTAGTAAACTTGTTGTGAAGACCTTGAGGACATTTTTGGAGCAACATTGTTGAAGCTGATGGTATAACATTGTTGGAGACGATCTTGAAGGGCCTTGAAGTGAAGCTTTTGGAGCAACTATTGAAAAATCCTTAGAGCATTTAAGTAAGGCACTTTCTATCTTCCATCACATTTTTCTTTTCAATATCCTTTAAACGATTTTGTTGATATTTAATGTTTGAAATCACATTATAATTCCTTGATTATATGTGTTTGGGGACTTTCCCTTTGAAATTACCCAAAAATAACCTGGCAATTTTATCTTCAGGATGCATGTTAAGAGCTAGCCCGAAGTGAAAAGAGGTTGGCGAGGTGACAATGGGGCTATTGAATTACACATGGTATCACACTTTAGCTTTAGGACTTTATCTTGAGAAGTGCGAGATTTTGCTATATCAATTCTCAAATTGTTTACAACACTATTGTTAAGAACTAATAAGAAGTGATGTTTAGGGGTTTTTGGGTATAAGAAACATTACCATTTAAAAACTTCGGTTCTCAGTCCTTGGCATTCCTTCACCTGGGCCTAGGGGCACACTAGAATAATTTCACACTAAACCATGCAAACTTAAAAGTAACTTAACAGATCCATAAAGTAATTGTTATACCATTTTTTTGGTCATCTAACCTATTATCATTAGATGAACCCAAGTACACCATGTAAGACCAATTTTACCCCAAGTAAAATTGCTTTCACCACATAAAACAACTTATTTGGTCATTTTTAACCCAAAACAAAGCAATTAATTAAATAAATATTTATTTATTTAATTATTTCCTAAGAACAAGTTATTTAAATCATTATTTAAATAATATTCTTAGTTAAATTTGACTAAATCATCCATAAATAATCAAATAAGCCATTATTTATTCCCATCATTCCCCTAAAATGATAAATAAATCATTTATTTATTTATTATTTATAAATAAAGGAATTGACCCAAGTCAAGAACCCTTTTCCCTCCAACAAATATAATAAAATATTCCTAAAGGGTGCTTCTAGAATTCTATTAATAATATTTTATTCATGCACCGAGTTCTAGACCACCCCAATATTTTGTTATAAATAGGGGGGTTTTCCCCATTCATTAGTCACCTCCATTGCATTAGATCACTCTGGATCTACTCTTGGTCACCATTTTCCATTTTTCTTTATGAACTCCCATTGAGTTCCATGTTTGTTTTTCTACACCAATAAGAGAGAGGAATTCTAGATCTGAAACACTGAGGACTTCCAAGAACCCATCCCACTGAGGAGAACCGGAAAACACCTTTCTTGTTTTCCTCTCAGCAAAATTAAAGATATTTTGCAGCTATAATCGATGTTAGGGCTATTTGTTATGCGTGGCTAAAGTGATCTTTTACGATGAAAGAATCATACTAACAATTGGCGACTCCACACGGGTTTTCTTTTGCGACCACTGTCGTTTTATCTATTCCTGCATATCTAGTTGTTTCAGACCCTAGGGTTTCTCTTCCATTTTTTATTTTTCCTATTTTTATGGTGATTTTCACCCCTAAAACCATTTAAACAGTCAAATTTTTAACTTCCGTGTGTTTCTGGCCTTATTGCGTAGGTGACAAACATCAGCCGCAGCTGAGATGACAAAATTTTTCTGAAATCTGCCGCCGAGACAGCCGGATCTACAGGTCGCACTTATTGGCCCAAAAAGTGTGACCTGAGCCTCAGGACGCACTTTTCTGCCCCAAACCTGCGACCTGGACTGAAAACAGGTCAGAACCTGCGACCTGCACTTTTTCTGCAAATTTTTCAGCACTTTTTCTGGGTTTGTCTGAAGCTTCTGTCAGGGTTTTCCAGCCTCTGTCTCTGCCCGTTTGGACCTATTTCTGATCTGCATCACTCACCTAAGAGGGAATCTTACCCCTTAGGGCTCTAGTACCCTCCACTTTTTGTGGACGAGTCTTTAATGTTTCAGAAGTCTGAATTTCCAGAGTTTCAACCCTCTTTTTCTCAGACCTGATACCTCCTTTTCAGATCCCTTTTAGATCAGCTCTTCTCCCTCTCAAAACCATCTCATCTCGTTTTGTTTGGGTTCATTTCTAAGGCCACTACCTTGTCTCTCCTATATTTAGCTGATCTCCTCCTTTTTAGCAGCAACCTTGCCTCTGCCTCTTTGCTGTTCTCTGCACCACTTTTCAGCAGATTCACCCTTTGGATCCCAGTCCCTCCGAACCTTAGATCTATTGGCATCTTTTAGCGGGCTTTGCCTAGTTTTTTCCCTCTTGTAGACTAGTTTTGAGAGACCCGCCTTTTTGGGTTAGATTGTTGCATTATTAGTTGTTAATTTTCTATTCTTTCAGTCTTATTTACTGCAGATTTCTTTTCCATTACGCAACACACTTTTTCTTTTACTCTCAAAACGTCTGGGTTTAAACAATTAAAATTAACGCACGCCACACACTGACCCTAAGCGAAGAAGCACCTGGTTAACACCGCCTGGAAAAGACTTTAAAATCAATTTTCACTGCACCTCTTTGCCCTTGACCTCACTTGATTTTGTCCCCTCCTGCCCTCGTCGGTTTATCTTCTTCCTGTCATCATTGCGCCCCCAGGGCGCCACTCCCGGAGACTTCTTGGCCTTCATCCTTAGTTTCTGCTTGGACGACTTCCTCCTTCCCGTCGTCATCGAGTCAGTCTTCCCCTGAGTCTGCACTCTGACTCCTCTTCTGATTGTTCGGGTTCTCCCCCTACTTCTAGTTCCCCCTCCTTTCCCTTCACCATGTCTAGTTCCGGACCTAGCCCTAACCCCAGTTCTACCGCCGGGTCCATTTCCAGTGGAACCACTACGGGACCTACCTCGACTACCCCATTACTCCCTTATATGGCTGGCCTCAGTCTCCCTGACTTCAATCAGCTAATTAATGATCCCATTCGCCACGATGTGAGTTGGCCTGCTATGCCAACCAAGCTCCCCTCCGACATTCCCAAGTTCGAAGGCCTTGCTAGCAAAGATCCCTCTAACCATATCCGCTCTTTCCACATGTGGTGCTCCTCTAATTCCATCACCGATGACTCCATCCGTCTTCGATTGTTCCAACGCACGCTTACGGGTGACGCTTCTAAATGGTATGTTGAACAAGCCACCTCCTCCCATACCACTTTTGCGACCATTGCCCAAGCCTTTTTATCCTACTTCCAGCTCCCCCTCCGATACGACACTGGTACCGAGCTTTTAACCTCTTTCCATCAATCCTCTTCAACCCACCTTTCTTCTCATGTCCAAGAATGGCGGCGACGATGGAGCTTCTGCCGCGCTCCCCCCTTTGAAGATCGGGTTTACATGGATTGGTTCCTTCGCTCTCTCTTACCTCCCATTGGAAAAGATGTCGCATCCCATTTTCCCCAAACCGAAGAAGCCACCCTCCAAATAGCCTTGAAGTATGACCTTATCTACGCCCAATCTAGTTATGTTTATACGGTCCTCCCTGACCTTCCCAAACCCGATGGCCCTAATGCCTCGGGGGCATCTCACTCTGCCGACAGTATCGTTGGAGCCTTGTCACATACCTCCGCCCAACCTCTTCCGAGCCATGGTTTTCCTCCCGGGGCCAGCCCCTCCGGCGTTTTCTCCCCTCCCGGTAGCATGTATTCAGGCTACGACATGCCTCCTTATTTTGCCCACCCTCCTGCTTACCTTACTGCTGCCCCCCTACCCCTTATCCATATCTACAACCTAATGTCCCCGCTCCTCCAGCATTTGGACCTTCCACTCCATTTCCTTTTCCACCCCCACAACCGCACTTACTTCCCCCCCCAGGGCAAGTATTTGCACAACAGGGGGCACCTAACGTTCCTCCTTCTCAAAGAAGGAGAAGGATCAATCAATCCGCTTCAGGTAATCGTGGACCCAATCCTTCCAATATCGACTCTACCACTGCCAACCAGCCACAGGGCTCTTAGCCCAAGCCATACAGGCCACTCCGCACCAATAAGCCTTGTTCGTGTTGCGGTGTTTATGGTCACTACACTCATGATTTTCCCTTATTACCACAAATGCAACAACTTTGGGATTCTCAGGCCACCGTACGGGGACAACACTCCTCCCCTACTGCCCCTCCCACCCCCGTTACTTCTCAACCTACTGTGTTTACTGATCCTTTCCCGCAAAAATTATTCGTGGCCACTCAACCACCTCACACCCCGATAACCAGTCACCCTTCCCCTTTGGGTTCCTCTGATTACCATATTCTCATGATGGCTTCTGACCCACCTCTCACTGTCGACCTCAACCTTCAAACTCGATCCCGTCAGTATTACACACCTCTTGTTCCGCCTGTCTCTGAGTCTCCATCGTCAGGTCCTACAGAGCCTCTATCGACACCCAATGGTCCCTTGCAACTCCCTCTGCCCAAAGCCGAGGTTCATCCCAAGCCTCCTAAGGGACCATTACGCCGAAATGCTGCCTCTGTTCGAGCTTCCCATTCATACAGCATAGTAGATGATCTGGCCCAATCTCCTGCTGCCATTTCAACACTAGAACTCCTCCAGTCATGTCCTTCTCAAAAGAGGGCTCTACTATCTGCCGTGGGCGCTGTAGATCCTGCTAATGACCAATTGATTGTTTTCGACGTCCGTCAGTCAGAACATCCCCCTCTTCCTCCTTCATTTGCTTTCCAAATCCCAGTCAAGATCCGAAAAGCCAATGTTGCTCGGTGTATTATTGATGAGGGGGCATCTACCTGCGTAATGTCCGCTTTGGTTTGGAAACAACTCAGATCCCCTGAACTGGCCCCTTCCACCATCACCCTTCGTGCGTGGGATGGTCATGCCTCCCAACCCATTGTCCTATTCCGTAACTATCCCATTACCCTTGCCGGCAAGACTGTTTGTGTCAACGTTGAAGTCATTTATGCCCCTCTTGACTATAACATCCTTTTAGGGCGTAGTTACACATATGCCATGTCTACCGTCCCATCCGCAGTCCACCACAAGATGTTCTTCCCCCATAATGGAAAGATTTTCACCATTGACCAATTAACCTACCATGAACCAAAATCTCAGACCTCCCCTGAGTCCACCATCTCTACTGTCACCAATAAACCAACGGTTGATTCCTTGACCAGTGTTTCCCCTGGCATCTACAAAGACTCCTCTTTTCTTGGAAATTTTCCTGGTCCTCCCCCTCCTCCAGTCTCTGACCCCAGCTCAACGAATTTTTTCATGATGCAATCTTGTCAGGCTGGTCTTCCGCAACCTGCTACGGCTAGTCAGCAACCTCCATCTTGCCTACCGCCTCCTGCTCCTAGCCCTTCACTTCAGTCAACCGACCCTTCTTCACCTGACCCTTCCCATCACCCTCTGGCACCTCCCTACACCCCTAAGTCTGTTCCCTCAAGTCTCCACCATATGGGAGCCGTCCCCCCTGGTCATTACCCCGCCGGTCAAATACGGTTCATTGGCCCGCCCCCCGGTGTCTATTCGGTCCCCGTCATGGCCACCCTTTCCCTACCTAATTTAACCTTGGGAATCCCAGTATGGTATCTTACTCCTCCAGCCGAGACCCCACCAGGCCACCCCAAACCATAAATAGCTGTGACACCGGTGCAACCGATTCCCTTCTCTCCTTCCACCACCACAGTGCCCCTAGCCTCTCCGCAGAACCCTCCTCATACTACGACAGCTACTGGCAAGAAACGAAAAAATCGCAAGGGGGCATCCAATGACAAGGCCACCACTCCTGACCCTACCCCGCCTCCACCCACCAATCCTTGCGCCTTGCGTGATGGTATCGGTCATCCCACCCATACTTGTCCTGAGCTGCCCCGTATCCAACCCATGGTTAAAGTCGCGTTCCCTAAATCTACGATCCCTGAAACCTCTGTTTCTTCCTCATCCGTAGCCAAGAACCCAAATACTCTTCGCACCAACAAACCCTGTGCTCTGTGTGGTGTTCATGGCCATTATTCTCACCATTTTCCTCACCTCACCCATTACCGAGCCTCTTTAGAGGTCATCCGCGAGTACGAGGTTGAACAAAATCAATCTGCCTCTCCCATCCTTGCTCAGTATGCACCCAGTATACTTGAGGATCCCCCTGCTACCATTGACATTCCTCCCCCTGATGTTGAAATGTCCGACCCCGCTGCTCCTCTTCTATACCTATCATCATCTGCGCGTTCCCCGAAGTACATTCCTTCTGAACCCACTCCACCTATTCTGCTTGATTCTCCTCCAGACACGGGTTCCTCATCTTTTGACCATATTTTTACTTGCTCTTATCTCATTCCCCGTGATGACCCGTATCTGCGCATCTCTTCCCATAATGATGATTTCGGTACCTTTGCAGCATCATCTGGTCTCTTTGACCCTCCCATTCCCTCTCCTCATCACGATCATACCATCTGTATCTTCGATGTTCGTTGCAACCTGAGTACCCGCCCTCCCTCCCATCGTCCTCCTTCCTCTCCCTCTCGTCGACCCATGAGTCCTAGACTTCCTACCCAAACTGCTCCCTCCCATAGCCGTCATTGGAGGTCTATCCTCTACTCACGCTACCCTCCTTTGTCTCATCCTTCCCCTTTCCTGACTTATGAGACTATTACATTGGCCCTTTCATCCGGACCTCATCTGGGCTATGCCGATGGAGCAAGTCACTATTCCCATCATCTCGCTTCCGCAGCATGGGCCATCTTTACCCCCTTGCATACCCTGGTCCTTGCAAATGGAGTCTGCATTGGTACGGCCACCAATAATCAGGCCGAATATGATGCAGTTCATGGTCTCTTAACCGATTCCCTTTCTCACCGCATCCTCTATCTACATGTTCATTTATATTCCCTACTTGTTTTCCTACACCTTAACGGTGTCTATCGTGTGCATCACCCCCTCCTGTTTAGACAATATTTACGAGTGAAAATTTTGATACGTGAATTTAGATTCATTGCATTTCACCACATACCACGAGATCAAAATCACTACGTAGATCAAATTGCAAATCATATTCTAGACTGGCATTTATCACACACAACACAATAACATTTAACACCATCAATCAAATACATCCATCATATATATACCATATCACATGTGTTTCTAGAGTCCATCTGCTCTGAAACATACGACATGCCCATAGCATGTTAAACACAACATAACTACAAAAATGGGGGGCACCACTTGCCCCTAAAAAAACACTGGGGGGCACCACCTGCCCTACACCTAATCACTCCCTGGAGGATCCCGAGCCAATGTCTCTGCTCCCGCAGCTCGTAGATCACGAACAGTCTGACCTGCCATCGCCATGCGTCGCATGATACCTCGCCACTCCGAGGGTAGCCCAATACACAACTCTATGTATCGGTCGTCTAAATCCTACCAACCACGCTCCGACACACCAGTCAGCAATCCCTCACATCTACAACGGATGTCCTCCACCAGTGTGGCCATCTCCTCGCTCTATCTTGTCCTCAATCCACTTGCCCCTGTAGCTCCTCCTGCTGCAGGACGTCCCATATATCCAGCCGGTTTTACCGGAGCTATATCTGCATTCCAAAAAGTATAAAGATTAGCACCATATAGACTAGTCACAAAATTTAAAATGCACATAACAGATTAGTTTCTTGTCACTTACCATCAGGGCCCCATACTCGACCAGGTGGAAGCGACAAGTTCGGATCTCCCCAATAACTCATCCTACTGTAGGGATAGTCGTCTATGTATAACGGCATCTGATCCCAATGGGCGAAGAAATCTGGTCGGCACACCCGTCCGACCGCCCCTCCCCCTCCTCTACTCAATAATCGCCCCCACCGATGCATCAGGGGCTCCCTCGGACCTCCATCAGGAAACTATACACGAGGTCGTAAGGTCGGGATCTTCTCAAAGAAGAAAGAGCACAACATCGTCCCATAGGCGCAATCATGATTCACTTGCCGCTTGCATAGAGACAACTGTCATTTCACTGACACCAACATCATCTGGGCCCACCCATAGTAGGTCCCGCTCAGCACACTCTCCACGATCATCATCTGCCCTCCAGTGATGTGATGGAACGCCTGGCTACCCAAGACTCGTAACACTGTTGCGGCCACCTCCCGGGTCTCCAACCTCTCTAGATCACCAACGGATATTCGAGTCCCCTTGACTCGGACCCCTAGTCGACAATGTCGCTCAAAAAACTCCATAATGTTACGCCCACGTGGTGACACTGGCTGCATATTTCCCACCATCCCTAATGGTGGGAGACCAGTCAAGAAATACAAATCCTAGACCGTCAGCTCGATCCTCTGCCCCTACACTACAAACGCCTCCTGATCCGTATCCCAGTAACTGATAATACGGGCCAACAAGGGCTCTCCAGCCCTCATCAACGGGTTCTCCAAAAATTTCAGCACCCCATACCTCGCCAGTACACGACGGACACCCTGATCCACCTGGATCTTCATCCGCAATGTACCTAAGTATCTCTCTCTCCATTTGATCACTATATCTACCATATCTGCACAAAAATGTCAAATTTTCAGTCTCCAGATCCACACAACTACATATATCCACACCAAAACTGAACCTCAGCCCAATGCAGCACTGAAATCACCTCCCTCTCACAGGTCGCACTTTTCCACACAAACCTGGGCTAGGTCGCACTTTTCAAGCACAAACTTGCGTCCCAGGTCGCATTTGTTGCCCCAAAACGTGCGACCCGGCCGTGAGGAAGAAATAGGGGCAGTTAAAGCCCTAATCTGCAATTTGAATACATCAAAAACAAAGCTTAAGATTAGGCCTCTCACCTGCAACTGACGGATCACAATTCCAACGGTCGGTTTGTCCGCTATGATCGCCGCAAGATTTAGGGCCTTCTCTCCTCTCCACATTCACCACAGCTACACAAGCAAATGACTGATTTTGGAGGGAAAACGCCCTATTAGAAAAAACCCCTGTTTTTTCTTTCGCCCGCTGCGACCAAACCGTAGCCCCGTTTGACACACTGTCTGCACCGTTGGAAAGCTCTCACTGAGCACTCAAATGGGTATCTATCATTTTTTTATGTTTTGATACTTCACTAGGACACATTTTGTCCATGAAGGGTCTATTAACCTCTTCTCAAAATCGAATTTCTTCACTTACGACACTTGTACTTGGGGCTCCACTTTTCCTCCTTACCCGTATTCTTTCGTGTTGATTTTCATCATGAGCTACCCTATTGTACTCATGATTTTATGGTTCCCCATTGGACCTGTACTATGAGGCAGCACCATCAAGTCGCCCTTGTTTAGAGCATTCGAGTCGAGTCACCAGCACATTCATGGAGTCTATCCCGAGTCCCTTTGTACCCCGCCATAGTCCTCCATCCTTTCCTGCTTGGTCCCTCCCTCATGACCCACAATACCCCTGCCCACTCTCCCTCATGATATTGTGTCAGTCGCTGCCACGCCCTTCATACACTTTATGCTCTAACAAGGGAAGTCGTCCAACCGCTCCTCCATTTCTCTCATTCCATCATCATCATTAGTGTCTACTTTGTCGTCGCTCTACTATTTTCCCCGTGCCTTAGGTGGGGTTCCCTTATTGCCTCACCTATGGCAGACCTACTTCTGTCGACATTAGCTCATTTATTCCAGAAGCCAGGTCTTGGGGGCAGTGTCCCTTGGTTCAAGCTCCTATCAGCATGATTGTGATCTATACACTTGATGGTCTAGTGCAGCAGCAGCTCTTGATGATTCCTGGGTATGTGTGAGATGTCCCAACCCTCATGAGGGGGTGGCCCTGCAGGTAGCCCCCCACATACCCAGATGACTTCCTTTCCGCCCCTGATGCAGCTCCTCCCATTTGACGATATTAGCCTCCATCGCTTGCGGCGCCTCTTCGATTTGCACATATCATTCAGATGTTGCGAGCTCTTCCCCGCGTGTAGGGGGCATTTGGGTGTATTTGTATCTCATGTACTACCATATTGTTGCATAATTCCAGGCATCGCATGTATGTGATATTTATCATGTTATTTATCTGGCTCATGTTTAGGCTAGCACAGGCTTCATTATTGCATTCTGTGGTTTTCCGGGCACCTTATTCCTTGTACTTATTGCGTTCCGTGGTTTTCCAGGCCCCTTATTCTTTGTACTTTGTCTCGGCGGGCATAGGTATGCCTCCCCCACCGCCTTTGGCACAGGTACCACTTCATAGAGACTTGTTGCACCTGTAAGTCTCGTCTCCTCAGGGACTAGTCCTTTACCACATCAGACACATTACACTTCTCTCTCTCACTTCCCTTTTTCTATCTAGTGATTGAGTTCTTACAACGTACTTCGGTCATAATATTTGATCCTAACACTCGTACGTTGGGGGGCAATCTGTTATACCATTTTTTTGGTCATCTAACCTATTATTATTAGATGAACCCAAGTACACCATGTAAGACCAATTTTACCCCAAGTAAAATTGCTTTCACCACATAAAATAACTTATTTGGTCATTTTTAACCCAAAACAAAGCAATTAATTAAATAAATATTTATTTATTTAATTATTTCCTAAGAACAAGTTATTTAAATCATTATTTAAATAATATTCTTAGTTAAATTTGACTAAATCATCCATAAATAATCAAATAAACCATTATTTATTCCCATCATTCCCCTAAAATGATAAATAAATCATTTATTTATTTATTATCTATAAATAAAGGAATCGACCCAAGTCAAGAACCCTTTTCCCTCCAACAAATATAATAAAATATTCCTAAAAGGTGCTTCTAGAATTTGATTAATAATATTTTATTCATGCACCGAGTTCTAGACCGCCCCAATATTTTGTTATAAATAGGGGGGTTTTCCCCATTCATTAACCACCTTCATTGCATTAGATCACTCTGGATCTACTCTTGGTCACCATTTTTCATTTTGCTTTATGAACTCCCATTGAGTTCCATGTTTGTTTTTCTACACCAATAAGAGACAGGAATTCTAGATCTGAACATTGAGGACTTCCAAGAACCCATCCCACTGAGGAGAACCAGAAAATACCTTTCTTGTTTTCCTCTCAGCAAACTTAAAGATATTTTGCAGCCATAATCGATGTTAGGGCTATTTGTTATGCGTAGCTAAAGTGATCTTTTACGACGAAAGAATTATACTAACAGTAATAATAATAATAATTCCTAATTTCCTATTGTACGATATGATGCAAATTATTCAAACATGAAGTAATGAAGACATGCAATGTCTGAATTTCAAGATTGATGAACCAATACAAGAAGTTAGAAACTACAACTTTGATTCAATACTCTGTGTCCTAACTCCGGGAAGGAATCTAGTTTGTAGTACAGAACATGCATCGTGTATTATCAATTCTTAATTGACAAAAACTAAAGGTCATCTACCTCATCAATTCCTTCCCATTTTGTGTTTTTATGTTATATTCCTTATAAAAGTGTCAAATTTCTCTCAAAGTAAGAAACTACTGAATAAAATAAAAAATAGTTGAGATATGATTGAGAAATGGTCATTTATTTCTTGAAAGGATCTTCATAATTTCTTTGGTTGTTTTTCATCTCAAGAAACAAGAAATGACCTAAGAAACTATCGTGATGTAATATAAGAAACAACACGGTGCGATGGCCATTTTCAAAGCCAAATGATGTCCATTGAGGACATGGCCTTTATTTGGTTCCTGTTTCATAGGAGTTTCGGGTAGAAATGGAACTTTGTTGTACCATTTCCAGTAGTAAAAAGGGAAAACCTTCTTTTTCCATGGAAATAATTTACCTTTCCTTTTTCAAGATAATCTAAATCACAAAAAATATGAACTATACTGCACACATTCTTGGATAATGTGAAAGTGGAAAAGGAATACCCTACACAAGTGATGCACACATGTACATTTGAACACTAATAGATTTTTGTAGTTGAAATGCAATGCTTGTTTTCATTTAAATGTAGGGTTTTAAAGCAGGGAGAAATAATGGCTGCCAAATTAATAAGCGTTTCTTTGGGAAAAATTTAAATCTTGTATTGGGTGATGAAGATAATAGAGGGTATTGAATCTTGATTCTTGACATTGTGTTTAACTTGAATAACTCAAATGATTATAAATATCAGTGGATGAGTTCCTTTTTTCATGTATGTCACTCAAAACTCTTATGTCAAAGCATTGTATGATGGCTAGCATTTGCTTGTTTCCCTTTCTTCAGTTCAATGTAAAAAGTATATTAATATATTGGAGCATGAATGATAACTACAATTGTTTGCTCTACAGTATATCCAGCCCCAAGATTATGAAAATTTTTCTCAAGTGGAGCTATTGGTTATTGATGAAGCAGCTGCAATTCCATTGCCTGTTGTAAAGGCTCTACTCGGGCCATATTTAGTGTTTCTGTGCTCTACTGTAAATGGGTAATAATTATAAATGAGCCAACCACAATCATAGATTTTGTAACCATTCGATTTCCATGGATAGTGATGATGATATTAACCCTATATATCAGTGACCTATATCTATATGAGAATGATCTCAACATTGACCTTGATATGGTTGTATGGATGTGACCTTTGGTATGTCATCAGAAAATCCCCAAATATCAGAAAATCCCCAAATCTGGAGAACCAAAGCTCATCACTTTTGATCTGGAGTACTACCCTTGTGATAAATTTGATGACTTTCGATCTCCCAGTCTCTACCACTTTGCACTTCACCTTCAATATAGATCAGACCAAGGGCAATTCGTTACTGGGTGTTGAGATGGATGAGTTTTTCGAACTAAAATCCATAGCTTAAACTTCATGAAACTGGTGGAGTCAAATTCATGCAAGCACAAACACATCTTACACATCCTCTTTGAAACTGATCTGAAAGAACATTGGAAGAAATTTAGAGATAACCCTACAACCTAACATAATCCAATGGAATTGACCAAAAAAACCCAAATAGAGTCAACCCTACTATAGGAGGAAGGGCCTGCAGTAACAACTTACCATTTTGCAAGAGCTGAGGGCGAATGTTGTTACGCAGAGGCGAGTGAACGGCGAATGCGAGCGAATGTTGAGCGAATCTTTGTGCAAAGGCGAGGAGCAAATGCGAGGGCGGGTCGTGCACGAGAGCGGGGGCGAATCTTTGTTTTACGAAGGGCGAGGGAATGTTGGGAAAATGTTGTTCTACAAGAGCTAAGGGCGAATGCTGAGGGAAAATTATGTTCTGCAAGTGCTGAGGGCGAATGTTGTTCTGCAAGAGCGGAGGGCGAATGCGCGTGTGATATCAAACGTTAATGTAGTTTTTAATAAAATCATTTTTATGTAGCGCGCATATAAGTTTCGTATTTTTATGTAGCGCACATATAAGTGTCATTATACCGACGGTGGACAAAGCATCGCTATTGCGACGGATGCCTCCAAACGTCGCAATTGCGACACTTAGACATTGTCTCGCACTTGCGACGTTTGGAGGCAGCCGTCGCAATAGCGACGCTTTGGGGCATAGTGTCGCAATTGCGACGTATTCCTCCAAACGTCGCAATTGCGACACTTTGTCTAAGTGTCGGTATTGAGAAAATTTTCTCTAAACGTAGGTATAGCGACAGTTTCGGGCGGGATTGAAAAAATTTGGGGAAATTTCCGACATTTGGTCAAAAGCGTCGAAACCAAGTGTCGGAATTTCCCCCAAATGTACTAGTGACCCCACATTTCTTTGGTTGTGACTTTTCCTGTGAGATACAATGTGATCTCTCACTCCATAGAGGATTAACCTCTTGGCCTTCACCATATCCTTCTTGTAATCTTTCAATGGATTCGGATATGCGGGAAAAACTACCACACTATCCATGAAAATTTTAATATCATGCTCATCAAGGAAAATTTTAAGGATGGAAGTTTATCTTAAAGTTTAAAATATTGGCAAATATTACTTGTCCCCAATGTGTAAATTGTAAAAAAAAATTATGATATTTTCATAGAAATATTTAAGTTTCTAATTGTTTATATTAGTATATATAAAATTTTGGCGATTTTTAGGGTAAAATAATTTTATACTATAAAATTTTGGCGAATCAATTTTCAAAAAAATGGAAATTGGTGAATCTTTTTTTTTCGAAAAAATGTGGAAAATTAGCCCACCTACGAATATTAACCCCTAAAATTTTCCCTGATGCTCATCTGAAAGGAAGGAGATCCTTGCCTTTCAAATCACATAGTTGGAGGCACCCTCCAACCTATCCTGATATCTCAACACGGCTGATGCCATCATGCCCAAAAACAATCTTGAAGTCTGCCTCTAACCCTCCACGTAGTTGCTGAATACCTCTACACACTCCCTTCTGGAGTGAGAAAAACTTATCTCAACTAATTTTTATTCTATGTGGGAAATTAGAATTTTTGGGTAAGAAATTCTTTGAGGTCAGAATTCCCTCAATGTGCTCTTCTTCCCTTTTGACGTTTTTATGCTCTAGAAACTACTATAGAAATTATGTGTCCCAGCTGAAGACATTATTTTCTTTAAAGATGTTGCATTGCTCCCTTTTCCACTAAAACATTTCGATCTGGAAAATATTCTTCTTTTTCGACTAACTCAGAGAAGGATTTTTCCACGAAAATCTTACTCTCCTCGCATTGGAATGTGCAACCCTTCTGGGAAATCGATTTTCTACCTATGCAACCCTTTGAGCTCCCTCTTTAGCTTTGCTTTTGAGCTCTTCTCTTCTTCACCTACGCTCTGATACCATGTGAAAATTACTAAACTAGAATCCTTTTGCAGTAACTAGAAAATATTCACCTAATTGTTAATATTTACTTAACAATTTATTTACAGTTATCTACGACAAACACAAATTGCATCACACTGCAACCTACACCAGTATAAAAATGTTACAGAAACAAAAATCAATGTAGGAAAGAAATAAATCCATAATTTACAACTTTATTTTTGAACAAATGTCCCTGCAAAAACCCAATGCGGGAAAGCCATTGTAGTAGCTGAGGGTTTCTATGATTATGTAGTAGTTTCTGAATACAAATCTTTGGATGCCTTACTAGATATCTGATATAGAGAATATAAATGGTAGAAATGAAGTGAGAATTAACCTCGCACTATCAGTAGTTATCTGACACTAATCTAGCCTCTGAATGGCTAGCCCCAAGATTCCTATGAGCAATCATTGCGCTGCCTCTGCGTCACAACTCATAGGGACTACGTCACTCATCTGGCTGATCGATCTATTGGCTGGATGCTCAGATATCTGACCCTCCGATATCACACCCTAGCACCCAACACTATATCTAGACTTCTCCTTAGCAAAACTGTGAATCTCCTCTCAGGCTTTGCGTTACCTCAACATGGCTCTGCGCTGCCAAGCATGGCTCTAGGTTGCCTCTTTGGATATCACTATGCCTCCTCTAATATATATTCATCGAATTAGGAAAAATTCCATCATCCACTATCCATGCCCCTCACTACAATAAATCAACTCGATCACTCCTCCGGAAACTATTGTGCTTCTCTCTTGAGAATTCGATCTCTAGATCTCTCACTCAATGTGTTTTCCAAATTCCCATCGAGCTCCTTCTTATAATCTCTCGTTGACATCTCAATGGAAAATATTAAAACATAATGAAAGGCTAAGATTAACTGGGATTTGATTCATGTATTTTTCTAGAAGATTCACAACCGATCTAATTAATACACTTTAACTAATCACATTTCCTAAGTTTATACTTAGGAATACATTAAAAAAATTATTAATTATTTTAATTAAATCCTTTTCAGGTGGAATTTACTAAAATTCTTTTTCAGTATTGTGGAATTCATGTGTCTTAGCCTCCTTGAAAATTCTTTAGGCTAGAGCACATCTGATGCTACCAAAAATAAAGACTCCCTCTTAGTGAGGAATGTGCTCTAGCAATGCAACATGTTGAAGCATTACTATGATTTTTGTAACATCCCAGCTACACTTCTAATGTATGGCTACTACTGCCCACAAAATACTGTGTCTATCTCTTTGCACTACATCTATGTTGTTTTTGACTCCACATACTGATGTCACTGTGCATCTGCACTGCAACTTTGTTGTTGTTGCTACTGCAACATCTGCAACTCCCTCTTGTCTATTGTTGCTCTGCAACTGAGAGATGTCTATCAATTGAACCAAAAATGTTCAGATTGATGCATCTATACACCAAGTTCTGACTGCTACTAGCGTTTGTGTTGTCACTAAAGCCTCTGCACTGCTGCTGACTCTGCACTGTGCCAACTGCACTGCTGGCAAATTTTCTTTGCACTATTAGTTCCTAACACTGCTAACAATTTCATATTTTATTCTGGCACCTGTCTGCATCATCTATCACCGGTCCATCCTACTATTTTTTTTATGGGCTCCCATAGCAAGGTGATGATACAAGAGGTGGAATCCTCAAGGATCCTACCCATATTGTAGCACTCTCAGGCTACAAAACGATATCACCCCACCTCTCCCCTGGAGATATATGGGAAATCATGGAAAACTCCTCCTCCAATCTGGAGGACAACCTATAAATTTCTACAATAACAGCTTTCTAATCCTTCTCCTTCTCCTTGTCCTTCTTTCTAAGAGGACATTGAGAAATGTAGTGGTCCATATCACCACATTGGAAGCACTTGATCTTTGAAGTATCCTTCTTTCACATGCACTACTCCTACTTCCCCTTTGATGTGAGGGTTGCATTCTCCTCTTCCTTCACAGTTGCTTTATGCCTTCTGCTCCTACTAACTTCCTGGTTTCTCTTCTCTAAGTTATGCCTCATATCTTCTTTTTGGAGATCATCCCACATCCTCTCCCAATCCGGGAATTTTTCTCTACCCAGAATTATCTAGACAAAAACTTGCCATTCTCTGAAACGTTGTTCAAGGATAATCTCACAAACTCAATAGCCTAAGCCACTGAACATACAACTGCCAGTTGATTCTATATATCCTGAGGACTCGTAAGGAAGGGGTCTATGCACTCCCCCTTCTACATCCTCATGCATCTCATCTTCTCTTCTAAGTACATCTTCCGCTGCTCGGAATATCCTTGATACAATGTGGCCAATGCATCCCACATTTCTTTGGTTGTGCCTTTTCCTGCTATGTGAGATACAACGTGATCCCTCACTCCATCAAGGATCAACCTCTTGGCCTTTTCCATATCCTTCGTGTAATATTTAAATGGATTTGGATTTGTGGGGAAAGCTACCACACTATCGATGAAAGTTTTAAGATCATGCTCATTTAGAAGGAAGGAGATCTTTTCCTTCTGAATCACATAGATGGAGGCACCCTCCAACTGGTTTTGATATATCAACCCAATTGATGCCATCATACCAAAAAACAATGTCGAAGTCTAATGATAACCTTCTAGGCAATTTTTGACTGGCTCTACACACTTCCTTCTAGAGTGAACGAAACTTCTCTAACCTATTATTGCTTCTTCGTGGGAAATTATAATTTTTGGTCAAGAAATTCTCTGAGGTCATAATTCCCTCAGTGTACTCTTCTTCCCTTTTGACATTTTTCTACTCTAGCAAATGCTACAGATAACCTGCATCCCAACGAAATATCTACTATGTGTTGAAGCTGTTGCGCTGCTCCCTCCGCTATTCAAAAATTTCGATCTGGAAAACCTTCTTCTCTGTCAACTCAATCAGAGAAGGATTTTTCCACAAAAATCTTTCCCTCCTAGCACTGGACTGTGTAGCCCTTATGGGAATTCAATTTGTTTCCTATGCAGCTCTTCAAGCTCCCTCTTGAGCTCTACTTATGAGCACTTCTCTGCTTCACCTGTGCTTTGATACCATGTGAAAATTCTTAAAACTAGAATCTTATTGTAGCAACTGGAAAATATTCTCCTAATTTTTAATATTTACTTAACAATTTATTTGCATTTATCTATAGAAAACACTGAATACATCACACTGCAACGTACAACAATATAAAAATGTTGTGGAAACAAAATATAGCGCAGGAAATAAATAAACACACAATCAACACTGTTATTTTGGAAAAGTGTCCCCGGAAAAACCCAATGCGAGGAAACTGGTGCAATAGTTGAGGGTTTGTATTATTATGTAGTACTTTCTGAATACAAATATTTGGATGCCTTACTGGTTATTTGATACATAGAATATAACTAGCAGAAATGATGTGATAATTAACCTCACATTATCACTGGAAATCTGACACTGATCCAACCTCTGAATGGCTAGCCCCAAGCTACCTCTACACATTCACTACACTATCTCTGCGTAATAGCTCGTGAGGACTACATCACTCCTCTAGATGATCGATCTGTTGGCTAGATGCTCATATCTCTGACCCTCCTATCTCACACCCACGCTCCCGGCACTAGATCTAAACTGCTCCTCAGAAAAATTGTGGATCTCCTCTCAAGCTTTGCGCTACCTCAATGTGGCTCTATGCTGCCTCTTAGGATCTCACTCTGCCTCCTCTACTATGTATTCAGCGGATCAGGAAAACTTCCATCGGTCACTATCCTTTCCCCTCACTACAAGAAATCAACTCAATCACTCCTCTGACAACTGCTGCATTGCTCTCTTGAGAGTTCAATCTCTATATCTCTCACTCGATGTGTTTTTCAATTGCCCATCAAGCTCCTTCTTATAATCTCTCGTTGACATCTCAACGGCCAAGATTAAAACATAATTAAAGACTAATATTAACTAGGAGTTGATCTATACCTTTATTTAGAATATTCATACCCGATCTAATTAATACACTATAATTAATCACATTTCCTAAGTTTAGACTTTGGAATACATTAAAAAAATATTAATTATGTTAATTAAATCCTTTCCGGGTGGAATTTCCAAAAACACTTTTTGGGTATTGTGGAATACATGCGTCTTAGTCTCCCTAAAAATTCTTGAGGCTAGATCACATCAAATGCTACCAAAAATCAACACCTCCCATCATCATGGATCTAGAGGAGAGTGGTAAAGTTCCATCAGTGGATGATTTTGCTCTAGAATACTTGGACAAGTTTCCTAAAGAAACTATCCTAGACATAAGAACCAAGAATTCACGATGGGGAGATGTGGAGTACCTTTGAGTGGGTTTCAAAGGAATTCATCCCATCAAGACACGAAGGATTGAAAAGGATAAAGTGATGGAGCAATTCCCTCACCTACCTATTGATTAATAAGGCTTTTAGACACCCAAAAGCTCCTTAGTGGGGAGGAATGAAGGGGGTCTAGTCTCTTTGGTGGTTGGGCTAGGGACCTTCATGCATTATTTGAGGTCTCGACCATAGCCATGTTTTAGAACATTTCTATCGTGTCTTGGAAAAACTACCTTTGTTTTGTACCATTAAACTAGTCCTAGTGTTGCCTTCTTGATCTGGCAAGGTTTTAAATTGGATATCTATTCCCTGATCCTTGCACTTCCCTAGTGATGGAATTAATGGTCAGTCCAACTCCTCTGCTTGGAGGTCTTAGCTCAGAGTTAACCAAGTTCATGTTTTGTCGCCTATTCTTGGCTTCCCACCTTTCAATCAAATATGGACAGTCTTCAGTGGAATGTCCAATGGTTGTACAATGGTCGCATCATATCCTTCTAGGTAGAGGGTAGTCTCGCGAAATGTATCTGATTTCTTCATAGTTATAATTAAGTACTGGGCTAGGAGGATCTCAAAAGGCTCAAAATTTGAAGTAGTAAAATATCTGCAAAACTAGAACCAAGTCATAGATCTTGTCGAGACAATTCCAACGATGTGAATGATACCTCAATATGACTCTATATGACAAAGTTATGCTCATCTAAATTTTTGTGTAAACAATCAAAATTTTGGCACTAAAAGTGCCACGTTGCACAACCAAGAGGTGCCACATGGCACCCTTAGAAGGCACCATGTGTCACCCACCTAACACTCCATGTGGAATGATGTGACATCCTACTAAGCATATGAGGTGGCAGGACCAGGGTGACTGGGTGCACATGTGAGCCAATGGGAAGGAGCCACATATCCTAATCAAATGGTGCCACGTGTGATCCAAATGGAAAATGGAATCCAACCATGGAATTTACTCATGGTATTTTAAGTGGCATCCATGCATGGTATTCATCCACCCATGGAATTTACCCATGGTATTGTAAGTGACATTCACCCATGGTATTTACCCACCCATGGAATTTACCTATGATATTGTAACCAAAAAAAGGATATAAGTAACAAGTCACATTTTTTCAAAGGATAGATTGTCCATCACAATGTAGCTTTTACAATTATTCTCTCTTTTAATGAAAAAAAAATTCTTTGTGGTTTTATCTACTGTGTGCTCTCTCTTTTCTTTTCTTTTGCTGGAATTTCATTTTTTCAGATCTTGGGGGCCTCCCCCCCAAAGATCCATTTCAATTTTTTAGATCTTGGGGACCTCCCACCAAATCTAGATCAGTGGTATCAAATTCATGTTACGGTTCCATGGGAATGATGGTTTGATGCATATTTCAGTTTCAATTTTTTGCAAAAATCTTCAAAAAACTTCATGCATGTGCTACAACCTCCATAGAACACTTTATTGGGAAAAGCGGGAAGACATAATTTAATTTTTCATTTTTTAAAGGAATTTTTTGGGTGTCAATTTTGAAGATCATATCTGAACCTTTTGGTGCAAAATTTATGAAAAAAAATTTAAAAAAATTGGTATTCCTTGTGAAAATTTACCCAAATTTTAAAAAAAAAAAAAAAAAAACGGTCAAATCGGAGTCTGAATGAGGGGGATATCGTTGCTTTAAAATCAACCGTATTGTAGAAAATTTTCTAATGGCAATTTGTGGACATCGGCTCTCCCATCATATTTTGCAGTTTTTATGCCAAAATTCGAAAAACTGATTACAGATCCGATCTCCTCTTAAAACATCACCCAATTTCAAAAAAAAAATGGTTGAATTGGAGTTTGGATGAGGGAGATATCGTTGATTTAAAATTAGCTATTTTTTCAGAACTTTTGTGACGTGACAGTTGCAGCGCGAATCTGAGTTTCCAGATGTCCATATAGGGATTTAAATTACATGGGAAGATGTAGAATGGTCATTTTATTTCCAAAAATAGGTTAATAAATATTATGAGTTATATTTACCGATTTATGCATATTTTAAATTGTTTTTTATATTTCGAGCAACATTCGGAGAGGGTTCCCTTTGGAGACGTGCCCTCCCACCCCAAGCTATGTAGGCACCTTCTACTTCATCAATGATTAATGTCATAGTTATGGGCCAACCACACAAAATCCTTGTCATCGAAATAAATTTGCTAGGCCGCACATTGTTAGTATCATAGTTGGTCACAAGCATTACAGGGTATCTCTATCCTCTGATCTTTGTTTTTCATGGTTATGGGTCATCCACAAACCCACACTTCATCGGATTCCATTTTCTAGGTCGCACACTTTCAGTATCACAGCTGGTCATAAGAATTACAGGGTACATCTATACTTGGATGTTCATTCATCACGATTATGGGTTAACCCCACTAAACCCTTCTCTTCAGTGGCTCTTCATATTCAACACAAGCTTCTCAAGAGGGAACTTCACATAATGGGGACCATTACTTCTTAAGCAGGGAGGAATGATCCAAATGGAAAATGGAATTCACCCACGGTATTCATCCACCAAGGAATTTACCCATGGTATTGCAAATGGCATCCACCCATGATATTGTAAGTGACAACCACCCATGGTATTCATTCACCCATGGCATTTACCTATGGTATTGTAAGTGACATCGACCCGTGGTATTAATTCACCCATGGTATTTACCCACCCATGGAATTTGCCTGTGGTATTGTAACCAAAAAAATTCTGTAAGTAACAAGTCACATTTTGTAAAAGGACAGATTTTCCATCTCAATGTAGTTTTTACAATTATTCTTATTTTAATAAAAAAAAGTTTCTTTGTGGTTTTATTTAATGTGTGTTCTCTCCTTTTTTTTGGCACTTCAAAATTTCAAATCTTGGGTCCTCCCCACAAGATCCGGATCAACATGGCACCCAATTGAAAGCCACATGGGCCCAACCACCCCACAACTTGGAAAACAACATGACAAATGTGCAACTAGAATCAAAATTGGTAGTTAGATGTTTTAATTAAATGACACAGTGACAACCATATATATACAAATATATGGTTCATATGAACCATATTACCATATAAAACATAACCAAACGACTAAGTGGGGATCCTGTATGGTTTGTCCCCAAGCAACCCACACCAATACAACCACTTTCCAACGAACCACCAACGATAATTTTTAAAGTCCGTTGGGCCAACACTATTTAAATTTTGCCAAGGCATGCAAACCAGAGAGCACAAGTCGTGGAGAGAGGTCAGGCAGAACTCTGCACAGTGGGAACCGTGTCAGGAGGGTGTATGTTTCGAGAAATATTATTTCATATATTCTAGGGAATATTCTAACTGTTGTGCAACATGAAGATTCCCTAAGGGATCTGGAGGTAAAAGTTACAAAACCTAGTCAAGTTTATACTCATTTTTCATGAACTTTCGCAAGGAATACACTCACTGCAATTGGAATAGGTCACTCCTAGAAGTGAGGTATTTCCATGTACTTGTCATAATTTCGATGAGATAATATAGAGGACTCTTCATTTTGAAGTTGGGCTCGGAGATGTAGCTCACACATTGTGAGTGAAATTTGTTAACAAATCTCGGTGCATTGTCTATAGTGTCTTCACTTTGTGTTTCTTCTTTATGGATGTTGCATTTATGGTATTTTCATGCTTCTTAAGAGATTATGTTTAACATGATCAGAGGAAAGATCTCGAATCAAATGTGGATCTTCTCCTCTGATTATGTATATTCAAAAAATTGAATAGCAAATCGAGCATTTAAATGATTCACTGATAATTATTTTTCAGTGTAAATTTAGATGACTGAGTAGGAAAATTTGTATGAAAGTCAATGTGTACATGCCAGTGAAGAAGCAATTGCACTAGAGGTGTTAGCGCAATAAGAAACAACACTAGTTGCGACAAGTAGAAATAACAAAAACAACTAGGAGCCCAAAACATCTACAAACAAAAATTTAAGTGTTGGGAAATATAAGAATTTATGGAACAATATTGAGATGATAAATAAAGGATATCTCCACCAAATCAACAGAGGAATAAATGATTAATTGCACATTTGAATCATATTGTGATTAATTAGATTGTGACCTGATTTTGGAGATATCAGATTGTATAGTTAGAGTTTGTGTTGCTTGCAGTAAATAGCATTATGATCAATACACTAATTATATGGAAAGATCAAATTGTACAGTGAGAGTATGTGTTGGCTGCTATAAATTTGATTATGATTCAACCATATTGAATGAAGTAGTTGTGGGAAATTGGATTACCATTCAATTCTATTAAATGAAGTTGTTGCGAGATAAAGTAAGAGAAGACAACATATTCATTATTTCCACGTGGATAAAGATAAAGGGAACACATGTTGAGGATGGTGAAACTTCAACAGTGTCATGAGGAAAAACCTCATCAAAGAATGCCTATCGGCGTAATTAAACCCCAAAAATATGAATTTTAGCCAAAATTTTTGAACCTCGTTTCCTAAATAGAGTCTCATGTAGATAATAATTTAGATATGATAAAAATATTTTTTTAGTTTTCATTTTAAATTCATTTTATTAAATTAAGTTCAATATAGATATTTCTCTACCTAAAAAGTAAGTGGTGCTCCACAAAATATTTAATATTTTAAAGGTTTTTTTATGTAAGATTTAAATTAGAATATTAAGTTGATATATATATATATATATATATATATATATATATATATATATATATATATATATATATATATATACGGTTAAATGGAAATCGAGGCAATATTGATTTTATATATAAGATTTGGTAAAATGATTTTGGTTAGGTTTGGGATGGAATTGAGACTATATGTTATTAGAAAGTACATGATTTCATTGGAAGTGGCCACAACAATGATCACAAGGAATATTGGTTTCTTGTGTCTAATATCTAAGTTAAAACCAAATTTTTGATCTTGGAGTAAGATCCAATACTACCTTTGATTGGATAAGAGTTCAACATCCTTGGATCTAAATAAACTAGTTAACACTCCATAAGCTAAAGGTGTCTAGGAAAAATAGAACGCTACCCCTTTACAGGTTATCAATACGTCATTTTAGGTGATGTGGTTTTCCATAAATAATAATGATAAATCAACTTACATTTATAAATAATAATCAATTATGAATTTAATCATTCTTAATTAACAAAAAATTTGATAAATTTTACTTGAAAAAATAAAACACTAATATATATATATATATATATATATATATATATATATATAAAATCCATCAAAATTCTCATTTATGTCTCATTAAAAGTCTTTTACAATTTAATCATATGAATGTAAAATAAAAAAATCAATATTCACCTTTAGTAAAATAAAAAAAATTACAAAATTTGAAATATATAAATTTAAATTTATAATATTTTAATTCCAATAATATATTTTCTAACTTATATAACTTTAATTATAAAATACATATTATTTATTCAAAATAAATTATTTTTCTTTGAATTTTAATATTTTTAATTAATATCCTTTACACATATAAACAATAATATAATATAATACTTCAATTATAATTTTCAAAAATATATAACATACATTAAAAATTAATAATATTAAAAATAAAATAAATAATATTAAAAATAAAAATACTTTTAAAATTCATTATAGTTAATTAAATAATTTTTTTCATATATAATTCTTAGCGTCACTTTAAAATTCACCCTTAATCATTGTTCTTTTCCTTTAACTCCATTCCTCGATTCAATTCCCCCCTGTTGTAGTTCGTTCTTCCCCTTGCCCGCATCCTGTCCCTCCCATTTCCTTCGTACGGCTTCTTTGTTACTTCACTCGGCTTTGATCCATCCATCCAAAATGAGTGGAGTGTTTTTTCTATGATCCAAAGAGGTTATTTAATACTCACTCTATGCTTTCGATCCTAGAGTTTCTGCAATTGATGTTGCTATTCATTTGTTACTCAACGATTGGATTCAATTCCCTTAGCTTTTTAATCATTGTTCTTTTTCGTTAATTTGATTCAATTCACCTTTTAATTGGCTTGTGTAGCCAAACTCTCAGTGTAAATTAATTCTACATTTATAGATGTGAAAACTTTTGTAATGGAATTGGATGATATATTTGTTTTTGTTGGTGATATTGTAATAGAATTGGATGATATATATTTTTTTGTTGGCGAATAGATATATACCGATTTCTAGTAAATTCATGGTAAACTTGAGTATCGATTACTGGGGATTACCTTATCAGTGTTTGATTTGTCATTAGACCGGTCATTTGTATGCAAATTGTCTATTAAAATCGGTGCGCTCACAGCAGTCTAGTGAAGGTGGGGCGAACATTACTCTTGACAGTGAAGCTCTATTGTATGTTATTGTTCATGTGGTAAAGGATGCGCACGAGGAGTTCTTCGAAGGTCACCTTAGAGGTAATATGAAAACCCCTATTGATGAGGTTATTGGAAAATTGAAATTTTAATGACTTGTATGCATCCCTTTGCAAAGTCTTTGTACATCCATATATAAGTCCCATAATTGTTAATGATGAATTCTATAGCTACAAAACAAAATTGACGGGTTATGGGGTTTCCAATGGTCCATTCGATGTGTCTAGGTTTTTTTCTAGTGGGGACACCCTGAAAACCATTGCTTTGAAATCCTTTTTTGATGATTTGGGTTTGCAGACCTTTGAATGGGATGTGGTTGGAACGACGTCTTCCTCGGCGGGTAAGGGTGATAAGAACATAGTGCGGGTGGAAGATGGTATAGATGAGTCCACTCCGATTTCGACCTTGCCAAATTCCCATTTGGATCAGAGTTCCGAGGATGCTTTGAGCCACAACATGTTTGTCATGGATTTACCTGCATATAACCATTTAAGGACCACACATGTTCCCTCGTCTATGGAGCAAACCTTTGTTCCGCAAACCATTCTGGAATCTCTGCCAAAGGAGAATAACATTGTGTGCAGGCCTTCCCTCTCACCCAAAAAAGAGCTAGAGGCAATATTTGTTGGATCCGAAGATTTGGAACCGCTTGTAATTAAAAGGGATTTTTTTGAGCGTAGAAAGGGGGCAGGGGGCACACCATCCTTTCACAATGTTACTCATAGAAAGAAAGAAAAAATCCCAAATTTAAGAGGGTTTCATATTGCAATAACATGGATTTGTCTACACATTCGAGTATAGAGCCACCAGACACGATTTTCTCTATCGATGAATCCTTCAAAGTGGGTCAGATGACTATTTTTTACTTATATGGTTCACGGGTCCTTAAAGGGGATACACCCGACAAGGAGGGTCCTCCATGATTATTATTTCCTTCAATATAAGGGGTTTGGGAGATGAACCCAAAATCAATTCCCTTTGGGGTCTTTGTTGCATGTTTAATCTATCTATGATAATATTACAGGAAACCATGGTGGATTCAGAGAAAGCATGGGGCCTATGCTTAAAGTATGTCTTGGGTGGTAATTAGGTGCTACGAGCGTTTCTGGGTTGTCGGGTGGGCTTGGGGTCATGTGGAATCCTTGTTTGTTGGATCTGAGGGCCTTTCGCTCATGTGCAGGTGTTATTTTAACTGGTTACATGGTGGGAGGTGCTCATAGGATCAGGATTCTAAATACATATGCTCCATATTCTGGTCAGAGATTGTTCTGGGATGGGGTGGTTCAATCTGGTATTCTAGGGCTTAGCTCCCTCATATGAGCAAGGTGATTTGAACTTTTCTTTAGGTGTATCGTAGGTATGGGGGGCAAAGGCACAAGCGGATCATCTCACCGAATACTTTAAAGTCTAGATGGCATCACATGCCTTGGTCGATGCAGCACCTGAGCTTATGGTCCCTACCTGGTGTAATGGTCATAGTGGAGATGAAGGTATATCTAAGAGACTAGATAGATTTATGATCAGCCAGAATTTGTTTAAAAATATTGGGGAGGTGGTATCATATGTTATTCCATGGTACATATCAGATCAGAGGCCTATTATGTTATCATGGAACGAGACGAGATCAAGGAGGGCCTTTCCTTTTAAATTTAGCACTCGATGGTTGGGTCTCCTAGAATATAAATCCTTGGTCTACAGTGTTTGGAGTGACCCTTTCTTCCTGCCGATTAGTTATCCTATAGAAAATATCCATTAAAAACTACATAAACTCAAATTTGTGTCGCGTATATGGGTCTGCAACAAGAAGGATGAAGAGCATAAGGCGTTAGTGGAGATTGATATAGTTCTACAGAAGGTGAGAAATTTTTTGGATCCAAGCTATTTTTCGGTTGAATCTCGCAATAATGATTGTGGTGCTGGAAGGTCAGTGAAGGGATATATAAAAAGGATAGGAGGAGGATATCAGATTAAATATTTGGGCAAACTGGGTGGATGCAGGTGACAAGAACACTAAAGTTTTCCATAGACAATTCAATCGCAGGGAAAACCAAAATTTCAACAAACAGATTAAGGATGATGATGGTACCATCCATAATTGTCATGCCTCGATGGAACGGATTTCCATTAAGAATTTTAATGGCCTTTTTAATGCCATAGACCATAAGTTCGAGGATCAAGACTTGTTCATTAAGCTCATTCCAACTCTTATGACACATGAGGATAATGACACTTTTGGAAAGTCGATCGCTAGTAATGAGTCGTTAGTAATGAGTTGTTGGCTACTATGAAGGAATGTAGGAAGGATAAAAGTCCTGGTCCTGGCGGTTGGGGTGTTGAATTATTTTGTTGTTTCAAGGACCTGATGATCCAAGTTCTCTTGAGGGTGGTGGAGGATATACAGTTGAAAGGTATCATCACGGGGCCACTAATTCGACCTTTATTGTATTAATACCTAAGAAAAAGGATTTGATATCCTTTGCGGATTATCAACCCATATCTCTTTGTAGCACAGTTTGTAAAATCATGTCAAAGCTTATTTCTAGGAGGCTCAAGACATTTATTTCCAAATTCATTACTCTGAAAAAATGGATTTATGGAAGGGAGACAAATCCATGATGTTTTAGGAATCTCACAAGAAATGCTACACTCTATTAATTCCAGTGCTCAAAAATCTTGTGGATTTAAGTAAAGATTATGACTGCACTGACTGGGATTTCCTGGTTTTGATTTTGATCAAAATGAGAATGTGTCCCAAGAACTATAGATGTATTATGGGATGCTTAAATTCTACAGATTTTGTGGTGATTATCAATGGTCTCCCATCAAAGTTCTTCACTACCTACCGAGGTTTGAGACAGGGTTGTGCGTTGTCACCTCTTCTCTTTTTGCTGGTGACTGATATGTTGAGCAGGAAAGTGAGGAGTGCCAGGGATGTTGGAATTATAAGAGGAGTAAAAGTTTCTAATAATCACTGGGTTTCACACCTTATGTTCATAGACAATTTATTATTTGGAGGGCAGGTTTATGTGGAGGAATGGTTCCTATTACATGCTATTATTCTAACTTTTGGAGCTGCATCTAGCTTGGTTATGAATGGGGAAAAATCATCTCTCTATCATAAAGGTGGGTCTGAATGTGTTATACAGGTCATCAAAGGACTGTTTGGGGTCACATCTAAATTCATGACAGAAGGTATAACTTTTTGGGGTTTACTCTAAAACCTTATGGATATAGGATACATGATTGGGAATGGCTTGTTGATAAGTTTCATCATAAATTGAATTTTTCAGCTCACGAATGATTGTCGTTAGAGGGGAAGACTTATTATGCTTAAATATGTCTTACAGAATATTAATTTCACTTGGATGCACATATTTTTAATACCTAAGGATATTATCAAAAGGATTCAAAGAATCATTTCTAGATTCCATTGGACATGTGCATGCAATGGAGAAGTCATCTGCAAGATAAATTTGGTCCATTGGTCCATTATTAACAAAATTATTTCTAAAGGGGGTTGGGGTGTTATTGATTTATGAGCTTTTAGTAACTTCACTCCTAATCAAGAATATGTGGCGGGCTACGACAGGCAGTAGACTATGGTCAAGTATAATTGAGACAAGTATATGTATGGATAATCATTTACCTCTTGGTTTTTTGGAGGGGCGAGAAAGAAGGCTCATATCGCACATCTGGAAGAGCATGTTTTCAGTTTTAAACCTTCTATTGGGAGAGGTTTGATAGCTAGTGGGAGATGGGTCCACAATACATATTGGACTAGACATTATGGTAGGAATGAGTGGTAATCACTCCCTTCCTATACATATTCTTAGTCACCTACACAATTTGTAGATCATAGACATAAAAAAATTATTCCAACGTAGAGTGCAGGACATGGATGGACAAGAATGGGTTAGTGATGGGGCTTTAGGATTGCAGGAGACTTTTTGTTAGGAGTGGGAGGAGTATACCAATGCCCTGACTCATGTTGGGATTTTCCTCAACAGTTCTGAGGACCATATAACTTGGGGTGGGATCCTTAGCAAAGGATCTATGTAGGTTTTAACCGTATACAAAATTTATCTGCAAATGAATTCTTAAAAACAAAAAATAAACAATAGCAAGAGCATAAAACATAAAACAGATATACACAAATATTTTTCCCCTAGATCCAAAATCAGGACTACTAGCTTGATTTTTCATTATATTCATTTTAGTGTTACAACACATATATATACATGTCGAAGCATTCATAAACCCCAATCCATTAACCCTGGATTAGAACATAACTGTAGTTCCCTTGATCGAATCTACAAAATACCAGGGGAAGAAAATCATCATGCCCCAAAACCATGTGCAAACCCATGCACAAAAGCATAGGCGGGTCCGCCCACCTAAAATAGGGTCCATAAAAAATTTTCCTGGGGCGTTGCACTAGACCCTGTGCAGGGGGCTACCCACCCCCTACTAACCCATGGGCAAGGGGGGTTGCACCCCCCCCCCCCTATTGCGCCTGACACAGGTGAATGGGAGCTTCTGCTCCCCTCTTACCCCCTACTTCTATTCATGGAAATAATATAACACAAACCCAACATTTTTTTCCTTCTCTCAAAACTTTCAGGTTATCCAGATATGGAAGATGTCATAAAAAATCAAGTGTTTCGGGCGGCTTACATGCCACGACCGTATTCTGGCATAGAAAAATATACAAAATAGGGGTATTATTAGTCCTAGTATATGTATCTTTTGTAGGAATGGTATAGAGGAGATAAACCACCTATTTATGACGTGTCCTTATGCACTGGAAATCTGGAAAGGGGTGTTGGGACACTATAATATTGCTAACAAAGGTAATTCTCCTATGTTATCTATGTGCATCAGGTAATAGATCAAAGATAAGGAATATAGGTCACTACCACTATACATCATATGGACCATATGGAGGAGAATAATTTTTATGATATTTGAACAAAAGGACATCATGGCACAAGATGACATTATCAAGAATGTGGCATTTTTCAATGAAATCGGTCTGACACCATCTGCAAAAGGATACCGATCCTTCAGAGAAATTGAGACATGGAATTCGTTCCTTGTTGGGTTTTTTGATGTGGAAAGCTCTAGGAGAACTTATGGGTGTGGTGTTGTGATCTATGTAGAGGGAACAAAATATCACCACTTCTGGTGGGAAGCGGACAGAGGGACAAATAGTAGGGCTGAAATTATTGCATTAAGGGGTGTATTTATTGCGGCTAAATGACTTCATATACAAAAACTATAGGTATTTAGAGATGCCAAAGGGATTATAGATTGGGTCAATGGAATTAATGTTTTCAATCCTCCTACCCTAAGAAACTGGATGGCTCACATCAAAACCCTAGTAAGGCACTTTCAGAGTGTCAATTTTACACATCTTATAGGGAAAAAAATTAGATGGTTGATATTCTATCTAAGTGGGGCATCAATAGGGCTATAGGTAATTTTTTTCTCATATTTTGATCATGGAGTTTGTATCAATGCAGGTGCAGTCAATTGCTCTTGACAAAGGAAGAAAATACTGGTGCCCGTGAAGGAAAATGATAGAATTTAATGTAGATTTGGTATCATCTACAGGAAATATTGATCTGATTTATAAGAATAATACTGGATATACTTCCTTATTGCAGAGAAACATTATATGGAAGTTTATTTTTTTTTATTAGACTTTGGATGTAATAGGATACCGTATAAGTTTTTTGGACAAGTGTTTTGGCTTTTGATCTATAGACGTTATAGACGTTGTAAGACAAAAGGCAAGGAATTTCATGATGTATGTACTACTTTTTACTAATATAAAAAGTAGTGTTTTTTTTTCCTTCTGGAAAAAAATATATATATACCGATTTCTCGTGATCGAAACTTATGACTAGTTTACCTTTCTAGTTCTTTGTTTTGAAAAAAAATCTACATCTCTAAATTTATATGCTTCCCCATTGATGTACATTTTGACATGTATGCAGATTATCAAGAGTTCATGTTTGTTGATTCAATTATCTGTTGGTGTGTCTCCCTTACATGTTTTTATTTGTTATATTTTTGTTTATGCATTCTTAGATTTTTGCTTCATGATTTAAATTCCTTATCTATTGTTGTGTCTTCCTTACACTTTTTTATATGTTATAATTTTGTTTATTTATCGTGTATAAATAATTTGATATGTATTTTATATATTATTTATTTTGATATATATTTTATTTTTTTATATAATAATTTTTCCTTATAATTATATGGTTGTGTATATTTATATTTTTTCCCTTTATTTTAAGTTTTTACACATATATAATTTTATTGATATGTTTATGTTTTTGGTTTTATTATCAATAATTAGTTTTAATGTATCTAATTTTTTTAGATTTCAATCTTCATCTATGATTTAATGTTTTGTTTTCTTGAATTTCTTCTTGAAGTTAATGTCCTGTTGATTTTTCTCAACCTAGTTAAATCTTGGTAACCAATTATTTGTTGGAACTAACCAATTTGGAAATAACATCCACCCAAAGCTCATTTAAAGTCCACGAGTTTATAGGCTTCTCCACTTACATACATTCAACACATATATATGTTACTTGTAATGATTTCTTTCTCTATGGTTTAACTTCTATATGCTCTACTTCATTTCCCTTACACACCTTCACATGCCACGCCTTTGTTTGTGCATCATTCTATATTGCATAAACATTTTGGCATGCATCCAACTTTTTTTTTCCACCACTATCATTTTGTGTTTGAACTAATATCTTCCACACTCATTTCTTTCACATGCTAATTTTTTGGCATACCTACTTTATGCATATCTTAAAACCTGTCTTTCAATCTAAACTAAGTATCAAAAGAAAAGAAAAAATACCCTTCAAAGCTTTACCAAAACACCACACTCTATTAAACAATCAAACATGACTTTTTGAACACACGAAATGAAATATTCACCAATTGAGAGCATAACAAGCCTTTACAGTAACCATGTTATGTTCAAAAGTTAGAAAACTCCCATATCAATAAGAGCATTGAAAAACCTTACCAAACCAATGCTATGTTTAAAAACAAGACACTTCTACATCACTTTTTCTTCAAACAATGATGGTTTCATGTTATATAAGACTTTCCGTTTAACATTGATAAGTTATATAATAGTTTCATGTTATATAAGTTATTTTTTTGCTAGACGAATTGGAAATTGTGTTGGTCTCATACTCATGTGACATGAGGTTGACTATGACTGCTACCACTATAACCCTTGGGTGAACCACACCACCTCCCAACATGTGGTCGTAGGTTAGAAATTTGGGATTTGAACATGGGACCTTGTACTGACATTTACTTTACATTTTCACAGGTTTGTTAAGTTAGTTTCCCAGTGGGGAGTTGAACATTGGACTAGTTGCATTTAAAGACAATTTATACTATGTAGGATGAGAGGGATGTCTAATTCCTTTTGTTCTCAACGTAGAGTTAACACGTGATAGTTACAAATAATTAATAACATACAAATATTTCAACGTCAATCATAAATAAAAATATTTTAATGTCCACCTTAAGTATTATGAAAGAGATATGTCCAATTCCTTTTTCACTCAACATAGAGTTGGAACGTGACATTTAAAAAATATATTAATAACATACACATTTAAATGTTGGTCATAAATAAAAATATTTCAATTTCAACCATAAATAAAATATTTCAATGTCCACCTTAGGTATTATGAGGAGAGAGAAAATTTCCTACTTCCATTTGAGGGAGATGTGTAATTCTTTAAATTCTTAACATGGAATTGGCATGTGACATGTTGTTTCCCTAGAGAAATTTCCTAGATATGGGGGAACCAGTGCCCTAGAAATCTAAATAATGATGAAAATTTTAAAATATGTATCCAAAGGGATAAGTCATGAGAACTTGCAACAAATATTCTAATTCTGAAATCTATCTTTAAAAGCAGACTGGCCAATATAAATGAGGAGTTGCAGCGCTTTGATTAAAGGTGGTTAGAAGAAGAATGAAGATGAATATATTTTATTGACTCGGGCGATTAAGAATCTGAGTACTCACCTTGTAGAAAGAATGACGAAAAGGCTCCAAGAAATAGAGGAATTTCCAACATGGTGGAGCGTACATTAAGACTCTTTAAATATGAAATGTAAGTACCACTCAATATAAATTCACAATCATAACTTAAAAATATCCGTAGATTCATTACACTCATGCTAGTAGAGGAAGAACATTAAAAATGATAACAAATTGAAAGAAAAATAACAACGTTGCAATACCTAAAAAGGGAATAAAAACTAGCCTATATTCTTTAATTCCAGAGAGATTTCTTCATTACAAATAATCATGTTTTTCCATATTCCAAACCTTCGAACCCTCACTATTTTTTATCTTGCCACATTTATTCCTGTCCCCTAGACTAAGTATTCAAGAATTGGTTACAAAACCAATTTCTACACAGTTACATAATTTATTTATTTTTTTAACAGACAAAGACTGCTTTTAATGCATGAGACCTATTTTATTTCTTAGAATACTATTCTTATATATATATATATATATATATATATATATATATATATATATATATATATATATATATATATATATATATATATATATATATATATATATATATATATATATAATCCTTTTCATTTACAAAGTTTTTCTTCAGGATTTAATAATTAGGTTTTGCAAAGATATATATCTATATAAATTTTGTTGCTTTGAAAAGGAAGAATTAAATGTGGATTCCATGGCGTTGTCGCATGCCACGTCCAAGATGGGGTTGAATGGCGTGTTGGTTCACTGGAAGATAAATGATGTGCGATCCCAAAGTATCAATCGATCATACGTCATAAATCAATGGTGATTTCTTGAAAACCATAAACCATCTCTGGGACCTCCATATATAGTTAATGGAACAAAGAGGAGGTGCCACTAGGATTAATTATGGTCATAGATCACTTGATGGGAAGTTTCGAAATACCATTCCTCAGGGGTTGTGCATTGTTTAACCACTGAGGACTTTGGTTGTCGAGGTTCCTTCAATCTTGGGCACAAAATCTTGTGATTCATTGATTTCTCTAGCACAAGGGTCATCTCTCTAAGGTCAGGTTTTTTTCCATCTTTTTATACATCGTTTTAAGAGACTTATCCACCCTATAAAGGTTGGATTTCAAAATTTTTCGGAGAACCATTTATGATAATCCAAATTGAAATGGTACCTCTTATTTCGTGATTACATACATCAAATTCTCCAGGTTCTGAGCAAATTGAAATAACTTATCAAATTTATAGTTTATAATAGAGTTCATATATCGGATACATGCTAGCTCGTATGATTCACTTTCGTGATGGTATAACTTTTCCAACATCAACACAACACTGGCTAGATCGTACAGGTTGTTTTGAAAAGCTACATAATTTTCAAGAAGCACAATGTCTCCATGCTTTGGGTCAATTTGTGTCATGTTCTCCAATGTTGAAACATATACCCAAAAAAAATTTATATGCTTCATAAACTAATTCCCTAGATTGTGCTTGAATATATTGCTCCATATGAGTAGCAAGTGCTAAAAATCTTGTGATATATGAAAGGCCACCCACTTGTCTCACATTGCGATCATTCCTTTCAATTTTGATGACAAGCTTCATCCAAAAATTTATTAAATTGAGTTGTAATTATTTTCTCTAGGTTAGCAAGCAAGAAACACACAAAACCAGTTGTATCAGCCTTTTGTCCAGAGATATATCACTAAGTAATACCATGCATGGAGAAATATTGTAAAGGATCAATATTGTATGCCCAATCCACAACTGAATAAAATTCATATTGAATCCCATCAAGCTTGGACATTGACTATTTTCCACGATATATATTTGTACATTCTATATATTTACACACACACACACACACACACACAACTCTGTGATCAAAACCAGAATTATAACCCTCACTATGATGCTGCAAAGATGACTAAAGTTTATTTGGGAATATAATTCGAACATCCACTTGGTTTTTGACAATATTAATGTTGTTGGATTGCGTTGAGTTTATTGAGTGCCCTTGTGGAGCTATAACTCTTCTCTGGTTTCCAGGTCTTACAAAAATTCTTCCAAGGTATAATTAATGTCTTGGGAACTATAGGTTTCATATCTATATGAAAATGACCCTTATATACCATTACCTTGTTGGAGAAATGAACATAACTTTCAGCTACATCCAAATTTTCTCTTGAAATGGTTTAATCCATCTCTGACTGTTGATGGAATTCAGACTCAAACAAGGATTTTTTCTGAACAAGAACCAGTTCAGAATCATGACCTGTCCATTGTAGTTCATCTCGTTGGAATTAGGATTTGAGTTGCAGAAACTCGACCGTCTCTTATTCATTTTGAAAACAATTTCTAATGTTAGAGAGAGTGTCCTTTTTAATTTGGACAATGTTATGAAAAATAGATATCTTTAAGAGTATTTAATAACTCTATCATTTTTTTAATTCTCACCATTTTCTCCAACTCATTATCAAAAAAACAATAAACTTTGAGAATGTGTCGGTTTGAACCGAAAATGCACCCAGTTACATGGAATTTAACAAAAAAATATAGATGATACCTAGATAAAAGACGACTCTCAATCTTCTTCTAGTTTGTAATCAAACTTGACAAATAAAACATTAATATATTCCACTCTCATCATATATTCTACCTTCTTCAAACCAATTAAGACAAAAGTATATTCAACACAAAATTCAAACGAAGAGACTAGAGTGTCCTTAACAAGTAATCAATTCCCCAACTTACTATTATATATTACTTGGAGCTCTTAGACGAACACAAGAAAACCTTTGACATGTGAAATTGTACTAAAGAAGGATGATCACTTTTCTAGGTATATGGAAGCCTAGAAAATAATATAATGATCAAAAAAATAAAAATTCTCTTACCAACACGTAAATGTGGTTTCTTTGACTCTTAAATTCCAATGCAGGGTCCATAAAACAAAGTGTTTTCAACTCCCAGTCTCGAGCTTCTTGGAAGAAACCTTAAGCTTCTACTCCCAACTATAAACACTTATTATTATTATTGATTGATCCTAATGTTTCAAATGCCACAGAGGCTACATGGTTTGTCAACTTCCATACATAGCCAGTTTCTCTTATTAGAGAAAGGAACATGAAGCCTTTTCCCACACAACTTTGGTAACCTGTTGTAGTAGTTATCAACATGTTGACGGGAAAATCAGTTTGGCCAACAGTAGGGGATCTCCCTAGTAAAAAGTCCCAACTAGACTCTAAACCATTTGGAATAGGGATCTCGTCCGGGGTGTGGGTCTGGCTACCGCTTAATTATCCTTTCCTTGGGTCTCAGTAGGACTCTATAAACCTACAAACACATGCGTACTCGGATGATACAAGACACATGATTGATGAATTAAATGAACATACAACACTATGCGTAGAAAACTGAACTATAAAGCATGGGGCCAAAGGAAATGCTGTCAATAGCATATCATTAGGGTCATGCTTGTACGCTATTCTAACCACAGAAGAAACAATTCTTTATGGCAGAATACCCTTCACTTCCTTAAATATTTTTGGTGAAAATATAAATGTCAGTAAACAAAGTTATTAACATTCACTGAGAAAGAGAAATAAACTTAGCACCATTAACACATATTTAGAAAACTATAATGCATAAATGATGTAATTGGAGACACAGTTTCATTAATCAAAAGATGTTAGAAACTAAAAACCGAATACTCATAGTGTTCACACATTGACCAACATCAGATCCAAAAATGGAGTTAACACATGCTTGTATTCATACTCAAAAATGTGTAGTCCTTCTATACAATGCTCTATATCTCTTTGAGTCCCAAACAAAAGGTATTTTACAATCTCCCGAAGGAAGTATTTATAGAAAAAAACTTGCCTTTTGGGCTTCCCTGACTTTTCGTCTTCCTGACCGTTGGGCTGCCTCACAACTTAGGAGAATTTGCGACCCGCGACCTGCCACTGTTGCAACTTGCGACCCCACTGGATTTTGCGACTTGAGACCTTGAGAAATCCATGACCGCCTCACGACTCGGTGAAGGTCGCATAGTCGGGTAGTCGCAACAGTTAAAGCCTCCTTCGAATGTGTTGTTTTGTGACCTTGTGACTTCATTGGATTTTGCGACCTGCGACCTGCGACCCTGGGAAATCTGGGACCTGTGACCCTGGGAAATCTATGACTTGCAATCCTGAGAGACTCTACAACTTGTGACTCATTCCATTTGTGACCTGCGACCCAGGGGTTACTTGCGGCCTGCGACCTTGTGAAATTTGTAACTTGCGACCTCGGGAAATTTGCGACCTGCGACCCCACTGGATTTTGCGACTTGCGACCTTGAGAAATCTATGACCTCCTTGCGACTCGGTGAAGGTCACACAATTGAGTAGTCACAACAGTTGAAGCCTCCCTCGGATGTGTTGTTTTTCGACCTCGCGACTTCATTAGATTTTGCGACTTGCAACCTCTAACAATATGAGACCTGCGGCCTTTTGGAATTTGCGGACCTGTGACCCTGGGCAATCTGCGACCTGCGACCCTGGGCAATCTGCGACTTGCAACCCTAAGAGAATCTGCGACTTGCGACTTGGTCCATTTGCGACCTGCGACCTTCTCTGGGTTTCGCAGTAAGATTTATTTTCCTCCATCTCTTTCTCATGAAAATGACTAAGCACCTTTGCAGTTCTTTCAAGATTTGAAAGGATCCACCTTATCTGCCAGAGAAGACCCTAGCTCTGGCTCTACGCACCGACCACCTCTAACTGCAAACAACGTAACATGGGTCATAAGTCTTCAAAATATTGATGCTAAAGCACATTTAGTTAGCTGAAGGAATGATTTAGCAAATAATAAACTTAGACCCCTGGGTGGGTTAGTTTGCAGTTACCTTTTAGAGGATGATGCCCCTCAAATAATCTACATGAGCTTATGAGCTTAAATGAAGTACCCAAAAAAAATGCCTAATGATCCATGGTGAGAGGGCTTCTAATGAATATATACTTAATGCACAGAGAAGTTTCCATTCGAGTGTATGCATGATGATCCCTCCACACATGGCATGGCTACGGTGAAAGAATCTCGTCATGATGGTGAGAAGGTTCAATGACTATGGGCCGAGTCAAAACCTTGAGGGCTAAACAAGCAGGGGGACCCGAAATTTTAGATATACCAATTTTGGGTGGTGTTGTAGAGGCTACAACAATTGGCGAACCACTGGTAGAATCCAACATCTCTATCGACACCCTAACAATAGTCTGAGTCCAGGAAGTGATGCAAGGGAATATTGAACAAGTCCTGAGGGTACCCTTGAATTATTTTGACCTTTTCGGATATGCACAATCCTTGTGCCTCAGCTAGGTCTCCTTAATCAAAACGCGTCAAAGTGGAAGTTCACGGATGCTAATGGTTGTTTGATGATGTAGCGAGCAGGTCAGCCGGCTTATTATATTCAGAATTTTTAAAATAAGTTTCAGGTGTTGCTTCGCTGCCAGCAGGCCTGGACAGTACCCCGGCGGAGTCACTTCAAGAAATCACAAACGTTGATCCACTGCCAGCAAGCCTGGTCAGTACCCCGGTGGAGTCATTGCGTTACCTCTCTACGCAGGAAGCCTTTCTCAATCCTTTACCCTTATTTTTTCATGTGCTTGAAAAACTTATTAAATGTGCTCGTGGCACTTAGTTTGCATGGGCGGATGAGGGATCCTAACTTATTTTACGGGCAAGAGAGGTTGTTTCTTGTCTGACAGAAACTGAAATATATCCTAATTTGGGTTTGCCCCCACGCCAAACCTTCACATCCCATCTACCACCCATAGGCGAAATGTGCAAAACAAATCATTAATATGTTCGAGACTATGCTAGGCACAAGGCTCGGGTTACGGGTATAGGCCATTCAAACACATTAAGGTTCCCCACAAGCAACCGGCTCGTATCTTCCTAGCTAATGAATTTAAACTCATCATGTTGAGAACGCAACTTCGGTGACTTGTTCTGAGAGAATTTTTCTTTTGAGGTAACCACCACAACCTCACACAAACCATGGAGTTATTGTTTCAACAATCAAGTAGAAAAGATCATCGGGATTTCGATACATGCAAAGAGGTAAAATCAATCCATCCGGATTTGAAACCATGCAAAAGAAGGCTAGTCTAGGGCATCGAGGTTTTCAAGGCTTTGTGTTTAATGAGGGCTCACGTAGTGGTATACAATGTACAGAAACTTTCACGACTATCTCAATAACTAGTGCAAATGATGCAAGGAAGAATGCGTAGAACGCGAAGCAACAGGCGAGGCTTTATGACGCAATGCGATGCCATGTGTGAGAAAGATCAACTAGTTACAGGTGGAGAAATAAGGCAAAGCACATGCAGTGACTATCTAAATATTATGCAGCATGCATGCAAAAATAAATGGAAAATTATAATGCATAAAACTATTGAATGTAAGAAAAGACAACAAGCATAATTCTAAACCATAAAGAAAAACCTTAGCAAGTAAATCCTAATTAATAACTTGACAAACAAAACTTTATTAGCAGATATTAGCTAGCCTAATCCTAAAACCCTAGTTTAACGCAAGAGGCAGTCAGGTTATGTAAAATCAGCTTTCCAGTGCAGCCACCACATTAGTTCCCGCCCTGCAAGAACAACAATGTTCGCAATCAGAGCCAGCATACAAAATCGTGCACCAACAGCAAGGCTTACCTGAAGAGCATGTGCAATAGCAAGAAGGTCATGGCTACTTACTAGAGAACATGCCAGAATGGATTGTGCTAGTCGAATTTCACTTTCATCTTGATACATAGAAATATGTATTTGATACATAGAATCATTTATCAATGACACACACCCATCCACGCACAACCTTAGGTCCAATGGAAGTAGGAAAAATCATTACCTATTTGCAATTATATCCATTGGATAGGATTCTTCAAACCAGCCGGGAATCTCATCATGATTTTGAGGATGATCACTTTGGTAGAATGGAAAAAATAGGCGTAAGCCAGGCGAATTTGAGATGCTTGCGAATCCATTTGCAAAAACTCTAATTTTGAAAATCCTAGTTCGAAGTTGTTCCCAGGTTTCGCCGAGGATGTGAGGATCTGAATTAACTGTCAGTGAAGGCTAAATGCCTCACCGTCCTGGACCAACTTTGGGCCTTCAAGCGGGGGGCTTCCAAAATTTGATGGGTTCGTGAGATCAACTGGCGAATGGATGTGATCATCAATTGTATTGATTGGAGAAATTTCAGTGGGATTTATATCAATTCAGCCAAATGTTTGCGCACTGACATACTGCCAATCCAATGTGTTAGATTCTTTAGATTTCCCAGGATGGCGTGAATTGATCGGAAGATTTTCAGGCAGGGGAGAGGTTTGCCAAACATCACACGCTTGCGCCTACATGAAACTAGTAATGGTTGGGCAACAACTGAAAATATTAGAGACAACAGACGGTGTTTTCCTCCCAATGAATAAATTAGGGTAAATCGGTTGTTGCATATCAGCTATTAGGGGATATCACGATGGGCCCATAGAAGCATCACTTGAATGGTAGGCTCACCCATATGAGATGACATCTGATGCAGTTATGCTGAGAGGCGAGTGATACAAATGAACCTTCATTTCAAAAACCCTAGTTCGAGGGACCCTAGTTGGACTTGTTTGAGGGGTCTCATCAGGATCGTGAGAACTTGAGGTAACAACTAGCAGAAGCGGAATTGCTTCGATTTCAGATGGGTCCTTGAATCTTCACAAATCGGATCATCAAAGTTTGGAGGCTTCATATGGTCAACAAATAGATTTGAATGACATTCCTCAGAGGCATGAATGAATATGTTTTAAGATAAGCAGTGATCACTGGAGCCATCGATTTGATCAGGTTGGGTACCTGGCACGTTAGGCTCCCTGGGAGTTAAAAATTGGGATGGATCAATAAAAGCGACATCTTAAGGTTTCCAAGACAGGGAGTCACTCCTATGGCTGTTTAAAGATTTCGGATGAAAAATATCAGATCTAAGAGATTCATCAATTTTGTGATGTGATTGTGAAACACCCCCTGCGTGCTTTTGATTGTCGCCAATACCAGTACAAGAAAATTTTGAATGACTTGAAGAAATTATTAGTGTGGCAGGCTCATGAAATAAATCAAAGAATAATGGATGAAATGATTCAGATGTGGGGGTATCAACCGTGCAAGGACTTTCATCTCGCACATCGGTGTCATCCGGAGTGAACAATGGTCTTTGCATGCCTAGGATGGTCCAATGATTTTGTAAAGTCGACTTTATCCAGGACAAGAGTCAGTTTATTATTAGCATGTGAATAAGAATTAGGACTGTGTCCAGGGAAACATTCAGTGGACTCGAGATAGGTTTCATGAACCAGGAGAGATAATGGGCCACTATGGTTTTCAAGTTTTGATTTGACACGGTGCTTGGAATATTCAGAGGTGGCACAACAGGTTTTATATTCTTGCACACGTCCATCATTTCTCAGAACTTTCGAGGTCACAACTCCACTACACGGCAATTCAGGAGGATGAACGAGAATATCACAAATAGTAATACTCTCCTTGGAGGCCTGACTGTGGTCTGGACTTAGGGAGATGGACAAGGAAACATTAGGGACAAATTCTGAATAGCTGGCAACTTGCAGGTCGTCATAGGGAACACTAGGATCATGCCGGGTTGCTAATTGAAATTGTTCAAGGGAAACGAGAATCACATACCTGAACTATTCACTTAAAAATTTCCAATCAATATCCTTTTCAAGGAACTCAAAACAATAATGAACAAATCTGATAGAGAATTCATCTAGAGGTTCCTGAGGTTCCATTCTCATGTCATTTAACTTTGTTAACACATTCTGAAAATTGTACCTGTGAAAATATTGTTGTAATTCACCGGCGAGCTACTCGTACGAATGGATAGAAGCTTTTGGAAACGTGCGGCACCATTGCTTAACGCAACCTTCGAGAGTGAGGGAGAAAAGCATACAATTCAATCCTTCATTTTCAATTTCGTAGCACTCAAAAAATTCACAAAAATCTAAAAGGTGTTTGGTTATGGAAACTCGTTTTCACCATCGAATTTTAACTGGAACAAGTGATACATAAGTTCATCGGGGATTGAGGATCGAGGTTCATAGAAATCCGACAAACATCTCGGGAGAATGATTTGGGGACGAGCCATGACAGATATGAGATTAACTGTAGGCTCTAAGGGCTCGGCTTGTCATCAGGCCCTCCTTCTAGCACCAATTTTGTTGACGGGAAAATCATTCTAGCCAACAGCAGGGGATCTCCCCGATAAAAAGTCCCAACTAGACTCTAAACCATTTGGAATAGGGATCCCGTCTGGGGTGTGGGTCCGACTACCGCTTAATTATCCTTTCCTTGGGTCTCAGTAGGACTCTATAAACCTGTGGACACACGCTTACTCGGATGATACAAGACACATGATTGATGAATTAAATGAACATACAACACTATGCGTAGAAAGCTGAATTATAAAGCATGGGGTGAAAGGAAATGCTGTCAACAGCATATCATTAGGGTCATGCTTGTACGCTATTCTAACCACAGAAGAAACAATTCTTTATGGCAGAATACCCTTCACTTCCTTAAATGTTTTTGGTGAAAATATAAATGTCAGTAAACAAAGTTATTAACATTCATTGAGAAAGAAAAATAAACTTAGCACCATTAACACATATTTAGAAAACTATAATGCATAAATGATGTAATTGGAAACACAGTTTCATTAATCAAAAGATGTTAGAAACTAAAAACAGAAAACTCATAGTGTTCACACATTGACCAACATCAAATCCAAAAATGGAGTTAACACATGCTTGTATTCATACTCAAAAATGTGTAGTCCTTCTATACAATGCCCTATATCTCTTTGAGTGCCAAAAAAAAGATCTTTTACAATCTCCCGAAGGAAGTATTTATAGAAAAAGACTCGCCTTTTGGGCTTCCCTGACTTTTCGTCTTCTTGACAGTTGGGTTGCCTTGCGACTTAGGAGATTTTGCGACCTGCGACCTCAGCCATTGTTGCGACTTGCAACCCCACTGGATTTTGCGACTTGCAACCTCGAGCAATCCGTGACCACCTCGCTACTCGGTGAAGGTCGCACACTGGGGTAGTCGCAACAGTTGAAGCCTCCTTCGGACGTGTTGTTTTGTGACCTTACGACTTCATTGGATTTTTTGACCTGTGACCTCTAACAATCTGCGACCTGCGACCCTGGGCAATTTGCAACCTACGACCCTAGGAAATTTGCGACTTGCGACCCTGAGAGACTCTGTGACTAGCTACTCAGTCCATTTGTGACCTGAGACCCAAGGGTTACTTGTGGCCTACGACCTTGTGAAATTTGCGACTTGCGACCTCGAGCAATTTGCGACCTGCGACCCCACTGGATTTTGCGACTTGTGACCTGGAGCAATATGTGATCGCCTCGCGACTCGGTGAAGGTCGCACAGTCAAGTAGTTTCAACACTTGAAGGCTCCCTCAGATATGTTGTTTTGCAACCTCGCGACTTCATTGGATTTTGTGACCTGCGACCCAGGGGTTACTTGCAGCCTGCGACCTTGTGAAATTTGCGACCTACGACCTTGGGGAATTTGCGACCTTCTATGGGTTTCGCAGCAAGATTTATTTTCCTCCATTTCTGTCTCGTGAAAATGACTAAGCACCTTTGCAGTTCTTTCAAGCTTTGAAAGGATCCACCTTGTCTGCTAGAGAAGACCCTAGCTTCAGCTCTGCGCACCGACCACCTCTACCTGCAAACAACGTAACATGGGTCATAAGTCTTCAAAATATTGATGCTAAAGCAAATTTAGTTAGCTGAAGGAATGATTTAGCAAATAATAAACTTAGACCCCTGGGTGGGTTAGTTTGCAGTTACCTTTTAGAGGATGATGCCCCTCAAATAATCTACATGAGCTTATGAGCTTAAATGAAGTACCCAAACAAAATGCCTAATGATCCATGGTGAGAGGGCTTCTAACGAATATGCACAGAGAAGTTTCCATTCGAGTGTATGCATGATGATCCCTCCACACATGGCGTGGATGCGGCGAAAGAATTTCGTCATGATGGTGAGAAGTTTCAATGACTATGGGCCGGGTCAAAACCTTGAGGGCTAAACAAGCAAGGGGACCGAAAATTTTAGATATACCCAAAATTTTGGGTGGTGTTGCAGTGTCTACAACACAACATTAGAATGAAAATCGAAATGGAATAAGACTAGAGAAATCTCTCCTCATTCAGGAAATTGTTAAGGTGATTCAAATCTTATTTTCATTTCAGAAGAAACCTTCATTCAATGATGTGTAGCGTAGATGAATCTAGTCACCAAAAATTCAGAACTATTTCTCAGATCTCTTATATTTAATGCCTATTTACCAAGGGAGGCTTCCTCCCAGCTACAAAAAGTGCATTGGTAGTTCTACCAAGGAAGTAGTGGTTCCCTTCCAAGAGTAATTATGGTTCTCCATGCGTAGACCTTTACGCCATTAGGTTTGACTTTCCATGAACCATCAATCCGATAAATTTCTGGATCATTATCTCAGTAAGAAGTGAATAAAGAAATTGATGAAATGTGGTGATGCATGCGTATTACATGGATTAAAATGTTCGTATAGCTTTGCATATATAAGGGAATTGGTATTTTCAAATGAATAAGTCCAAAGAAATGATGTTGCAATATTTTCAGAATAAAATTCCATAGCCACAACCTCTAGTGAATATAGCAACCACAGCCAATTCTAAATTTTATCTTCAACTTAATTGTAAGAATAAAACAATCATAGGTTGAAAGAGTTGGAAAATAACCAAATTAAAAAACACATGATGATCAATTGATTTATTCCATGAGTGACTCGACAATTATTGTTGATGTACCTTTATTTCCTATCCATCATAGACACAGTGAAAAAAAATCCAATTTGTCCTACCAGAACTCCGTCTCCATTACCATATTTATTCTTGAGTGCCCATGAGCAAAAAAATAAAATAATACTAACACACGTCATACCATTTTTGAACTTCATCAAATAGAAAACCTCTCTACATCGGGTGAACCACACGCCATTTTAAAAAAACTTGTATTTGTTTCTTCCACACTCATCTATCTCTTTGCTCTCCGGGTAGTGCAAGTATGTATGCTCTCAATGCCATAATCATCTTATGGAACAGTGTGTGTTTTCTTCGACTAATGCAAAATGTGTGGCAGATTACAATTGGCTCGACAACAGCCTCCTAACAAACACCAATGCTTCCCACACTACAACACCGGTTTGACACACACGTAGGCCACAAGCTCCACACAACGAGGCAACAATGGAATTCCACCAAGAAAGGAGCACTCAAGAAGGCCACAAAACTAAACTAGTGGCTCAACTCAAACAAATAGGCGAATGAACCACCTCTATAATACCATTTTTAAACTAACAATTTGGAAAATGAATTCAAATATATTATAATGATGATCAGAATGATGTACACAATGTATATATAAATAAAATAGGAAAAGCGTTCATTCAGTTTCTAGGTTTTCTTAGACTCTAATAACTAATCTCCATAACACACACACTAACCCAAATCTTAATCACAAGGATTAGGTGTCTAACAAAACTATGGTCCCCCTCTTGTCATGGACTTCTAGGAGATTCGTCTTCCTCAAAGTTTGTATTGAATTTTCCTTCTTCATCTCACATTTCTAAGGCGTTATCATGATTTTGTATATGCGAACTTGGCATGTGATAAATTGCTTTGTAAAACACTCGTTTCTTTTATTGTGCAACTATGGGAAATATCCCACATTTACATGGTGGTAATATAATGTATTTTTTATAATATCCATAAAAAATGTTGTTACTCGACGCCTCATGCTTGATAGTATACTCCTCTCTTATTGGCCTTGGGCTCCTCCTCTCGATGCCTTGTATAGGAACTGCCTTGGTTGAGTATGATTTTTGTCGATTAGTGTACTTTGACTATAAATTGATGAAACTTGGTGCTTGGCTTGTGACTCAAATATTGGGCCTAAACCCAATATATTTAAATAAAGAAATTCCAATATTGTAATAAAATAACTTTTTGGCAAAAGACCGACTGCCTTGATGGAGTATGGTTGTTGTTGATTACTCGACTTTGATTGTTAATTGATGAAACCTAGTGCTTGGCTTGTGACTAGGAGATTGGGCCTAAACCCAATATTTTTAAATAAAGAAAGCCAATATTTTAATAAAAGAACTTTTTGGCAAAAGGTCAACAGCGCAGAGAGCATAGAAACTCTCATAAAATCACATTTTTTGCCAAAATAATTCTTTTTAAAACAAAATTATAAAAAAAAATTCATGCATCACAAGCTCAAATAAGATTATTGTCCTTCCTTGCAATATATTAGACAATTTAAAACTCAACACCTTCTTTTCAATCATTCCATGGTTTTTTTTTAGGACCCTTTATTCTTTTCACCCAACAAGATTTAGCTACAACACGACATTTAACAAATAATAAAAACAAAAAAATATTTCAATGTGGAACATCAATAAAATATTTTAACGTGTGTTAACTAAAATAACATTTGAATGGTTTGTTGTTTAGTATGATGATGGTGTGTAATTCCTTTAAAACATTGGAAAAGTGCATTGCTTACTATGATGATGATGTATAATTATTTCAGTGCTCAATATGGAGTTGATGTGTGGCATATTGAGAACCTATAGATGTCCATTTTAACAATGGATGTATCATATGCTAAGAGAGATCAAAATTTGAAAGAATGTTTGTACTTTTAAGAATTTGATCACACAAATTGTTTGCTTAGAATATTTCAATAGTGGTTTACTTAATGTAAAAAATATGTACAATTTCAATGATGTGTTGCTCAATATAACAAACATGTGTAAATTCAATAATGTTTTATTCCATATAAAATAAATGTATAATGATTTTAAAATTTAATATATAAAGTTAAAATATAAAAGATTAAGAACCGACCTAAATACATTTTAACTTTAAATCTATCTACCATGAAAATGAATTAAATTTTATAATCCTTGTAAAACATTTACACGGAGTCTCTGGACTCAATAAACATTGTATGTCAAATGTGTAACTAAAAATTGTATGGCGAATGTGCAACTGTATATACTTATATAGTAGTTGTATATATATATAATTAATATATGTACCAAAATAAAACACCTTTTATTAATAAAGAAAGAAATATTCCTTGAAAATATGTGGGACTGAGCATGTATAAATAAATATGAGAAAAGCTAAAAAGAAAGAAAATCGAGCTAGCATCTTGGAAAGGAAAATAATCTATCTTCTTTGTGAAATGGCGAGCCTTATATCTCAGTCTATCCGCCCATAAATGCATCAAGAAACGAAATGGCCACCGTAAAATCATTTATTGCTTTAATCTGACGATGGCCATTTCGTCTCTCGGTGCATTTATGGGCCGATAGACTAGAATATAAAGCTCGCCTTGTGAAATTAGGGTGTCGTACCTTTTCTTAAAAAAAGAAAAAGGAAAAAATATATATATATATATATATGTATATGTATAGTATATATATAAAATAACTCTAAGAGTATTATACGACTATCATAAAAGTTGTAAACTTCAATATATTGCACAGTTGCAAAAAGAACGAGACTTCGTGCATGTAAATTAAATCCCTGAGTCAAACCCCAAATGTAGGAGATGATCGAGTGACCCTCTAGAAGCAGGGAGCATTGTATTACAAGGAAAAAACAATTATTTAACATATAAAATCTTCGCATAATGACATTAAAAACTCACAAACCCCTGGGCCAACGGGCCTTGCCTTCCTAAATAATTACAAGTCCTCCTGCAGAATAAAATTTTTGTGCCCGGAGTTGTGAAGAAAATAATAGGTACCGTCTTATACAAATTTGTAAGAGAAAACACAAATTCCAATCCTTGTTTTTTTTTCTTTGGCATGGCTGCTTAAGGAAAATCTATAGTTGGAGACAAGCCAGTTATCAACATTTCAAGATGTGGCATGTGTCGAGTATACTATTCATTTTAATATGAACTCGATCTATGTCAAACAATATATTACCATCGTACCGAGCCACGAAAACCATATATCGGGATCTCAAACTATATATATATATATATGAGCGTCCTGCGAAAGGGAAGATGACATGTTGGTAGATTTTGTATTATAAAGTATGTGCATAGGTAGGAGTGGTTGTGAATACCGAAGGGTCCAACAAATATATTTAAAATTACTAGCATATGACATTTATATATAGTCACTAGGTTCAATTAATTGCGAAAGGCCTCTATGCACTCGAAAGTGAAGGTGGGTAGATTTTATATTACAAATTAAGTGCATAGGTAGGAATGGTTGTGAAGGCCGAAGGGTCAACAAATATATTTAACATGATTAGCATATGTTATAGTGATTAGTGCAACTACATTAATATTTTAATCTAATTGATAGAGATGAAAACCTCATTTTTATGTAATATTAATAAATATATAACAATAGAAATAAAAATACAAAAGATTATTGCCATAAAAATATTATTATTATCATTATAATAAATAATAATTATTTATGATAATTATTAATTAATAATTATTATTATTTAATAATAATAATAATAATCATTTAATAATTAAAAAATACTATTATTAATTAAATTAATAATATTAATTTAATAATTATTTCTATAATCGTTTAATTAAATAATTAAATAATTCATTTCATTAATTAATAAAGTAATTAATAATAAATTATCATTACAATAAAAATATTATTATTATCATTATAATAAATGATAATTATTATTTAATAATAATAATTTATTAATATCACAATTATTAATATTACAATTATTAATATATGTACAAAGTCTTTTTATAAAATTAAGCATGGTGATCTATAATCAATCATGGTCATCCATGGTCTAACATTGCATTGTGACAAAGATTGTCTTGATATGAAAATCAACCATGGTTAAGCATGGTCAACTATGGTCCAAAGTTGCAATGTGACAAGGATTGTCTCAATATGAAAATCAACCACGGTTAGCCATGTATATTTTATTGTTTATAATATTTTTCTTAGGCTTTATATACCTTAGATTTATAATATTATTCTCTTGGACTTAATATTATTCCCTTGGGGTTTTATTATTAATCCCTTGGGTTTATTATTCCCTTGGCTTTATAATATAGATCATGGTCAACCATGGGCCAACGTCGCATTGTGACAAATATTTCCTCAATAAAATCAATCATGGTCAATCATGGTCCAACGTTACATTGTGACAATGATTGTCTATTATGGAAATCAACCATGGTCAACGATGTTTATTTTAGGGTTTATAATATTTATCCTAGGGTTTATATACCTTGGGTTTATAATTTCAACCATGTTTTATAGTGCCTTTTTAGTATTAATCCTTAGGGTTTATTATTCCTTCGGGTTTATAGTATCGATCATGGTCAACCATATTTTATAAATTCAATCATGTTCAACCATGGTCAATCATATTTTATAAAATCAATCGTGGTCAACCATGGTCGAACGTCGCATTATGACAAAGTTTGTCTCAATATGAAAATCAATCATTGTCTCAACCATGGTCCAATGTCACATTATGATAAAGTTTCTCTCAATATGATAATCATGGTCATCCATGGTCAATCTTATTCAACCTTGGTCAACCATGTTCAACCATGTTGTATAAAATCAAACATGGTCATTTATGGTCAATCATGGTCAACCATGGTCAAACATCGCATTGTGAAAAATATTGTCTTGATATGAAAACCAACCATGGTCCAATGTCGCATTGTGATAAGGATTGTCTCAATATGGAAATAAACCATGGTCAACCATGTTTATTTTAGTGTTTATAATATTTATCTTAGGGTTTATATACCTTGGGTTTATAATATTAATCCCTTGCATTTAATATTGTTCCCTTGGGGTTTTAATATTAATCCCTTTTGTTTATTATTCCCTCGGGTTTATAATATCAACCCCTAAGGTTTATCATTCACTTGGGTTTATAACATCAATCATGGTCAACCACAGTCAATCATAACCATGGTCATTTATAAAATCAATGATGGTCATCCATGGTCAACCATGCTTTATAAATTCAACCATGGTCAACCATATTTTATAAAATCAATCGTGGTCAACCATGATCCAATGTCGCATTGTAACAAAGATTGTCTCAATATGAAAATCAATCATTGTCTCGACCATGGTCCAACGTTGCATTGTGACAAAGATTGTCTCAATATCATAATCATGGTCAACCATGGTCAATCTGGTAAACTTTGGTCAACCATGTTCGACCATGTTTTATAAAATCAAGCATGGTCAACCATGATCTAACATTGCATTGTGACAAAGATTGTCTTGATATGAAAATCAACCATGCTTAAGCATGATCAACTATGGTCCAATGTTGCATTGTGACAAGGATTGTCTCAAAATGAAAACCAACCATGGTCTATCATGGTCATCCATGTATAATTTAATGTTTATAACATTTTTATTAGGGTTTATATACCTTAGGTTTATAATATTAGTCCCTTAGACTTAATATTATTCCCTTGGGTTTATAATATCAATCCCTTGGGTTTATAATATCAATCATGGTTGATCATAGCCAACCATGGTCCAACGTCACATTGTGAAAAGTATTGCCTCGATAAAATCAATCATGGTCAACCATGGCCCAACGTTGCACTGTGACAATGATTATATCATTATGCAAATCAACCATGGTCAACGATGTTTATTTTAGGGTTTATAATATTTATCGTAGGGTTTATAATATCAACCATGTTTTATAGTCCCTTTTATTTTTAATATTAATCCCTAAGGTTTATTATTCCCTTGGGTTTATAATATCAATCATGGTCACCCATCGTTAACCATATTTTATAAATTCAATCATGTTCAACCATGGTCAACCATATTTTATAAAATCAGTCGTGGTCAACCATGGTTGAACGTTGCATTGTGATAAATTATGTCTCAATTGAAAATCAAACATTGTCTCAACGATGGTCCAATTTTTCATTATGACAAAGGTTGTCTCAATATCATAATCATGATCAACCATGGTTAATCATGGTCAACCTTGTTCAACCATATTCAATCATGTTTTATAAAATCAAACATGGTCATCCATGGTCAATCATGGTCAACCATGGTTGAACGCCACATTGTGACAAATATTGTCATTATATGAAAATCAACCATGGTCAACCATGGTCCAATGTCGCATTGTGACAAGCATTATCTCAATATGAAAATCAACCATGGTCAACCATTTTTATTTTAGTGTTTATAACATTTATCTTAGGGTTTATATACCTTGGGTTTATAATATTAATCCCTTGGGTTTAATATTATTCCCTTGGGTTCATAATCCCTTGGGGTTTTAGTATTAATCCCTTGTGTGTATTATTCCCTTGGGTTTATAATATAAATCCCTTAGGTTTATCATTCCCATCAGTTTATAATATACATCATGGTCAAACATGGTCAATCATAACCAACCATGGTCAACCATGGTCAACAAAGGAAGAATGTCACTTTGTGACAATAATTTTCTCAATATAAACCAACCATGGTCCAACGTCGCATTGTGACAAACATTGTTTCGATATGAAAATCAATCATGTTCAAGCATGGTCCAATGTTGCATTATGACAAGGATTGTCTCAATATGGAAATTAATCATGGTCATCAATTCTCAACCACACTTATTTTAGGGTTTATAATATTTATCCTAGGGTTTAATATCAATCACGATCAACCATGTTTTGTAAATCCATCATGGTCAACCATGGTCAACCATATTTTATGAAGCCAACAATGGTCATACATGTTTAATCACGGTCAACCATGGTCCAACGTCGCATTGTGACAAAGATTGTCTCAATATGAAAACCAATTATTATCTCAACCATGGTCCAATGTCGCATTATGACAAAGACTGTCTCAATATAGATATCATCGTCAACCATGCTCAACCATGGTAAATTATGGTCAACCTTGTTCAATAATGTTTTTTAAATTCAAACATGGTCATCCATGGTCAAACATCGCATTCACACAAAGATTGTGTTGATATGAAAATCAACCATGGTTAAGCATGGTCAACCATGATCCAACGTCGCATTGTGACAAGGATTGTCTCAACCATGGTCAACCATGTTTATTTTAGTGTTTATAATATTTATCTTAGGGTTTATATGCCTTGGGTTTATAATATTATATTGTTGGGATTAATATTAATCCCTTGGGGTTTTAGTATTAGTCCCTTGGGTTTATAATATTAATCCCTTGCGATTAACCATGCTCAACCATGGTAAATTATGGTCAACCATGGTCAACCAAGTTTTATAAAATCAAATATGGTCATCCATGGTCAGTTAGGGTCAACCATGGTCAAACGTCGCATTGTCAACCATGATCCAACATTGCATTGTGTCAAGGATTGTCTCAACCATGGTCAACCATGGTCAACCATGTTTATTTTATTGTTTATAATTTTTATGTTAGGGTTTGTATACCTTTGGTTTATAATATTAGATCACTGAGTTTAATATTAATCCCTTGGGTTCATAATCCCTTGGGGTTTTAGTATTAATCCCTTGGGCTTATAATATTAATCCCTTGAATTTATTATTCCCTTGGGTTTATAATATTGACCATGGTGAACCACGGTCGAATGTCTCATTGTGACAAAAATTGTCTCAATATGAAAATCAATCATCGTCAACCATGGTCCAACGTCACATTATGACAAGGATTGTATCGATATGAAAATCAATCATGATCAAGCATGGTCAACCATCGTCCAATGTGGCATTATGAAAATCAATCATGATAAAGATTGTCTCAACCAAATCTACTATTGTGATTGTGTTAGTGTGGTTCAACCATAACAATCATGACAAAGATTGTCTCAATATGAAAATCAATCATTGTCTCAACCATGGTACAACATCACATTATGAAAAAGATGATCTCAATATGATAATCATGGTTAACCCTTTTCAATCATGTTCAAAAGTGTTTTATAAAATCAAACATGGTCAATCATGGTCAACCTTGGTCGAATGTCGCACTGAAAAATATTGTCTTGAAATGAAAATAAACCATGGTTAACCATGGTTAACCATGGTCCAACGTTGCACTATGAAAATTATTTTATCAATATGAAAATAAACCATGGTATACCATGGTCAACCATGTATATTTTAGTGTTTATAATATTTATCTTAGGGTTTATATACCTTGGGTTTACAATAGTAGTCCCTTGGGTTTAATATTATTCCCTTGGGTTCATAATCCTTAAGGGTTTTAATATTAATACCTTGGGTTTATAATATCAATCCCTTGGGTTTATAATATCAATCATGGTCAGCCATGGTCAATCATAGCCAACCATGGTCGAATGTCACATTGTTACAATGATTGTCTCAATATGAAAATTAACAATGGTCAACCATGGCCCAATGTCACATTGTGACATGTCACATTGTGACAAATATTGTCTCGATATGAAAAACAATCATGGTAAAGCATGGTCCAACGTTACATTGTCACAAGGCTTGTCTCCATATGGAAATCGACCATGGTCAACCATGTTTTATAAATTCAATCATGGTCAACCATATTTTATAAAATAAATTGTGGTCATACATGGTCAATCATGGTTAACCATGGTTGAAAATCACATTGTGACAAAGATTTTCTTGATATGAAAATAAACCATGGTCCAACGATGGTCCAACCAAGGATTTTCTCAATATAAAAATCAACCATTTTCAACAATGTTCACTTTAGTATTTTTAATATTTATCTTAGAGTTTATATACCATGGGTTTATAATATTAGTCCCTTGGATTTAATATTGTTCCATTGGGTTCATAATCCCTTGGGGTTTTAGTATAAATCCCCTGGTTTTATAATATCAATCCATAAGGTTTATTACTCTCTTGGGCTTATAATATCAATCATGGTAAACCGTGGTCAGTCATATGCACGGTCAACATAGGAAGAATGTTGCATTGTGACAATGATTGTCTCAATGTGAAAATCAACCATGGTCAACATAGGAAAAATGCCACATCGTGACAATGATTGTCTCAATGTGAAAATCAACCATGGTCAATTATGTTTTATAAATTAAATCCCGGTCAACTATATTTTATAAAATCAATTGTGGTCATCCATGGTTAATCATGGTCAACCATGGTCCAACGTCGTATTGTGACAAATATTGTCTCAATATGAAAATCAATCATTGCATTAACCATGGTCCAACGTCACATTATGACAAAGATTGTCTCAATATGAAAATCATCGTCAACCATGTTCAACCATGGTCAATAATGATCAGCAATATTTTATAAAATGAAACTTGGTCATCCATGGTCAGCCACTGTCAAATGTCACATTGTCACAGAGATTGTGTTGATATGAAAATCAACCATGGTTAACCATGGTTAACCATGGTCTAAGGATTTCCTCAACCATGGTCGACCATGTCTATTTTAATGTTTATAATATTTGTCTTAGGCTTTATATACCTTGGTTTTATAATATTAGTCTCTTTGGTTTAATATTATTCCCTTGGGTTCATAATCCCTTGGGGTTTTAGTATTAATCCTTAGGTTTATAATATCAACCCCTTGCATTTTTTATTCCTTTCAGTTTAAAATATAAATCATGGTCAACCATGGCCAATCATTGATTAATTTAATTTATTACTTTATCTAAGGATTAGTTTATTAATCTAAGGGTTAATTTATTATTGATTAATTTATTAATTAATGAATTAATTAAATGATTATTTAATGAATTATTGAATTAATATTATTAATATAATTAGTTTTTTTTTTGTAAGCTTGGTAGGTCCTTCTTTTTTCATTAATTTTAAAAAAGGCAAGTCACATCCACATGCATATGATTAGGTGGCCTCAACTTGCCTAGAGCGAAACCAAGTCTGTTGGCCACCTAAAGGCATTGTAGGCCATCTAGAAACAAAAAATAATAAATCTATCCAACAATGCCAAATAAGTCTGATTGTATTTGAACTGCCTACACTCCAGATACATGAAAACATAACTAAAACATAATGAAATTTATAGTTTTCTTGCATACAGTAAAGGGAAAACTAAAGAAACAACCAACAAACTAGTCATCATCAACAGACTCAACTGGAGTCGGGTCCTTAGCACTAGAACCCGAGATTTCGGTTTGTGGAATGCAAGGAATATTCTCATCAATATGGTGCAACCGTCTATTCTTCTTCCACAATTGGAATTGGATTTTTTGAAACTCCTTGATGTAGTTGATAAATCCCTAAGTTTCCGCAGCCACGCCTTTTGAAATATCCTCCAAGGCTTTATCCAGAAGACTCTTCATCGACTAGTACAGGTACAAGGTTTGTTTAAACTGTGTGGTTCTACCTAGGGTGTGCCCTGTATCAGGCACCAAGACATGCCATTCTTCCACATCAATGTCCATCATGCATGTTGTCTATTCAAATCCTCCTCCCATTCTTCAATTATTCTGAGGTTCCCTCATGGTATGTCGTAGCTGCATCATTTATGATGCTTTAGATCAGTTTTCAACCCCGAGTTCTGCCCCCAGAGGATCTCAGTTGCGTGGTTGTCGGAGACCCCATTGACCATTTACCTTGACCACTCAAACTTGGGCTTTCTTTTCCTTTTATGGAGGTCGAGTGATTCATCCCCCAGTACCTACAATTACTTGAAGAAACTAACAACAAACCATTAACCTACTCTAATGGCAGCCAAAATCCAGAAGCGCCCAACTTCCAGGGAATGCTACCGAGCCGAGGACTTTCCAGAGGACATAGGTAAGAAGCCAGAGACTACAAGAAAGAACCTCAGTGAATCGTCCATTTACTCTTCCAGTTCAAACTTTTAGTGCATACATACAACCACAAATACAATGACCTCATGAAATGATCAGGGTACCCAATCCTCCCAAGGAGTCAAAGGGAATCAATACAGACTCAGTCGACCTCATAGAAGAGTCCTGAAGGTGTTGAAACTAAACCACTGACCCATAGACACTACAAAAGACCCCAAAGGCAGGGTGCAATGGAAATACAAAGACAATACCAAAGATAAAGCCATTGGCAGTATAACCCGATACGGGATAATAAGATTCCGAAAATTATAGACACAGAGAGACCAGGAACAAATAAGACTATCTTCGAATCCCATTTAAACACAGAAATTTTTGCATAAACCATCCTCCTCTGCAACTCTAAGGAATTGAAAACACATAACCCAAAGGCCAAAAAATAAAGATACTGATGCATGGAGGCATTATTAAGAGAGCTAAACACATACCCGTTAACTAGAGCGAGGAAAGGTTGCGACTGGACCCACGTCTAGAGGGCTATCGCTTTCCGAGCCTGCTCCAAACCACTAAACAAAGCAACCAAACACCACTGGAAACAAATACCACATACCAGACATTTACCAAACTCACACCCGAATTTCCTGGAAATTGACTGATTACAAATGCCTTTGCCACCTTCTACGAGGACAATAAATTCCCGCATGCAAAGAGCCACCGCTCCATATGCTTCGAGAATGTGGAGGGTGGCATGAGGGGCTCCTCGATATGACCAACATCAATCACTCGCATAGATATTGATTTCCAACTCACACCCCAGTCGAGGGTTAGGATCAATAGCTTGATTGCTCTGTTGGTTGTCCCTGATATATTGCTCTAGGAGTGTTGATAAGGGAGTCAAATATACTTCTGTGGGATGGGGTGGCCAAGCCATCTCCATAGATTTTCCTTGGTGAGCACATCCTAGGTTAGCTAGGAAGTCTGCAACTTTATTTCATTCCCTTCGAACATGAGAGGTGATGACATAGTCAAAATTTGGGAGGAGATCTCCTACCTCTTGCACCAATCGAGTTTTTCACCAATTGTGACTAAGCTTGGCCCATTTAGCTCCTTGACTCAACTTCTTATTGGTATCAATTCTAATTTTGAGTCTCCTTCAACCACTATCTTCTTGTAACCGAGCTTAATAACCATAATGAGGCTTGCATTATTGTTGTGAATTCTGCCTCATTTTTACTGGTGTGGACACAATCTGATGCAAATATCAACCAAGTTCTCGCTCTTGAGTCTCAAAAGAGTCCCCCGAAACCCTCAAGACCCGGGTTGCCTTTCGATGCTTTGTCAAAGCTTAATTTGATGAATCACTCTCGGGGAGCTAATAAGTGTTGCAGCGAGGCCATAAGAGCCACCATAAGATTCCAAGAATTTGAGGCTATCATACTGGGAGAGAGATTAAACCTTTGTAGGATTCTGGCTTCACGAGGGGCCACTTTCTAGTCATACGGGTGCCATTTTTCCGCTAGGTTTATTTCTCGGATGTTTTGATTTATTCCAATCCAAACTTCTTCTTGAGGTTTCTGACAATCTTTAAATGTCATTTTGTTCCTCTCCTTCCATATATCCCATAGAAGAAAGATCAGTGTTAGCCCCCCAGGATCTATTGAGATCCAAACTTGAAAATACACTGTACGCCATAAGATGATAGATTCTTTGCGTCTCAGTCTAGGCGGCCAAAAAGGTCACCTAACTACCTCCACTTTTGGTCAGCAAAAGAACATGAGTTTAGTAGGTGTTGCATATTCTCATTGTGATGTCCACATAATAAACAAAAGGATGGCTCGTGAATACGCCGCTTACGAAGCTAATCCCAGGTGAGGATTCTCCCTCTGCATACCATCCATAGAAAGAAAGAAACTTTTGGCCACAAACCTCCAATCCAAATATTCTTCCGAAAACAGTTGAGATGATTTTGACCCCATTCAACCCGAAGGTTATATGCTTCCTTAATAGTGAAAATACCTCGAATGGAATATCCCCACCTGAGGATATATGCTCCTCCCTAAATTTTGAGCTTCCTGGATTGCAATTCTCTGTCCAACTGCTGCCATTGATCTGAAATAGGACGATTTGGCCAGTCCCGAGGCTCTTTCCATTTTCTCCAACTAACGCCTGTTGAATGTTGTGAAACCAGCTCCAAAAAGAGAAGAAAAGAGATATCAACGCCTTAGAAATAAGCCACTTCGAGGGGGAAACCTCCAATACATTACATGAATGAAAAATTCTTTGATGATTCAAATTACAAAACCTCCTTTCTATATATAGGAGTCCATGGGGCCACAATGTAATCCTAGCCGACCTAACAATAATAATTTAAGGGCACAATAATAACAATATGGGGGTTACAAGGGTACAATAATAACAATAAGGGGTTACACTAACAACAATAAGGGACTATACTAGTAATATAGGGACCTAACATGCCCCTCTCCTTCAAAAAAGTGTTGTCCTCAACGCTTGAGTAGCTCTAGGTGCTTTTGTATAAAATTCTCATCCTCCCATGTAGAATCTTTAGTGGGTAAGTTCTTCCACTTGATGAGATACTCTGAAATTGATCGATTTCGTAGCTGTCGAGTTCTTGTTTCCATGACCGCTTCAGGTTCCAATATGATTTTCCTTCCTCATCAAGTTCTGGCAATATTGTTTGAACTGGAAGATTTTCACCTATAACCTTCTTTAAGCATGAAACATGGAAAACTGGATGCACTCGTGAAGAAGCAGGAAGCTCCAATTTGTATGCCATAGTACCAATCTTTTGCAACACCTTGTAAGGACCATAGTACTTTGGCGATAATTTATTATCCTTCTTAGCTTTCTTAAGGGACATTTGTTTGTATGGTTGTAGCCGTAAAAATACCCAATCTCCTACAACAAAACTTCTCTCGCTGTGATGTTGATCTACCTGTTGTTTCATTCGATTTTGTGCCAAATTCAGGTTATCCTTTAAGAGTTGGAGAACTTCTTGTTGATGCTCGATGTGATCTTCCACTGCTTGAACCTTCGAATTTTCCCTTAAATATGATGTGATGGATGGTGGATGATATCCAAAAAGTGCCATAAATGGGGTCATTTTTGCTGCAGTATGGAAGGAAGTGTTATACCACCATTCAGCGAGAGGTAACCACTTGACCCATTGTGTTTGTTTATCAGATACAAAACAACGAAAATATCCTTCCAAACATTTATTTACTATCTCAGTTTGACCATCGGATTGAGGATGATAAGATGAGCTATGAGCTAATTGAGTACCCAAACAAGAAAATAACTCCGTCAAAAAATTTCCAGTAAAAATGGGATCTCTGTCACTCACAATAACGCTTGGGTTTCCATGTAGCTTTTGAATTGTGTCCATAAATGTAGTAGCAACTGTACTTGCTTTAAATGGATGAGATAATGCACAAAAGTGTGCATACTTGGTAAGTCTATCAACTACCACCATGATGACATTCTTTCCTTCGGACTTACGTAAACCTGTGATAAAATCCATTGAAATCTCCTCCCAACGTTGACTTGGAATGGATAAAGGTTGTAGAAGTCCTGGGGTCTTAACTGTCTCCACTTTATTCTGCTGGCAAACCAAACATTCCGCCACAAACTTTTGAATATCAGATTTAAGGCCATCCCAAAAAAATTCTTTCTTCACCCTGTGGTAAGTTTTTAAAAATCCTGAGTGTTCTCCTAAAGGAGAAGTGTGCAATTCCAGAAGAATCTTTTGTTTTAGTTGGGAATTCTTACAAAGATATAAGCGATCTTTGTACCATAAGGAATCATTTTCCAACTAAATGTATCAGATGTACTAGGATCTTGCTGCAACTTTTGAATGAGTGTCCATACATCTTTGTCCTTCTTCCATTCATCTCTTGCTTCGGTTATCCAATCTGGTTGGATAATAGAAATGGCACAAAGCAATGCTTCCACCTCTTCATTCTTTCTTGAGAGTGCATCTGCAACAACATTTAGCTTCCTTTTTTTTATATTATTTCAAAGTCATAACCCAACATCTTTGTGACCCATTTTTGCTGCTCTTCTGAAGATAGTCTTTGTTCCAAAAAGTGTTTAAGACTATCATGATCAGTTTTTACCTTGAAGTGTCTTCCCATTAGGTAAGTTCGCCATTTCTTTAGTGCATGCAGTGTTGCTAACATTTCCTTCTCATAAATAGGTTTCTGTAAATACTTTCCTTTGATTGGACGACTTTCAAAAGCAATGGGTCTTCCTTCCTGCATTAAAACTGCACCAATTCCATTTCCTGAGGCATCACATTCCACAATAAAGGTTTTGTGAAGTCTGGCGTAGCTAAGACCGGTGCTAGGCACATTGCCTCTTTAAGATGTTCAAAGGCCTTAGTTGCTTCAGGAGTCCATTAAAATGCATCTTTCTTCAAAAATGTTGTTAGAGGTGCTGCTATTCTCCCATAATTCTTAACAAACTTGTGATAATACCCTGTTAACCCAAGAAATCCTCGCAACTGCTTTATGGTTGTGGGGAATTCCCATTCCTTAATGGCTTTAATTTTGTTAGGGTCTACTTTAACACCCTCGTGAGATACAATATGACCCAGATATTCCACCTCTTGTACTCCAAAGAAACATTTGAATGTTTTTGCATATAATTGTTTCTCCTGCAATAGTTTGAGCACCCTGTCAACATGTTCAACATGATCCTTCCAAGACCTGTTGTAGATTAGTATATCATCAAAAAATACTAGCACAAATTTTCTAAGGAAGGGTTGAAAATGGAATTCATCAACCCTTGAAATGTAGAAGGTGCATTGGTAAGGCCAAAAGGCATGACCAAAAATTCATAATGACCCTCATGAGTTCGAATTGTTGTTTTTGGAATATCTTCAGTCTTCATTCTAATTTGATGATATCCTGAACGAAGATCCAACTTGGTAAAATAAATTGCTCCATGTAATTCATCCAGTAATTCATCAATCACAGGAATGGGAAATTTGTCTTTAATGGTGAGCTTATTGAGCTCCCTATAATCCGGACACATTCGCCATGATCCATCCTTCTTGTGTGCCAATACTACAGGAGTAGAGAAAGAACTTTGACTAGGTTGAATTATACCCGCCTCTAACATTTCTGCAATCATACGTTCAATTTCGCTCTTTTGGACATAAGGATATCTATAAGGCCTGATTTTTGGAGGGACACTTCCTGGAATCAAATGAATAGCATGATCATGATCACGAATAGGTGGGAGTCCTTTGGGAGTTTCAAACACCTTGGAATGATTGTCCAAGACTTGTTGGAGATCTACAGAAATAGATTATTTTTATGTTGAAACTTCTAGTGAGCATAATTGTGCAATTACGCCTCGTTGTTCTTTCTTTAGAAGCTTTTTCATGACATTAGAGCTTATTATCCTTCCTGGCTTCCCTGCAATACCTCGTAATTCGACTTCCTTTCCTTCTGAAAAAATTTCAAGAAAAGTTCTTGAAAATTAAAAGCTACCGTCCCCAAAGATTGTAACCATTGTACTCCTAGTACAACATCAACACCTCCCATAGGAATGGGAAGCATTGGACTAGTCAATACATATTCCCCCATGGTTAGCTTGATATTATGGCATTTTCCAGAGCAATTTATAGTTCCTCCATTTGCAACCATCACTTGACATTCTGGTGCTGGGTATAGGAAACAATTTAATTCCTTGGCTACCTTACAATGAATAAAATTATGGGTGCTACCTGAGTCAATCAACACTATTACCTTTTTCTTCTTGATTTGTCCTTCTATCTTGAGAGTTTGAGGAGTGGTAATTCCTGCCAGTGCATTACACGATATGGTCGGATTCATTTCTTCCTCTTCTAGGGTTGGTTCCTGGTGCATATCCTCTTCTTGTTCATTTTCTTCTTCCTCTTCACAATCTATGTAAAATAATTTCTTCTCAGCACACTTATGACCTTTAGTGTATTTTCTATCACAACTGTAGCAAAGCCCTTTTTCTCTTTTTTCTTCCAATTGTTGTGGTGTAAACCTTGTAGGTTGTGGAAATCTAGGAGTAGCAACACTTCCCTCTTTATAGAAGTGAGTGGTAGGCTTCCTTGTCGCCATAATTTTACATTCAATTTTTCTTGCCAACCTGAATGCCTTCTCCAATGAATCAGGTTCCAAAACACGAACTTCATGTTGGATGTTATCCTTTAAAGTACTTATGAAGAGATCAATCCTGTGTTCCTCTGGAATATCAGTTACCCTTATATTCAATTTTTGGAAGTCCTCAATGTGCTCCCCCATTAAACCCTTTTGTTTGAGATTTATCAATTGGCTAAAGAAGGTGTTTCTCTTTGTATCCTCATAATATGCTATCATTTCCTCTGTAAAAATTGACCAAGTGACAATTTTTTTACAGGAGCAAAGCCATCGATACCATACAAATGTATTTTGTTCTAAATGTAAAGTTGCAATGCATACATTTTGTGTGTTTTGCACATTATGGAGATCAAAATATTGCTCAATCTGTAGTATCCATGTTACAGGATCCTTTCCATCAAACTTTCTCATATCTGTTTTTGGAATATGGTGGTTCTTCCCGCCAACATTAGATTTTATGAAATCATGATTAACATTTATTTTGTTCTCACCATGAGTTTCCTCTACTATCGTTTCACCATTAGGAAACATTTCTTGTATCAACTTTGTCAAATCTTCCATGTCTGCTTTTAGATCATTCTTCATGTTTTCCATTTTCTCATTGATCTTAGCTTCCATGTCATCCATCTTAGATTCCATGCCATCCATCTTAGATTCCATGCAATTCTATCTTATATTCCATGCCATTCTTCAAACCATCCATCCTAGATTCCACGCCTTTCTTCAAACCATCCATCTTAGTTTCCATGCCTTTCTTCAAAACTTCCATGTCATTTTTTGTTGCTCTTTGCGAGAGCGAAATTTGTTGCACTTGCTCTTGTAATTTTGATATGTCATGTTGTCATTCTTCGTCTTCATGAGTCATAGTAGAGCTTTCTAAAGGCTTAATGGGTGTTGAATTCTTTTTAGGGGCCATTTTAGAATCCAATACTGATATCTATCTTACAATATTCCCTTGGAATCAATTCAACTTGATTCTTCAAATAAGACTTATGCAATTCGGAAAAAAAAATACACATCTTTTACTTGCTTTTGAGGAGCTCAATATTGAAATTCAATTATCTCTAATTGCATAACCTCAATATCTAAAATTCATCCCTGTAGTAGCCCTTTGAAGCTTCTTTCAAATGCCATAGGTCTTATCTGATTTGGATTCTTCAAGGAAAAGTTATGTCCAATCTCCCACAATGAACCAATTTTGGACTGGTTCAGTAGAGCGAACTTGTACTACTTGCCACGTGTCACTGTTTCCTCCTTTAGCTCTAAAATTGATAGAACGAAAACTAAAGTTCGTGTACTTGCGGCCACTTTTTACAGCATTCCAATCCAATGCTCAGAGAGAGAGCTATGAATATTTTTCCATGATCACCTCTTTCAGATGAAATTCAGAAGCCTCAAAAAGCCCTAACTTCCACAGATCATATCTCCGAAATTATTGCGAACCAATATTTGAAATTTTGTGATGATGTTCCTTAGGATTGTGGCTTCGCACTCTAACAATTTCAGCTTGTGAACCTTCGTAGAAAAATAGTTATTACAAAAATACCACGATGACCTGTTTAGGTTAAATTCAGGAGCCTACAAAATGACCTAACTTGCACAGATCATATCTCCGAAAATATTGTGAACCAAGATCTGAAATTTTGCAATGATGTTCCTCGGGATTTTGGCTTCGTACTCTAAAAATTTCAGATTCTGAACCTTCGTAGAAAAACAGTTATAGCGAAAATGCCACGATGACCTGTTTGAAGCAGCAAAACCCTAGAATCTCAAAACTCTAATACCAAATGTTGTGAAACCAGCTCCAAAAAGAGAAGAAAAGAGATATCAACGCCTTAGAAATAAGCCACTTCGAGGGGGCAACCTCCAATACATTACATGAATGAACAATTCTTGGATGATACAATTTACAAAACCTCCTTTCTATATATAGGAGTCCATGGGGCCATAATGTAATCCTAGTGGGGCCACGATGTAATCCTAGCCAACCTAACAATAATAATTTAAGGGCACAATAATAACAATATGGGGGTTACAAGGGTACAATAATAACAATAAGGGGGTTACACTAACAACAATAAGAGACTATACTAGTAATATAGGGACCTAACATGGTGGCTTTCCAAAATTGGTCCACTATGCAGAAGTTTCGGCTATTTGTATACAGGAAGAGCTCACTTAGATATTGTTTACTAAACAAATTTTATCTTTGTTGCTAGGAGTCTTGCCAAAACAAGGTTGTTTTACCATTTTTTATTTCCCAAAAGAAATGTTGTGAGATAAGATCATTGTTCTTTACTGTTAGGTTCCATGTTAATGAGCCTTTGGGGGGGTCTCGATATCAAATATTAAATATTATTTAATTGAATAAGTAAATATTAATATAATTAATAGTAGTATTATTTAATTATTGAACGCTGATTATTATTAAATAATAATAATTATTATTAAATACTAATTATCATATAAATATTTTTTTGCAATAGTTTTTTTTGTTTTTTTTATTTTTATTGTTATATATTTATGAATGGTAGATACAAATGAAGCTTTTGGCTATATCAACCACATTAATATTTGTAATGTGGTTGTGCTAGTTTATAAAATATAGTCAACAAGCCAGCAAACAAATAGATTAAGTAATGAGAAAGTTTAGTGTAACCAAATCAAAAAATTATGTGTAAGATAATCCATTGTAGATTGGCCCTTTATTTAGGAATGGTCTATAATGCGAATTTTTGGAAAAACCGATCATCCAAAAAGCGCATTTTTCCAAATATTCTATGGTTGATGTGATGTCATTCGATGCCCGTCTGCCTCTTCATCCCGTCCCATCCCATACCATAAGATACCATACCATATATCATGGATTTGAATTTTAAATTTAGAAATTGTGCGCTCTTGTTATTCCATAACTAGGCTACCACTCGAAATTCTCACAGAGACGGGTGTGATACTATCCGCACCTATGGCACCCAAATTTGAAATACTTGTCCCCGTTCATGGGTTCCAGTCTTGAATCACATGGGAAGTAGATACTGGGGACTGTGCATGAACTGCGAACCATGTAGCGATTAGAGAAGGGGGTGATGCTCACCTCTTAGCCAAGAGAAAGCTCACACACTTGCTCTCTTGTCTAGGATGACTCGTTGTAGAATGAGACAAGCACCACCAAGGCCACCATTTTCTTTTTGAGAAACTCAAGTAGATGAGAGTTTTTTCTATTGCGAGTGATGGCCAAATAAATAGACTACGTCATCACAAATATGGTCGGGCTAGGAGAAAAGATCTTTGTTGCTGGAAATGTGCCTCAAGTTTGATTTTACCTTCTCTGTTACATTATACCTAATTCAGTGCATCATAAATTTGTGATTTTCATTGATGAATTTTATTGAAACGCAACAAGCGCTCCTTCTAACGAGTACAAGTTACATGGGTAGCTTGAGGGTGCAGATAGTAGGTGAACCAAGATATGTGCGAGACAATTTTCCAAGTGCTTTGTTCATTGTTTCCATGAGAAGAAAGAAGCTGAAAAAATATGAAAAAACCCTTTAGTCCCTGTGGATGTATTTGAAGAATGAGATGATAAACTCTATTCATTCTTTTGTTTTTGTCTAGTAAAATTTCGGTGAAGTTGACTAATTTATTATGGTTTAATAACTTTGTTTATTATTAAAAAAAAATCTTAATTATTTATGGGCTTATCAACGTAATCTTAGTTTCATTTGTATCAGAAATAAAATTCAAGTAGGTCTAGACTTACTATTTAAGAAGTTTGTATAAGAAAATAAAAGTTATCTTAATTTTATTTTTATGTATTTTTTTTACCGGTTGAAAGAAAAATTTTGAAAACATAAATTTAATCAATGATTTGGACCCATTTTAGTTTGATTCGTTAATATTGAAATAGTGAGAAAATAGTTCATACAATTTATATTGCTGGTGTGTAAGTTTTAGTGAGAAGGAATTAGACAATTAATTCAAAAATTAATTTGTTAATAAAAAATTATTTATTTAATATAATTATATAAATATAATAAGCTATTATAATAGGATTAAGAATAATCTTGATTCTCGTTATATTTTTTATTTATTTAAGTTAAGAAAATTGTGATTCAAATTTAATTATTTGATATTATTTTATTTCTTCTTACTCTCAACTACTTTTATGTTTTGTTTTATATTTTTTATTCATTTAAGTTAAGAAAATTTATGGGATACATTAGTTTACAAAGAAATATTTCCTAGGAACGCTTATTATGGATGTCATCTATTTGTGCATGTGGGGAGAAGAACTTTAGAAATTTACTTAAAAAAAATATTTGAAAAAGAAAAATTATTAATCACAACAACAACAACAAAAAAACTTCCCAAAAGTAAATTTTGAAGAAGCTTATCGAATACAAAAGTCTATTTTTTTTAATATATCAAAACAATAAATTAAAATAATTCCATAGTGATTTAATTTTTTATCATTATAAGTATATATCTAACATATCAAATTCATAATAATAAGAAGTTATTAGGTTTAATGTAAATGCCAAGATGAAATCTTGTTCTTATTTAGCAATGTTGATTTTCTTCTTTACATTAATCAAAATAGTTAGATATTTTTTTATCTTCTAAATTTGATTGCCTCCCTAGTGTACACTAAGTTATCTTTTGCTCTGATTTTTTATCATATCGCACTTTTTTTAGGTTTAGTTTTAATTACACTTTAATATTATCATTATTTTGTAGAATGACTTCTTTTTATTCGTCAATGATTTAGTTGTGTCTTGGCATAATTATGTCAATGTGTTCTTTTGGATGGATTTTGAAGGTATTTTGTAAAGTTGTGTTTGTTAGCCCCCTATAAATTTTTTGACAAGCAAAAGGGGGGCTAAAATGTTTTTGAGCCTTCAAGGAATGCATTTCCCTTTGAAAACATATCATCCTTGAAGCCTCCTTATGCCCTTATCCTTTGATAAATCTCCACTGCTGCTTCTAGTGATAAAGCCTCTTCGATTGTGAAGAAATGCCCAAAAGGCCTCCTTTTTTCCCCTTATTTTATCCCTTCCAAACTCTGTATCATCCCCTTTTTACTCCTCTCTTTTTCCCCCCTATTAACCCTCTAAATCCTCCCAAAACCCCCTTCAAATTCTACCCATACCCCTTGTTTGGTCTAATCCACCCTTTTTCCCTCTATCATTCCCCTTCCTAACCTCAAAATTGCATTAAAATGGGCAAAAAACCCACTTTTCACTTTATATTAGGGCTTAGCCCCTTTTCCGCCAGCCCTGCAAACTACTTCCCCATATGCCTGCACCCAGGACCAAGCACTTAAGCCCCGGACGCTAATCGCAATTGCAAAGTGTCGGGCGAGCACATCCCTTTGTAAACATAAATTTCCCGATGCAATTGTGTATTTGTTATATAGACCTTCGCCGCGATTGGAGCCGTCGATCTATAATAGATCCGATGGCACAGCGCTAATCGCTCGGCGCTCTTCGCCCCTTTCCCTTCCACCCTTCCGATTATGTTTGAACCGTCGATCTCCCGCCAGATCTGACGGCCGGCGCTTAATCGCTCCATCGCAATCGCAAGTTCTTAACGGTGCCACCCTCCGCCCTTTGCGATTGCGATCCCCAATTTGATTTCCGCCGTTGATCTCTCGAGATCCAATGGCCCAGATCTTATCGCTCCCCGCCTGTCTCCCCCACCGATTTAATCTCCACCGTTGATCCCCTCCGCGATCCAACGGTTGGCGCTTAATCGCAATCGCAAATTCCAAACTGTGTCACCCTCCGCCTTCCCCTATTGCGATCTCCCGATGCAATCAAAACCGTCCATCTAAGCCGATCAACGGTCCACATCGCATCGCACTTTTTATTCCCCTTTCTTCATCGGAGCCTCTGCTAATCTTATCTTTTAACCTCCGCCGTCGATCTCTGCCTGAGATCGACGGTCCAAAGAATCACCCTCCACCCACGACCGGGTCCCACCACATCAAACCGTTTCACATGTTTTACATGCATTTCCATTGGATTTTGTTCCAAAGGCCCGAACCTTTGTTCTGCATTAATATTATATCATTGCACCCACCATTTAAAATTTAATGTTTTTATATTAAAGTTCACGGCATTTCTCCACCGTATCCATTGCATCCACAGTGTTTGCCTCTGTTACACCGCCATTCCTCCAAGCCTTTAAAGCATTATTCCGCCACCCTTCCCCGGATTTCATAATTGATTTATTCCACTGTGCAGGGTTGACCAGAGTGATGAATTCACTCTGACTTCTGTAATCGCATTCGCCGTGATTCAGATCACAGAGAGGCCATGACAGCAGCGGCCAAGTGAAATAGCAGAAATAGATTCAAGGGATTTAGGCATGTTATTTGAATATTTAGCGCCTAATCCCGTGCTCAAAGGAAGAAAGCGCAGTTTGAAGACCAAGTGTACACGAAAAAAAGCTATATCTGTGTTTTATGTCAGCAAAGTACCTTTCTCCAGAAATACTACCTTCAGCGCTCTCCATGCCTCCTCGAGCCCTTAAGAAGCTAAGTACACTGACAGAGGTTTTCTGTTACTGTCAGGACCACAGTTTTGAGGAATAGGGAGACCTGCAGACCTTTTCTGCCATGTCTCTTATTTCAGAAAGCTACCACAGAGTACCAACAGTCGGATTTCTTCAGAAGAACATAATCGAAGTCATTAACAAGACTTCTGGACCATGCTTCAGAGTACACACAGTTAATGAAGATCCATTCTGCGGAATGGGCATTGGACCTACCTCTCCTCTGTCTTAATGGATCCATCTAATTTGTATCTACTCCTGTTATTATTCATTCTCCTATAAGAATTCATGAGAACATATTATAAAAGGTTGTTGTTCGGTTGTTGCCGATTGTTGTTTAGAGGGATTCATTTTGACTGTTAGAACAGTCTTGGGAGGGATTAGCAGAGTAGTTGTTATGTAGTAGGCTGGGAGGAGAAAGTCTGGACTATATTAGCCATCGAGCTCAGAGTATGTGACTGGTTTTGTATCAATTAATCAAGCACATTTCACAGGATCCTGGTCTATTACTATTGGTGATGTTTTTCTAACACTGTTTATTACATTTTCATACTGTTTCATTTTCTACTGGCTTGCATCAGAAATATGGCATAGGATTTACCCTTGTTAGGTACCCTATGTCTCTGCTCTCCTTGCCTTTAATGTTTTCTGTTGTATGTGTTATCTAAGAGTAAATTCAGCTAATTTAACCAGTGTAGCGGTTCCATATGCTGCTAGTTGATGTATGAATTTGGGGTTTGCCGCTTGGATATTCTTGCTGGTGTCAAAGAATTGAAGGTTAAAAGTCCTTCTCTGATCTATAGACCCTGGCTCTGTTAAACTTATCTCTATTTTCCCTTGGAGCATGCTAAAGCTGACCTGGAGTTAAATGACCTCTGGTCCGATCTATGAGCTACCCCTTCGTTCCTCCTTTGAGAGTTGCCTATGAGTATGTCCAAGCAGGTGTGGAGTTAAATGACCTTTGACCTGATCTATAGACAAAAATTGGGTTTCTTTCCTTCTTTCACCTTCAATCCTTAATTTTCCATTCCATCATCTATCTAAAAATATCCTTTAGTGTAGATTACTTGCCCTCTAAAAGCCTTGGCTAGTTGTGTAAGTAATTCCCTTTCATGAATCCATAGCCCAATGGACGTCACATTCTTAACCTATTCCCTTTGCTGAAACATCCTGCTATTTTGCTCCTTTCCTTCCATTACTTTCTCAGTCTATGATCTCATGACTCAACCCAGCAACCAACCAACCAAATCATTTTAAAACCCCCTTTTTTCTTCATAACTAGCCTAACACCTCATTTGAACTTTCAAAGATACATCATTCTTTTTTATATTGGAGAGATCCCTCTCCGGGTCCAGGAGGGCTAGATCCTAGGGCCCCAAGGTGGTTTGATGTTGTCTTATCTTTTGGTATTGCCAAAACATAGGAACCCCAACATAATGTCGACTCCACTGGGGAATAGACCAAAAGCTTGATTTGGTAAATCACTGTGGTGGACAGTAAAATCTTGAATCATCCACCTGGCGACTCCACAGTTCCTGAATGATTAAAAGACTCCACTGGTGATCAGTAGGCTGTTGATTACCTTTTTTTTCACATGACTCCTCTGGGAGACCATGTCGCAGTACAACATCATCCATGCCAAAGACCAAGTCATTTCACCTATGGAAGACTGTGAGCTGTTTGCAGAATTTCACCCAAGTTTCATTGCAGAGTGTCGTGCTACAATTTCGAGTGACTTGGTAGAATTGAAGGTGAAGGACCTTCCCAGGGCTATTCTTCTCAGTTCAAAATTCATACCTGTGCTCAGGAAAATTTTCTTAGAAGTGGTGGTTGAGAGGTATGAAGCTAAAATTGAACTTTTGAACTTACAAGAGAAATCATACCAGTTCAAAGACCCCAGAGCATTTTTGGAAAGACTCCCTCCCCCTAAGAGAGAGGAGATTCCACTGCTTTTTGATGTGCAAGAAGAAGGTGATCAGGCTTTCAAGAGCCACTTTGAGAATGCAGTGGAAGAAGCAATAGTCAAAGCTGCCCAGGATATAGACAGCCTACCAGTCATGGCAGGCCTGAAAGAAGAAAGTGTACATCATCTGTTCATTGATCCTGTGGCAGAATACATGGAGGCCCTGATTAGCTAAAATTATCCAGCATTGATCCTTCGCCAGGGACAGATTCATCAGGAATGCTCACTACTGATGGTGACCTTAGTTTTGAAGAGCCACATGCAGAGCACCTTGTGGTTATCTCTGACAGGCAGTCAGTGCTCCTATCCTTTTTGGCTACTGCTTGACTGGCTGCATTGGCATTATTGTATCACCTAGAGCATCAGAGATTTCCAAGTTAAAGTAGAGTAGGTAGGAAAAGCTCAATAAAGCTCAGCCTGTGAGCATGTAGTTAGTTGTTTTAATTTCTGCAAAGTTCAGCAAGTAAGACAGTCTAATCCTGGCTTGACTGTTTTCAATTTCTGTCTTAGAATGTAGAGAAGAAATATGCTAAACAGTTTAATCCTAGCAGATACTAGATTAGGTAGAGAAACTATGAGACCAACAGTTTAAACTGGTCTCATGGAGTAATAAGGGTAGAAGTATAATAGGTTTATTTTCCTGCTTGTAAAAATTGATGATGTAAAGGGTCCACAAGTCCAAAAGCGCCCAGAAGAAAAAATGTTAGGACTATAGTGTGGGTAGGTAGTTGTTTGGGAGAAATTTTGCTACTGATATGATGTCTTCAAGATTTGTGGTAGTTGATCCAAGAAAGAAAAGGATGGTTCAAGTAGCAGGTATCTATCCTACACCAAAGATTTATCTTCTGAATTCTTGACTCCTTCAAGAAGAAGCCATCCCAATGTGGAGCCACTGTTAGCCCCCTATAAATTTTTTGACAAGCAAAAGGGGGGCTAAAATGTTTTCAAGGAATGAATTTCCCTCTGAAAACACATCATCCTTGAAGCCTCCTTATGCCCTTATCCTTTGATAAATCCCTACTGCTGCTTCCAGTGATAAAGCCTCTTTGATTGTGAAGAAATGCCCAAAAGGCCTCCTTTTTTCCCCTTATTTTATCCCTTCCAAACCTTGTATCATCCCCTTTTTACTCCTCTCTTTTCCCCCCCTATTAACCCTATAAATCCTCCCAAAACCCCCTTCAAATTCTACCCATACCCCTTGTTTGGTCTAATCCACCCTTTTTCCCTCTATCGTTCCCCTTCCTAACCTCAAAATTGCATTAAAATGGGAAAAAAACCCACTTTTCACTTTATATTAGGGCTTAGCCCCTTTTCTGCTAGCCCTGCAAACCACTTCCCCATATGACCACGCCCAGGACCAAGCGCTTAAGCCCCAGGCACTAATCGCAATCGCAAAGTGTCGGGCAAGCGCATCCCTTTGTAAACAGAAATTTCCTGATGCGATTGTGTATTTGTTATATAGACCTCTGCCGCGATCGAAGCCATTGATCTATAATAGATCCGATGGCCCAGCACTAATCGCTCCGTGCTCGTCGCCCCTTTCCCTTCCGCCCTTCCAATTATGTTTGAACCGTCGATCTCCCGCCAGATCCGATGGTCGGCGCTTAATCGCTCCATCGCAATCGCAATTTCTTAACGGTGCCACCCTCCGCCCTTTGCGATTGCGATCCCCGATTTGATTTCCGTTGCTGATCTCTCGAGATCCAACGGCCCATATCTTATCGTTCCCCGCCTGTCTCCCCCGCCGATTTAATCTCTACCGTTGATCCCCTGCGCGATCCAACGGTTGGTGCTTAATCGCACCGTCGCTCCAATCGCAATCGCAAATTCCAAACTGTGTCACCCTCCGCCTTCCCCGATTGCGATCTCCCGATGCAATCACAACCGTCCATCTAAGTCAATCAACGGTCCACATTGCATTGCGCTTTTCATTCCCCTTTCTTCATCGGAGCCTCTGCTAATCTTATCTTTTAACCTCCGCCGTCGATCTCTGCCTGAGATCGACGGTCCAAAGAATCGCCCTCCACCCACGACCGGGTCCCACCACATCAAACCGTTTCACATGTTTTACATGAATTTCCTTTGGATTTTGTTCCAAAGGCTCGAACCTTTGTTCTGCATTAATATTATATCATTGCGCCCACCATTAAAACTTTAATGTTTTTATATTAAAGTTCACAGCATTTCTCCACCGTATCCATTGCATCCACAGCGTTTGCCTTTGTTACACCGCCATTCGTCCAAGCCTTTAAAGCATTCTTCCGCCACCCTTCCCCGGATTTCATAATTGATTTATTCCACTATGCAGGGTTGACCAAAGTGATGAATTCACTCTGACTTCCGTAATCGCATTTGCCGCGATTCAGATCACAGAGAGGCCATGATAGCAGCGGCCAAGTTAAACAACATAAACAGATTCAAGGGATTTAGGCCTGTTATTTGAATATTTAGCGCCTAATCCCGTGCTCAAAGGAAGAAAGCGCAGTTTTAAGACCAAGTGTACACGAAACAAAGCTATATCTGTGTTTTATGTTAGCAAAGTACCTTTCTCCAGAAAGACTGCCTTCAGCGTTCTCCAAGCCTCCTCGAGCCCTTAAGAAGCTAAGTACACTGACAGAGGTTTTTTGTTACTGTCAGGACCACAGTTTTGAGGAATGGGGAGACCTGCAGACCTTTTCCGCCATGTCTCTTATTTCAGAAAGCTACCACAGAGTCCAACAGTCAGATTTCTTCAGAAGAACATAATCGAAGTCATTAACAAGACTTCTGGTACATGCTTCAGAGTACACACAGTTAATGAAGAGCCATTCTGCGGAATGGGCATTCGACCTACCTCTCCTTTGTCTTAATGGATCAATTTAATTTGTATCTACTCCTATTATTATTCATTCTCCTATAATAATTTCTGAGAACATATTGTAAAAGGTTTTTGTTCGGTTGTTGCCGATTGCTGTTTAGAGGGATTCATTTTGACTGTTAGAACAGTCTTGGGAGGGATTAGCAGAGTATTTGTTATGTAGTAGGCTGGGAGGAGAAACTCTAGACTGTATTAGCCATTGAGCTCAGAGTATGTGACTGGTTTTGCATCAATTAATCAACCACATTTCACAGGATCCTGGTCTATTACTATTGGTGATGTTTTTCTAACACTGTTTATTACATTTTCATACTGTTTCATTTTCTACTGGCTTGCATCAGAAATATGGCATAGGATTTACCCTTGTTAGGTACCCTATGTCTCTGCTCTCCTTGCCTTTAATTTTTTCTGTTGTATGTGTTATCTAAGAGTAAATTCAGCTAATTTAACCAGTGTAGCGGTTCCATATGTTGCTAGCTGATGTATGAATTAGGGGTTTGCTGCTTGGTTATTCTTGCTGGTGTCAAAGCATTGAAGGTTCAATGTCATTCTCTGATCTATAGACCCTGGCTCTGTTAAAATTATCTCTGTTTTCCCTTGGAGCATGCTAAAGCTGACCTGGAGTTAAATGACCTCTGGTCCGATCTATGAGCTACCCCTTTGTTCCTCCTTTGAGAGTTGCCTATGAGTATGTCCAAGCAGGTTTGGAGTTAAATGACCTCCAACCTGATCTATAGACAAAAATTAGGTTTCTTTCCTTCTTTCACCTTCAATCCTTAATGTTCCATTCCATCATCTATCTAAAAAGATCCTTTAGTGTAGATTACTTGCCCTCTGAAAGCCTTGGCTAGTTGTGCAAGTAATTCCCTTTCATGACTCCATAGCCCAATGGATGGCACATTCTTAACCTATCCCCTTTGCTGAAACATCCTGCTATTTTGCTCCTTTCCTTCCATTACTTTGTCAGTCTATGATCTCATGACTCAACCCAGCAACCAACCAACCAAATTGTTTTAAAACCCCCTTTTTCTTCATAACTAGCCTAACACCTCATTTGAACTTTCAAAGATACATCATTCTTTGTTATATTGGAGAGATCCCTCTCCGGGTCCAGGAGGGCTAGATCCTAGGGCCCCAAGGTGGTTTGATGTTATCTTATCTTTTGGTATTGCCAAATCTGCCAAAACATAGGAACCCCAGCATAATGGTGACTCCACTGGGGAATAGACCAAAAGCTTGATTTGGTAAATCACTGTGGTGAACAGTAAAATCTTGAATCATCCACCTAGCGACTCCACAGTTCCTGAATGATTAAAAGACTCCACTGGTGATCAGTAGGCCGCTGATTACATTTGTTGTCACATGACTCCTCTGGGAGACCATGTCGCAGTACAACATCATCCATGCCGAAGACCAAGTCACTTCACCTATGGAAGACTGTGAGCTGTTTGCAGAATTGCACCCAAGTTTCATAGCAGAGTTTCGTGCTACAATTTCGAGTGACTTGGCAGAATTGAAGGTGGAGGACCTTCCCAGGGCTATTCTTCTCAGTTCAAAATTCATACCCGTGCTCAGGAAAATTTTCTTAGAAGTGGTGGTTGAGAGGTATGAAGCTGAGATTGAACTTTTGAACTTACAAGAGAAATCATACCAGTTCAGAGACCCCAGAGCATTTTTGGAAAGTCTCCCTCCCCATAAGAGAGAGGAGATTCCACTGCTTTTTGATGTGCAAGAAGAAGGTGATCAGGCTTTCAAGAGCCACTTTGAGAATGCAGTGGAAGAAGCAATAGTCAAAGCTGCACAGGATACAGACAGCCTACCAGTCATGGCAGACCTGAAAGAAGAAAGTGTACATCATCTGTTCATTGATCCTGTGGCAGAATACATGGAGGCCCTGATTAGCTCAAATTCTCCAGCATTGATCCTTCGCCAGGGCCAGATTCATCATAAATGCTCACTACTTATGGTGACCTCAGTTTTTAAGAACCACATGCACAACACCTTGTGGTTATCTCTGACAGGCAATCAGTGCTCCTATCATTTTTTGTTACTGCTTGACTGGCGGCATTGACATTATTGTATCACCTAGAGCATCAGAGATTTCCAAGTTAGAGTAGAGTAGGTAGGAAAAGCTCAATAAAGCTCAGCCTATGAGCATGTAGTTAGTTGTTTTAATTTCTGCAAAGTTTAGCAAGTCAGACAGTCTAATCCTGGCTTGACTGTTTTCAATTTCTGTCTTAGAATGTAGAGAAGAAATATGCTAGAAAGTTTAATCCTAGCAGATACTAGATTAGGTAGAGAAACTATGAGACCAACAGTTTAAACTGGTCTCATGGAGTAATAAGGGTAGAAGTAGAATAGGTTTATTTTCCTGCTTGTAAAAATTGATGATGTAAAGGGTCTGCAAGTCCAAAAGCACCTGGAATAAAAAATGTTAGGACTATAGTGTGGGTAGGTAGTTGTTTGGGAGAAATTTTACTGCTGATATGATGTCTTCAGGATTTGTGGCAGCTAATCCAAGAAATAAAAGGATGTTTCAAGTAGCAGGCATCTGTCCTACACCAAATATTTATCTTCTGAATTCTTGACTCCTTCAAGAAGAAGCCATCCCCATGTGGAGCCACTGTTAGCCCCCTATAAATTTTTTAACAAGAAAAAGGGGGGCTAAAATGTTTTTAAGCCTTCAAGGAATGCATTTCCCTCTTAAAACACATCATCCTTGAAGCCTCCTTATGCCCTTATCCTTTGATAAATCCCCACTGCTGCTTCCAGTGATAAAGCCTCTTTGATTGTGAAGAAACGCCAAAAGGCCTCCTTTTTTCCCCTTATTTTATCCCTTCCAAACCCCGTGTCATCCCCTTTTTACTCCTCTCTTTTTCCCTCCTATTAACCCTCTAAATCCTCCCAAAACCCCCTTCAAATTCTACCCATACCCCTTGTTTGTTCTAATCCACCCTTTTTTCCTCTATCGTTCCCCTTCCTAACCTCAAAATTGCATAAAAATGGGCAAAAAACCCACTTTTCACTTTATATTAGGGCTTAGCCCCTTTTCCGCCAGCCCCGCAAACCACTTCCCCATATGCCCATGCCCAGGACCAAGCTCTTAAGCCCCGGGCGCTAATCGCAATCGCAAAGTGTCGGGCGAGCGCATCCCTTTGTAAACAGAAATTTCCCAATGCGATTGTGTATTTGTTATATAGACCTCCGCCGCGATCGGAGCCGTCGATCTATAATAGATCTAATGGCCCAGCGCTAATCGCTCCATGCTCTTCGCCTCTTTCCCTTCTGCCCTTCCGATTATGTTTGAACCGTCGATCTCCCGCTAGATCCGACGGCCGGTGCTTAATCGCTCCATTGCAATTGCAAGTTCTTAACGGTGCCACCCTCCGCCCTTTGCGATTGCGATCCCCGATTTGATTTCTGTTGTTGATCTCTCGAGATCCAATGGCCCAGATCTTATCGCTCCTCGCCTGTCTCCCCCGCCGATTTAATCTCCACCGTTGATCCCCTGCATGATCCAACGGTTGCCACTTAATCGCACCGTCGCTCCAATCGCAATCGCAAATTCCAAACTGTGTCACCCTCCGCCTTCCCCGATTGCGATCTCCCGATGCAATCACAACCGTCCATATAAGCCAATCAACGGTCCACATCGCATCGCACTTTTCATTCCCATTTCTTCATCGGAGCCTCTGCTAATCTTATCTTTTAACCTCTGCCGTCGATCTCCGCATGAGATCGACGGTCCAAAGAATCGCCCTCCACCCACGACCGGGTCCCACCACATCAAACCTTTTCACATGTTTTACATGCATTTCCTTTGGATTTTGTTCCAAAGGCCCGAACCTTTGTTCTACATTAATATTATATCATTGCGCCCAACATTAAAACTTTAATGTTTTTATATTAAATTTCACGACATTTCTCCACCGTATCCATTGCATCCATAGCGTTTGCCTCTGTTACACCGCCATTCCTCCAGGCCTTTAAAGCATTCTTCCGCCACCCTTCCCTGGATTTCATAATTGATTTATTTCACTGTGCAGGGTTGACCAGAGTGATGAATTCACTCTGATTTCCGTAATCGCATTCGCCGCGATTCAGATCACAGAGAGGCCATGACAGCAGCGGCCAAGTGAAACAGCAGAAACAAATTTAAGGGATTTAGGCCTGTTATTTGAATATTTAGCGCCTAATCCCGTGCTCAAAGGAAGAAAGCGCAGTTTGAAGACCAAGTGTACACGAAACAAAGCTATATCTGTGTTTTATGTCAGCAAAGTACCTTTCTCCAGAAAGACTGCCTTCAGCGTTCTCTATGCCTCCTCGAGCCCTTAAGAAGCTAAGTACACTGACAGAGGTTTTCTGTTACTGTCAGGACCACAGTTTTGAGGAATGGGGAGACCTGCAAACCTTTTCCGCCATGTCTCTTATTTCAGAAAGCTACCACAGAGTACCAACAATCGAATTTCTTCAGAAGAACATAATCGAAGTCATTAACAAGACTTCTGGACCATGCTTCAGAGTACACACAGTTAATGAAGAGCCATTCTGCAGAATGGGAATTTGACCTACCTCTCCTCTTTCTTAATGGATCCATTTAATTTGTATCTACTCCTGTTATTATTCATTCTCCTATAAGAATTCCTGAGAACATATTATAAAAGGTTGTTGTTCGGTTGTTGCCGATTGCTGTTTAGAGGGATTCATTTTGATTGTTAGAACAGTCTTGGGAGGGATTAGCAGAGTAGTTGTTATGTAGTAGGTTGGGAGGAGAAAGTCTGGACTATATTAGCCATTGAGCTCAGATTATGTGACTGGTTTTGCATCAATTAATCAAGCACATTTCACAGGATCCTGGTCTATTACTATTGGTGATGTTTTTCTAACACTGTTTATTACATTTTCATACTATTTCATTTTCTACTGGCTTGCATCAGAAATATGGCATAGGATTTACCCTTGTTAGGTACCCTATGTCTCTGCTCTCCTTGCCTTTAATGTTTTCTATTGTATGTGTTATCTAAGAGTAAATTCAGCTAATTTAACCAGTGTAGCGGTTCCATATGCTGCTAGTTGATGTATGAATTAGGGGTTTGCTGCTTGGATATTCTTGCTGGTGTCAAAGCATTGAAGGTTAAAAGTCCTTCTCTGATCTATAGACCCTGGCTCTGTTAAACTTATCTCTGTTTTCCCTTGGAGCATGCTAAAGTTGACCTGGAGTTAAATGACCTCTGGTCCGATCTATGAGCTACCCCTTCGTTCCTCCTTTGAGAGTTGCCTATGAGTATGTCCAAGCAGGTTTGGAGTTAAATGACCTTTGACCTGATCTATAGACAAAAATTGGGTTTCTTTCCTTCTTTCACCTTCAATCCTTAATGTTCCATTCCATCATCTATCTAAAAATATCCTTTAGTGTAGATTACTTGCCCTCTAAAAGCCTTGGCTAGTTGTGTAAGTAATTCCCTTTCATGAATCCATAGCCCAATGGACGGCACATTCTTAACCTATCCCCTTTGCTGAAACATCCTGCTATTTTGCTCCTTTCCTTCCATTACTTTCTCAGTCTATGATCTCATGACTCAACCCAGCAACCAACCAACCAAATCATTTTAAAACCCCCTTTTTTCTTCATAACTATCCTAACACCTCATTTTAACTTTCAAAGATACATCATTCTTTGTTATATTGGAGAGATCCCTCTCCGGGTCCAGGAGGGCTAGATCCTAGGGCCCCAAGGTGGTTTGATGATGTCTTATCTTTTGGTATTGCCAAATCTGCCAAAACATAGGAACCCCAACATAATGGCGACTCCACTAGGGAATAGACCAAAATCTTGATTTGGTAAATCACTGTGGTGGACAGTAAAATCTTGAATCATCCTCCTGGCGACTCCACAGTTCCTGAATGATTAAAAGACTCCACTGGTGATTAGTAGGCCGCTGATTACCTTTGTTTTCACATGACTCCTCTGGGAGACCATGTCGCAATACAACATCATCCATGCCAAAGACCAAGTCACTTCACCTATGGAAGACTCTGAGATGTTTGCAGAATTGCACCCAAGTTTCATAGCAGAGTGTCGTGCTAAAATTTCGAGTGACTTGGTAGAATTGAAGGTGGAGGAACTTCCCAGGGCTATTCTTCTCAATTCAAAATTCATACCCATGCTTAGGAAAATTTTCTTAGAAGTGGTGGTTGAGAGGTATCAAGCTGAGATTAAAATTTTGAACTTACAAGAGAAATCATACCAGTTCAGAGACCCCAGAGCATTTTTGGAAAGTCTCCCTCCCCCTAAGAGAGAGGAGATTCCACTGCTTTTTGATGTGGAAGAAGAAGGTGATCAGGCTTTCAAGAGCCACTTTGAGAATGCAGTGGAAGAAGCACTAGTCAAAGCTTCCCAGGATACAGACAACCTACCAGTCATGGCAGGCCTGAAAGAAGAAAGTGTACATCATCTGTTCATTGATCCTGTGGCAGAATACATGGAGGCCCTGATTAGCTCAAATTCTCCAGCATTGATCCTTCGCCAGGGCCAGATTCATCAGGAATGCTCACTACTGATGGTGACCTCAGTTTTGAAGAACCACATGCAAAGCACCTTGTGGTTATCTCTGACAGGCAGTTAATGCTCCTATCCTTTTTTGCTACTGCTTGACTGGCTGCATTGGCATTATTGTATCACCTAGAGCATCAGAGATTTCCAAGTTAGAGTAGAGTAGGTAGGAAAAGCTCAATAAAGCTTAGCCTGTGAGCATGCAGTTAGTTGTTTTAATTTCTGCAAAGTTCAGCAATTCAGACAGTCTAATCCTGGCTTGACTGTTTTCAATTTATGTCTTAGAATGTAGAGAAGAAATCTGCTAGACAGTTTAATCCTAGCAGATACTAGATTAGGTAGAGAAACTATGAGACAAACAGTTTAAACTGGTCTCATGGAGTAATAAGGGTATAAGTAGAATAGGTTTATTTTCCTGCTTGTAAAAATTGATGATGTAAAGGGTTTGCAAGTCCAAAAGCACCCGGAAGAAAAAATGTTAGGACTATAGTGTGGGTAGGTAGTTGTTTGGGAGGAATTTTACTGCTGATATGATGTCTTCAGGATTTGTGGCAGCTGATCCAAGAAAGAAAAGGATGGTTCAAGCAGCAGGCATCTGTCCTACACCAAAGATTTATCTTCTGAATTCTTGACACCTTCAAGAAGAAGCCATCCCCATGTGGAGCCACTGTTAGCCCCCTATAAATTTTTTAACAAGCAAAAGGGGGGCTAAAATGTTTTTGAGCCTTCAAGGAATGCATTTCCCTCTGAAAACACATCATCCTTGAAGTCTCCTTATGCCCTTATCCTTTGATAAATCCCCACTGCTGCTTCCAGTGATAAAGACTCTTTGATTGTGAAGAAATGCCCAAAAGGCCTCCTTTTTTCCCCTTATTTTATCCCTTCCAAACCCTGTATCATCCCATTTTTACTCCTCTCTTTTTCCCCCCTATTAACCCTCTAAATCCTCCCAAAACCCCCTTCAAATTCTACCCATACCCCTTGTTTGGTCTAATCCACCCTTTTTCCCTCTATCATTACCCTTCCTAACCCCAAAATTGCATTAAAATGGGCAAAAAACCCACTTTTCACTTTATATTAGGGCTTAGCCCCTTTTCCGCCAGCCCCGCAAACCACTTCCCCATATGCCTGCACCCAGGACCAAGCGCTTAAGCCCCGGGTGCTAATCACAATCGCAAAGTGTCGGGCGAGCGCATCCCTTTTTAAACAGAAATTTCCCGATGCGATTGTGTATTTGTTATATAGACCTCCGCTGCGATCGGAGCCGTCGATCTATAATAGATCCTATGGCCCAGCGCTAATCGCTCCACGCTCGTTGCCCCTTTCCCTTTCGCCCTTATGATTATTTTTGAACTGTCGATCTCCCGCCAGATCTGACGGCCGGCGCTTAATCGCTCCATCACAATCGCAAGTTCTTAACGGTGTAACCCTCCACCCTTTGCGATTGCGATCCCCGATTTGATTTCCGCAGTTGATCTCTCGAGATCCAACGGCCCAGATCTTATCGCTCCTTGCCTGTCTCCCCCATTGATTTAATCTGCACCGTTGATCCCCTGCGCGATACAATGGTTGGCGCTTAATCGCACTGTCGCACCAATCGCAATCGTAGATTCCAAATTGTGTCACCCTCCGCCTTCCCCAATTGCGATCTCCCGATGCAATCACAACCGTCCATCTAATCCGATCAACAGTCCACATCACATCGCGCTTTTCATTCCCCTTTCTTCATCGGAGCCTCTGCTAATTTTTTCTTTTAACCTCCGCCGTCGATCTCTGCCTGAGATCGACAGTCCAAAGAATCGCCCTCCACCCACGACCGGGTCCCACCACTTCAAACCGTTTCACATGTTTTACATGCATTTCCTCTGGATTTTGTTCCAAAGGCCCGAACCTTTGTTCTGCATTAATATTATATCATTGCGCCCACCATTAAAAATTTAATGTTTTTATATTAAAGTTCACGACATTTCTCCACCGTATCCATTGCATCCACAGCGTTTGCCTCTGTTACATCGCCATTCCTCCAAGCCTTTAAAGCATTCTTCCGCCACCCTTCCCCGGATTTCATAATTTATTTATTCCGCTGTGCAGGGTTGACCAAAGTGATGAATTCACTCTGATTTCCGTAATCGCATTCGCCGCGATTCAGATCACAGAGAGGCCATGACAGTAGCGGCCAAGTGAAACAGTAGAAACAGATTCAAGGGATTTAGGCCTGTTATTTGAATATTTAGCGCCTAATCCCATGCTCAAAGGAAGAAAGCACAATTTGAAGACCAAGTGTACATGAAACAAAGCTATATCTGTGTTTTATGTCAGCAAAGTACCTTTCTCCAGAAAGACTGCCTTTAGCGTTCTCCATGCCTCCTCAAGCCCTTAAGAAGCTAAGTACACTAACAGAGGTTTTTTGTTACTGTCAGGACCACAGTTTTGAGGAATGGGGAGACCTGCAGACCTTTTCCGCCATGTCTCTTATTTCATAAAGCTACCACAGAGTACCAACAGTTGGATTTCTTCAGAAGAACATAATCGAAGTCATTAACAAGACTTCTGGACCATGCTTCAGAGTACACACAATTAATGAAGAGCCATTCTGTGGAATGGGCATTGGACCTACCTCTCCTCTGTCTTAATGGATCCATTTAATTTGTATCTACTCTTGTTATTATTCATTCTCCTATTAGAATTCCTAAGAACATATTGTAAAAGGTTGTTGTTCGGTTGTTGCTAATTACTGTTTAGAGGGATTCATTTTGACTGTTAGAATAGTCTTGGGAGGGATTAGCAGAGTAGTTGTTATGTAGTAGGCTAGGAGGAGAAAGTCTGGACTGTATTAGCCATTGAGCTCAGAGTATGTGACTGTTTTTGCATCAATTAATCAAGCACATTTCACAGGATCCTAGTCTATTACTATTGGTGATGTTTTTCTAACATTGTTTATTACATTTTCATACTGTTTCATTTTCTACTGGCTTGCATGATAAATATGGCATAGGATTTACCCTTTTTAGGTACCCTATGTCTCTGCTCTCCTTGCCTTTAGTTTTTTCTGCTGTATGTGTTATCTAAGAGTAAATTCAGCTAATTTAACTAGTGTAGCAATTCCATATGCTGCTAGCTGATGTATGAATTAGGGGTTTGTTGCTTGGATATTCTTACTGGTGTCAAAGCATTGAAGGTTCAAAGTCCTTCTCTGATCTATAGACCCTGGCTTTGTTAAACTTATCTTTTTTTTCCCTTGGAGCATGCTAAAGCTGACCTGGAGTTAAATGACCTCTGGTCCGATATATGAGCTACCCTATGAGTATGCCTCCTTTGAGAGTTGCCTATGAGTATGTCCAAGCAGGTCTGGAGTTAAATGACCTCTGACCTGATCTATAGACAAAAATTGGGTTTCTTTCCTTCTTTCACCTTCAATCCTTAATGTTCCATTCCATCATCTATCTAAAAAGATCCTTTAGTGTAGATGACTTGCCCTCTGAAAGCCTTGGCTGGTTGTGCAAGTAATTCCCTTTCATGACTCCATAGCCCAATGGACGGCACATTCTTAACCTATCCCCTTTGCTGAAACATCCTGCTATTTTGCTCCTTTCCTTCCATTACTTTCTCTGTCTATGATCTCATGACTCAACCCAGCAACCAACCAACCAAATCATTTTAAAAACCTCTTTTTGCTTCATAACTAGCCTAACACCTCATTTGAACTTTCAAAGATACATCATTCTTTGTTATATTGGAGAGATCCCTCTCTGGGTCCAGGATGGGCCCCAAAGTGGTTTGATGTTGTCTTATCTTTTGGTATTGCCAAATCTTCCAAAACATAGGAACCCCAAAAGCGTTGTCTATGTTGTTTATCTTGTTCTTGTTATTAGATACCTAGTGAACATGATGATGATTAACACAAATGTAGGAAACCTTCTGTTAATTTTCCCTACAAGGTTTTTCTTAGGTAAAAAAAACTTAAGGAATTATTTATTTATTGTCATAATTGTTATGAAGCATTTAAGGTGCTAGATTAATCTACAAAGAAATGTTTCCTAAATATCATTAATCTATATAGGTAGAGAAAGCAATTTTTAATATTTACAAAAAAATTATTAAAAGAAAAATAATTAATCACAACAACAACAACAACAAAATCAAATTTTCCAAAAAAGGCTTATAACACATAAAAAAAGACTTTTAATATATTAAAAAAATAAATTAAAATAATTTCATATTAATTTAATTATTTTCTAATATTATATTGTATCATATTAATATATTAAAAATATATTTAATTTATATAAAAATTCAATTAAAAATAATAATAAAACTAAAATAAATTAGATTAGTTAACTATTTATATTATTAAATTAAATAAATTATATCCTTGATATATGGAATGGTATCGTATGGGGTGAAGGGGTAAACCGAGTAACAAACGACATCACATTAGTCAGAAAGTCGACGGAGAAATGCGCTTTTTAGATGACTAGTTTTCCCAAAAAATCGCATTATCGACTACTTCCTTTAATTATGAGCAAGACATCCTGCATTTTTACTTCTAAGAATGTTAAGCTGGCCCACATTTCCATCACTCATATCTGTATATTTTAACAGGAAACTTTTACAATTTGGATCAAATAGATGAAAATGTTAAATGGTAAGCACACAAATATATTCTTGCTTTTAGGAAATTTTCTCTATGAATCAAAGAATTTTAATGAAATTCAAAAGGTGAACTAGATATCCAATCAACAAAACACCATCTAACTAATTAATTGAGAACGTCACTAATTGAGATCGTCAAAAACAACTTAAGGTAACCAGATATCCAATCAACAAAACATCATACACCTCCTAATTATGATCGTCAAAAATTGAAAGAAATTACAGGAAATCAAGATTGGACTTATAAGCTTAAATGATTGTACAACACGACACACAAGTCAGAGCAGGCCTAACACGAAAGTCCTCTACTTCCTTTATTCTACTGGCATCCACAGTACAACGCTCCCTTTAAATCTATTGCCTCCTTGGGAGTTGAAGAGACATAAAAGCTCCTGCCATGGTTGTTGCTAATTTCTCCAACTTGATGTAGTTCTCTGACATTCTGACACAGTATATGAAAGCATTCACACCTTCCTTCTTCAATACACCAATTGCATTGGCTCTGGAAATATGACTCGTAAAAAATAGGGTCCATTGCAAATGAGCTTAAGCCATAGTCTTTCCACCATTCTCTTAGCCATGGAGGTTGTTGATTTTCCTGAGTGATCCAGGTGGTGCCGAACTTCATCTTAGTATAATGGGTTTCATTTCTCCCATCTTTATTCATCAAATTCCACCACATTTTTTTATATCCTGCAAAATCATAGATGGTGTCTGGAAACACAAAGTCAAGATTATCTCCTGGCCACATTCTGAAGCGGGTTGTCCAGTTCCATCCAGGATATCTTGTTCTATTTATGGCCAGAGACTTGTAATAGACTCTTTGTCTATCACTCCCACCAGTACATATGACAGTAAGATCACAAAAATATTCTGACAGAGATCTTCCAGCTTCATGGGATGCTGACATGCTTGTAGAATACATCATGTCATGAATCCACCTACTACCTCTAGGATATATTCTCCTTTCTGGTACAAGATGTAGTAGATCTGAGTGATTTTGAATATTAGCATCCAATACTTTTGTATTGCAGAGTTTCCAAGTAGGTCTCCACTCATCTTTGTATGTGGCCCAGTCTTTATCATAAGAAATTATCCTTAAATTTTCTCTTTGATGGGCTTGATCCCATTCTGTCACAATGACCATGATGTGATATTCTTGGCCTTCCTTTTGTTCTTGATGCTGGAGAAATTCTCTGCTGAGAAAATCTGGCAGATAATTATAAGCACCCTTAATATGTTCTATTTTAAAGTCAAAATCGGAAAAGAGTGCTTTCCAGCGTGCAAACTTTGCTTCTCCGGGTTTCTTAATATTATTTGAAAGAGCTTTACCTAGAGCTACAACATCAGTTCTCAACAGAAAATTTTTTTTAACCAGATGTAAAGAAAATTTATCAATGTCGTTCCATGCTGCTTTTACCTCCTTTTCTATAGTAGAATAATTCTTCTCCGACTTGATCCAAGTACCAGAGGCGAACTGCACTATCTACTCCTTTTCTTTGTTGTTCTTTTCATCTGGTTTTTGTTTCAACACACCTCCCCAACCTATATCACTGGCATCTAATTCTAAAATTTTGAATGAATTCTCATCAGTAACATATAATATAGGAAGGTTTTTTACCTTGGCCTTTATCTGCTTGACTGCTTCTGTGTGGTCATTAGTCCAAGGCATTGCATTCTTCTTCAGTCTCTGGTTCAATAGAGATCTGTCTGCAGCACAATCTCTATAAAAATTCCCTACATAATTCAAACATCCTAGGAATCTCTGCAATTGTGTTTTATCTAGGATTACATTAGGGAATTTGTCTGCAAATTCTATTGCATGACTCTATAAGGCAATTTGCCCATTTCTGATTGTGTGCCCTAAGAACTTTACAGAGGTTTGGAAAATTTCCATATTCTTCTTGTTGAGTACCAAACCATTTTTCTTGACCAACTTGATAAAGATTCTTAGATGTTTCATGTGGTCTTGAAGAGTTTTAGAAAAAAATAGAATGTCATCAATGTACACCAGTAGCCAATCAGCATAATGTTTAAAGATAGAGTCCATGACTCTCTGGAACTTTGATGGTGCATATTTCAAGCTGAATGGCATGACATTCCATTCATAGTGTCCAGCTGGAATACTGAAAGCAGTCTTGAATTTATCTTTCTCTACTATTGCTACCTGCCAAAAGCCAGACTTAAGATCAAACTTAGAAAAAACTTTTGCGCCTGAAATCCTTCCTAGTAAATCTCCTTTGTGGGGAAAAGGATAGGTGTCATCTGCTAGAATAGAGTTCAGAGGCTTGTAATTAATTACAAGTCTTGGAATACCCCTTATCTGTTCTGATCTTTTATTTACATAAAATCCATAGCAGTTCCATGGACTGTTAGATTCTCTGATTAACTTTCTGTCTAACAATTGTTGGATTTATTTTTCACAGAGGTCCTGATATTCCTTGTTCATGGGGATCGCTCTGGATTTGCATGGTCTTCCAGTGTAGTCTTCTTTGTATGGAAGTTCAACATTATGTTACTTTCTATGCCAAAAGGCATTTGGCTCTTCTGAGCAGCATTCATTTTCTAAAATATTTCTAATTTCAGAGATTTTTCTCTGAACTTCTGGAGAGCTCAACTGTTCTTCAATATGGATCGTGGATTTCAAATCTTTGAGCTCTGAGAGTTTGGTCTCGGCCTTATTTATTTCCTGCATTCCCTGTACCATTGTAGATACTCTAGGATTAGAAACATAAGGCAAGTTTATTCTTGTAGGCTTACCTTGAGAAGTTGGTACAATAATGAAATAGCCTGCTTTGTTGTTTTTCAATCTGATTGATCCATGGGGCTCAACTACTGCTAAAAACACATTCCCTAGTATACAGTCAATAGGAATGTCACCAACTGAAAATTTCAACTTAATACAATGTGTATCAAAACATAGAGCAGCTTCAGGAACTTCATACTAGAGGGTTTTTTCTCCTAACCCTGTGACTTTTCTTGTGGCCGATACCTAGTATTTGGAGGGAATTAATTTCTTATTAAGAATATTTACATCTGCTGCTGAATCTATTAATGTTGTCAAGGGAAATATTTCACCCTTTATACAGACATTGATTTTCACATGATGTTGCTGGTATTCAATAGCTAATACTTGCATTTCTCTGAAGCCCGGAGTAGGATCTATGTTTCCTTCAAAAATTTCAACTTTTGATCCTTTATAGGGAGCAGAATGTAATGTATAATTTGTAATATGGCCTGAAACAGGCTGTGCTACTTCCTGTTTTCCTTTTTCGAGTTGAGAAACTTGGATTTTAAAGCAGTAATTTCATATTTTAACATGTGGATTTCCCTACTCACCTCCCCCAAAGTGAGTGGACGAACTTTGCCCTGCTGGTGATCCCTTTGGTAGGCCTTAGTGTTCCTTTCATAAGAAGCTTCAAGGAATATTGGCTTCTTACTAGCACTGGTGCTGGACAAACTGGTCTACTTCATGAAAGTCTCCAGCAATTTATTTTTAAGATCTCCCTCCTCCATAGCACGAATATGTGCAAAAATTTTCATTTCTTCTTCATCAAATTGGGCCATAAGAACTTTCAATTTTTGTGAAAATTCTTCTGCAACAGATTCGTCAGATGAATAATCAGATTCAGTATTAGATGAACAACCATATTTGCAATTTTCAGAATCTGAGCAGTAGCAATGGGCTTGAAGTTCTTCAATAGAATAACTGGAAGAGGATTCACTGATAGAATCTGAAGAATAATCTTCTTCATCCTATTGAATAGTGAGGCGTGGGCAATTTTCTGCCTTATGGAAAGAAGATCCACATTTACTACATTGACCTTCTATTTTCACAATGGTTTTGCCTTGGTTCTGTGGCTGAGATTTTCTGCCATGATTCTTTTTTGACTCATCACCATCTGGGCATCTATTAGCTGTGTGGCCCTATTTGCCACAAAGCCAGCAGACAAGCTGTTTGAGTTTTTCTACTTTTTGTGATCTGGGATGAATATCAGATGGCTAATAATAATGGGACTTCGGGACATATTTTTAATATCCCTTTTTATTTCTAGAAGGCCTGGAAGAGGGCCTTGTGGAAAATCTCCTCTTATTTGATTTGTTGATGAACTTATCCCTTTTTTGTGCCTTCTTTGCCCTTCTTTTTGTTTTTATGTGTCTAACCAGAGGATCATCAATGGTAATACCATATTTTCTGCAAAAGGATTTAGTCCCTGGCAATCTATGCATATTTTCAATTGACTTATGCATCTTAGAACTAGTACAAAGGGTGATTAATACCTTTGTAATTGTGGCATAGATTTCTCCCCATGTATATACTTCAAAGGGAAACTGGAATGATTCTTGCATTTTGATGATATCAACAAGTTTAGAAGGCAAGTCTGCAAGATACACTTGTTTCCATAGAATATTTTTAGGATCCTTGACCAAATATATCCATGCCACCCAATCTCTATGGAAATCTTCATATTGATTTATGTTCATACATTTCAAGTTCGTCAAAATAATTTCATTTTTGTCAGAGACAATTGTCTCTATTCCACACCAGTGTTCCATGATCATGGAAGTCACTGCTCCAATCATATTATTTATTGGAGTTCCATCAGGATGAAACTCAACATCACCATTTTCATATTTTAAAACTTCTTTCTCCATTTTCTCAATCAATGCTGGAGAAGATTTCAATTCTCACCATCTAGCCAGTGTGCTAGTAAAACATTGAATCAATGTTTTACAAGATTCAACTTCTGATTTACCACCAACACACATCAACTTGTATTCAGCCATCATCTGATCAAGCAATTGTCTAATCTGTCCCATACTAAGGTTATCTACATTCCATTCCTTATGGTTGTTTGGATAGAACTGATGTGTCTCAGGAAATTTACCACCCATTCCATTTAAATCTGGAGGTGAATGTCTGGTAAACTGACTCTCTAGTGGTTCATAAATAGGGAATACCTAGGTTTCAGACTCAGGTTCTTGGAATAAACTGGAAATGTTAATATGTTCTTCTGAGGACTCCTTTTCTGAGGGCTTATGTGAAGTCTGGTCAGCTTCTTTGGGGAAAAGATGAGGGAATTTATCAACGGGACTTTGAATATGTACACTCTTCCTTCTCTGAAGTTAAGAAGCTAGGACAGGCTTATCTGTCTTGTTTGGATTTAACTTATCAAATTTCTCAAACAGATTTGTAATAAGATTTCTAGTGGAAATAGATTTAGGCATTATACAATTTTCCACTTCTTCAATCTTATTCAAAGATTCTCTAGAATATGCTTTAAGCAAAGAAGTATCATACTGTACAGAATTCAAAAAATTATTTACATCATTCACTGACACTTGTACTTTATCTAGTTGTTCCTTCACAACATTTGACTTTGCAACATTTCTTTCTAATCCAGTAATGGCTTTGTTTGTCCAGTTTAGTTGCTCACTAGCCTTCTGGATTCTACCATCAATACCAAGTGCAGAGTCATCTTTTAGAACTAAAGGAATAGCTTTGGCTGTAATCTATGCTTCCCCTCAGATAATGCTTTTGAAAGGGGGAAAATTATTAGTCGTCTCAATCCTACTACCGTCTAATGCTGACCATGAATGAGATGAGGATGATGCAGTAGAATCAATCATTAGAATTGTTTCAGACTCCTTGGCTTTCTTCTAGGAATAGAAAGATATCTAGATATTCTTTCTTTCCATGTATTCTTTCCATTTCTCAGACAGTCTGATCTTTTCTTCACAAGAATGTGTTAGGCCAAAAGAATCAGCCTCAGGATTTTTGTATATATCCCAGTTGAGCATTTGCTTCATCCATTTAGCTGGGATTTTGTGTTTTGGACATCCATCCATGAGTCTGAAGAATTTCTGTATCTCCATGACTGATGGTTTTTTGCAGTCAGCAGGCAAATCTCTGAATCTGCATTCTGGAATCAAATTATTCTTTTGCTCAAGATATCCCAATCCATATCTTGGCATATTATGGGGCCTCATGTTACTAAACATTTCTGTCAGTCTTGGATCTTCACCTTCAAGAGTTGGCACTTCATGCATCATGAGAACATGATCTGACTCATGTGGGAAAGTTATGTCAAAACATTTTGGATTTGGACAAGGGTTTACTGAGGTAGAGGCTGGAGCTTCTCATGTCCTTAGATTATGGTTCTCATGGATAACCAGGTAGGCAAGATGACTGAGATTGACAAGAGTTTGGCATTGAGGACATGAGACTTCAAGGGACTAGAAATTTACTAACTGTGCAAACTCGAATAAATCAATATGCTTATAGGCAGAAACAAGACTAGAACATGCAATATCTACAAATGCAGTATTTATGTACATAGGATATTTTTTACAAGCTTCTTCAATCTGGCATCTGTCTATGGTGGATCTTCGGGGAAATGAAAAAGTGGCTGAGGATTGACTTTCACTAATCTGGGCAGAAGTAATGTTTCTTGCAGAGATTTGCTTGGGATTAGGAACGACCCAATGTTCAGGAAAAGTGAGGTCTTCCCATTTTATGGCCTGGTGTTCTACTTTCTTATTTTTAGGATCAGTAAGAACAATGACACTAGTTTTAGAATCTCTGCTGGGCGCATGAAGAACAACAAGGTATAGAGTGTTGGTGTGTCTGAAACACCCTCTGGTCTGAATGGCAATGTTATTTCGTTTTCTCCTCATATCAAACCTTGAGGTTTGGATTTGGAGTTGTAAGATATCTTCTATCGTTTCATCAAAGACATAGATTGGAAAGTTTGGATAGCAGTCAAACCAAACAGGACCATTAGACAAAGGTGCAACTATACCTCCAATTATTGAATCAGTGTATTTGTTATGAGTGAGGTCTCTCACAGTGGCTAAAACATATGTATCTAACCCTTTATGAGTGAGAGCACTAATTCCTACCTTGACACAACTCAGATGTAAATATTTTTTTCCCAATTTACGAGCTTCTACCTGAAGCTATTTAGGATCTAACAAAGGAATATATTGTACACAAACTGAGTTTTCTTCAATAGAGCTGATGGATTCCTTTATGGATATTCTGGTGGCAGCTTTGAGGTTCCATGCTGCCAGATCTGCATAGACTTCCGATGTAGATACTTTGGGTAATACCCATATGGCACTAGGCTCAGCTTCTTCATATAATAACTCAGAATAATTTAACACTCTATTAGATGCACTAGCAAACATATCTCATAGAGGATCTTGCTCTTCTCTTTCATTTTCTTCTATTTCTCTAAAAGAAATTGATTTCTTGAAAGAGTCCATTCTATCTTTATAAAGAGAAGATGATATTTGAGTACTGACCTTTTTGTGCCTTCTTTTCCCTTCTTTTTGTTTTTCTGTGTCTAACCAGAGGATCATCAATGGTAATACCATATTTGCTGCAAAAGGATTTAGTCCCTGGCAATCTATGCATATTTTCAATTGACTTGTGCATCTTAGAACTAGTAAAAAGGGTGATTAATACCTTTGTAATTTGTGCATAGATTTCTCCCCATGTATATACTTCAAAGGGAAACTGGAATGATTCTTGCAGTTTGATGATATCAACAAGTTTAGAAGGCAGGGCCGCAAGATACACTTTTTTCCATAGAATATTTTTAGGATCCTTGACCAAATAGATCCGTGCCACCCAATCTCTATGGAAATCTTCATATTGATTTATGTTCATACATTTCAAGTTCATTAGCAAATAAAATAAGAGGAGATTTTCCTCAAGGCCCTCTTCCAGGCCTTATAGAAATAAAAAGGGATATTACAAATATGTCCCTAAGTCCCATTATTATTAGCCATATGATATTCATCCCAGATCACAGAAAGTAGAAAATATCAAACAGCTTGTCTATTGGCTTTGTGAAAAACAGGGCCACACAGCTAATAGATGCCCAGATGGTGATGAGTCAAAAAAGAATCGTGGCAGAAAATCGCAGCCACAGAACCGAGGCAAAAACATTGTGAAAATAGAAGGTCAATGTAGTAAATGTGGATCTTCTTTCCATAAGGCAAAAAATTGCCCACGCCTCACTATTCAACAGGCTGAAGAAGATTATTCTTTAGATTATATCAGTGAATCCTCTTCCAATTCTTCTATTGAAGAACTTCAAGCCCATTTCTACTACTCAGATTCTGAAAATTGCAAATGTGGTTGTTCATCTAATACTGAATCTGATTATTCATCTGATGAATCTGTTGCAGAAGAATTTTCACAAAAATTGAAAGTCCTTATGGCCCAATCTGATGAAGAAGAAATGAAAAATTTTGCACATATTCGTGCTATGGAGGAGGGAGATCTTAAAAATAAATTGCTAGAGACTTTCATGAAGCAGACCAGTTTGTCTAGCACCAGTGCTAGTAAGAAGCCAATCTTCCTTGAAGCTTCTTATGAAAGGAACACTAAGGCCTACCAAAGGGATCACCAGTAGAGCAAAGTTCGTCCACTCACTTTGGGGGAGGTGAGTAGGGAAATCCACATGTTAAAAACTGAAATTACTCCTTTAAAATCCCAAGTTTCTCAACTCGAAAAAGGAAAACAGGAAGTAGCACAGCCTGTTTCAGGCCATATTACAAATTATACATTACATTCTGCTCCCTATAAAGGATCAAAAGTTGAAATTTCTGAAGGAAACATAGATCCACTCTGGGATTCAGAGAAATGCGGGTATTAGCTATTGAATACCAGCAACATCATGTGAAAATCAATGTCTTTATAAAGGGTTAAATATTCCCCTTGAAAGCATTAATAGATTCAGGAGCAAATGTAAACATTCTTAATAAGAAATTAATTCCCTCCAAATACTAGGTATCGACCACAAGAAAAGTCACAGGGTTAGGAGAAAAAACCCTCCAGTATGAAGTTCCTGAAGCTGTTGTATGTTTTGATACACATTGTATTAAGTTGAAATTTGCAATTGGTGACATTCATATTGACTGTATACTAGGGAATGTGTTTTTAGCAGCATTTGAGCCCCATGGATCAATCAGATTGAAAAACACCAAAGCGGGCTATTTCATTACTGTACCAACTTCTCAAGGTAAGCCTAAAAGAATAAACTTGCCTTATGTTTCTAATCCTAGAGTATCTACAATGGTACAGGTAATGGAGGAACTGAAGAAGGCCGAGACCAAACTCTCAGAGCTCAAAGATTTGAAATCCATGATCCATATTGAAGAACAGTTGAGCTCTCCATAAGTTTAGAGAAAAATCTCTAAAATTAGAAATATTTTAGAAAATGAATGCCGCTCAAAAGATCCAAATGCCTTTTGTCATAGAAAGTAGCATAATTTTGAACTGCCATAAAAAGAATACTACACTGGCAGACCATGCAAATCCAGAGCAATCCCCATGAACAAGGAATATCTGGACCTCTGTGAAAAATAAATCCAGTAGTTGTTAGACAGAAAGTTAATCAGAGAATCTAACAGTCCATGGAACTACTATGGATTTTATGTAAATAAAATATCAAAACAGATAAGGGGTATTCCAAGACTTGTAATTAATTACAAGCCTCTGAACTTTGTTCTAGCAGATGACACCTATCCTATTCCCCACAAAAGAGATTTACTAGGAAGGATTTCAGGTGCAAAAGTTTTTTCTAAGTTTAATCTTAATTCTGGATTTTGGCAGGTAGCAATAGCAGAGAAATATAAATTCAAGACTGCTTTCAGTATTCCAGCCGGACACTATGAATGGAATGTCATGCCATTCGGCTTGAAGCATGCACCATCAAAGTTCCAGAGAGTCATGGACTCTATCTTTAAAACTTATGTTGATTGGCTACTGGTGTACATTGATGACATTCTATTTTTTTCTAAAACTCTTCAAGACCACATGAAACATCTAAGAATATTTATCAAGTTGGTAAGGACAAATGGTTTGGTACTCAGTAAGAAGAAGATGGAAATTTTCCAAACCTCTGTAAATTTCTTAGGGCACACAATAAAAAATGGGCAAATTTCCTTACAAAGTCATGCAATAGAATTTGCAGACAAATTCCCTAATGTAATCCTAGATAAAACACAATTGCAGAGATTCCTAGGATGTTTGAATTATGTAGGGAATTTTTATAGAGATTGTGCTGCAGACAGATCTCTATTGAACCAGAGACTAAAGAAGAATCCAGTGCCTTGGACTAATGACCACACAGAAGCAGTCAATCAGATAAAGGCCAAGGTAAAAAACCTTCCTATATTATATGTTGCTGATGAGAATTCATTCAAAATTTTAGAATCAGATGCCAGTGATATAGGTTGGGGAGGTGTGTTGAAACAAAAACCAGATGAAAAGAACAACAAAGAAAAGGAGTAGATAGTGCAGTTTGCCTCTGGTACTTGGAGCAAGTCAGAGAAGAATTATTCTACTATAGAAAAGGAGGTAAAAGCAGCATGGAACGACATTGATAAATTTTCTTTACATCTGGTTAAAAAAAAATTATGTTGAGAACTGATGCTGCAGCTCTAGGTAAAGTTCTTTCAAATAATATTAAGAAACCTGGAGAAGCAAATTTTGCACGCTGGCAAGCACTCTTTGCCAATTTTGACTTTAAAATAGAACCTTTTAAGGGTGCTTATAATTATCTGCCAGATTTTCTCAGCAGAGAATTTCTCCAGCATCAAGAACAAAAGGAAGGCCAAGAATATCACATCATGGTCATTGAGACAGAATGGGATCCAGCCCATCAAAGAGAAACTTTAAGGACAATTTCTGATGATAAAGACTAGGCCACATACAGAGATGAGTGGAGACCTACCTGGCAACTCTGCAATACAAAAGTATTGGATGCTAATCTTCAGAATCACTCAGATCTACTACATCTTGTACCAGAAAGGAGAAAATATCCTAGAGGTAGTAGGTGGATTCATGACATGATGTATTCTACTAGCATGTCAGCATCCCATGAAGCTGAAAGATCTCTGTCAGAATATTTTTGTGATCTTATTGTCATATGTACTGGTGGGAGTGATAGACAAAGAGTCTATTACAAGTCTTTCGCCATAAATAGAACAAGATATCCTGGATGGAACTGGACAACCCGCTTCAAAATGTGGCCAGGAGATAATCCTGACTTTGTGTTTCCAGACACCATCTATGATTTTGCAGGATATAAAAAATTGTGGTGGAATTTGATGGGAGAAATGAAACCCATTATACTAAGATGAAGTTCGGAACCACCTGGATCACTCAAGCAAATCAACAACCTCCATGGCTAAGAGAATGGTGGAAACACTATGGCTTAAGCTCATTTGCAATGGACCCTGTTTTTTACGAGTCATATTTCTAGAGCCAATACAATTGGTGTATTGAAGAAGTAAGGTGTGAATGATTTCATATACCGTGTCAGAATTTCAGAGAACTACATCAAGTTGGAGAAATTTTTATCAGAGATTCTCCTACATTAGAAATGTATATGAGAATGCATCACCAATGGTTAGTGATGACCAAAATTAAGCACCAAATCATTCTTAATAAGCATATGATTATACGAAGGATCTACACAAAAGCCTGGGATGATGCTACATATCCAAGATTGAGATTTCCCAAAATCAAAATCTTAGATGATCCTGCAGAAAGTAGTGCAAGTGGTTCTCGTGGGCTCCACTAATCAAAAGTATCCACTATGTTTTGTCTCCTAGTCACAGGATTACAGTGACCGGATTTTTCCGAGGTATTTTCCTGGTTAAAAAGCATCCTCAGTGTAAATAATAATATTTTTTTCCTCGTGGGCCTTTGTACTAAAAGGTATCCACTGTGTACTCACACACTTTCACATGTTTGAGTCTGGAAAAGGAATATCTGTGCAGATGTCACTTCGGTGTTACCCGAAAACAATGATTCCTCTTCCACGTCATAGACATAGGACGATCTGAATTGATTGTTGTCCCCCCTCTCTTCCTATATAAGGAGGGTAAGGCTCATTCGATTGGCATCGGGAGATATCGGTTGTTAAGTTTAGTCATGAGTCTTTGTGTGTTTAGAGTCAGAGTCTGAGTTCTTCCTACTCTGCATTTGCGAGTTCAATCTCGATCTGCTTGGATCATGAAGATCAGTCTCAAGTCTATTAGTTGATCAGAGAAGCCTATGCATCTGTGTGCTTGGCACAGGTGAGAACCTAAAGTGGCCAGATCATTAGATCGAGTCTGTGTCATAAATTTGTGAGTTTATTTCTTAGACAGAGTCTGTACACAGCCAGGAAGCCTCCAGTAAAGCTCTCTTGTGAATTGAGAAGCCAAGTCTGGTAAATGCTGGTGCAGTCGATCTCTGATAAATAAATTATGAGTCCAAAAGAATTTGATGTAATACATATTTTCTGAGATTAATAAAGAGAGAAGTTTTCATATTCCACATTTGAGTACTTGTCACTCTGAGCTATATTATTGTCTGTTGAGGTATTATTGTCTCTCTCATACTTACTTGAGGTTCGCTAGAGGTTCACTAGAGGTTCGCCAAACCACCCATGGACGCCAAGGCTGTTGAAGGCAAGGAGGCCGTGTGAAAGTCGTTAGTTGCGAGGTAGTAGGAGTAGGTTCGTGTAAGGGTTCGTGTAAAGAAGTTTGAGAGACAAAGGCAAGAAGAGACTCAACAGGCCAGTCAACCGATAGTTGTTGTTGCAGTGCAAGCTTTTTGAAGCCTCTGCGTAAAATTGGCATCAAAGCCAAAAAAGATTTTCTGGTTCGTGAAAAAGGTCAGTACTCAAATATCATCTTCTCTTTATAAAGATAGAATGGACTCTTTCAAGAAATCAATTTCTTTTATAGAAATAGAAGAAAATGAAAGAGCAGAGCAAGATCCTCTATGATATATGTTTGCTAGTGCGTCTAATAGAGTGTTAAATTCTTTTGAGTTGTTATATGAAGAAGCTGAGCCTAGTGCCAGATGGGTATTACCCAAAGTATCTGCATCGGAAGTCTATGCAGATCTGGAAGCATGGAACCTCAAAGCTGCCACCAGAATATCCATAAATGAATCCATCAGCTCTATTGAAGAAAACTCAGATTGTGTATAGTCTATTCCTTTGTTAGATCCTAAACAGCTTCAGGTAGAAGCTCGTAAATTGGGAACAAAATATTTACATCTGGGTTGTGTCAGGGTAGGAATCAGTGCTATCACTCATAAAGGGTTAGATACATATGTTTTAGCCACTGTGACAGACCTCACTCATAACAAATACACTGATTCAATAATTGGAGGTACAGTTGCACCTTTTTCTAATGGTCCTGTTTGGTTCGACTGCTATGCAAAATCTCCCATCTATGTCTTTGATGAAACGATAGTAGATATCTTACAACTCCAAATCCAAACCTCAAGGTTTGATATGAGGAGAAAATAAATAACATTTCCATTTAGACCAGAGGGTGTTTCAGACACACCAACACTCTATACCCTGTTGTTCTTCATGCGCCTAGCAGATATTCTAAAACTAGTGTCGTTGTTCTTAATGATCCTAAAAATCAGAAAGTAGAACACTAGGCCATAAAATGGGAAGACCTCACTTTTCCTGAACATTGGGTCGTTCCTCATCCCAAGCCAATTTTTGCAAGAAATATTACTTCTGCCCAGATTAGTGAAAGTCAATCCTCAGCCACTCTTTCATTTCCCCAAATATCCACCATAGACAGACGCTGGATTGAAGAAGCTTGTAAAAAATCTCCTATGTACAGAAATCCTGGATTTGTAGATACTGCATGTTCTAGTCTTGTTTCCGCATGTAAGCATATTGCTTTATTCGAGTTTGCACAGTTAGTAAATTTCCAGTCCCTTGAAGTCTCATGTCCTCAATGCCAAACTCTTGTCAATCTCAGTCATCTTGCCTACCTGGTTATCCATGAGAACCATAATCTAAGGACAGGAGAAGCTCCAGCCTCTACCTCGGTAAAACCTTGTCCAAATCCAAAATGTTCTGACATACCTTTCCCACATGAGTCAGATCATGTTCTCATGATGCATGAAGTGCCAAATCTTGAAGGCGAATATCCAAGACTGACATAAATTTTTAGTAACATGAGGCCCCATAATATGCCAAGATATGGATTGGGATATCTTGAGCAAAAGAATAATTTGATTCCAAAATGTAGATTCAGAGATCTGCCTGCTGACTGCAAAAAACCATCAGTCATGGAGATACATAAATTCTTCACACTCATGGATGGATGTCCAAAACACAAAATCCCAGCTCAATGGATGAAGCAAATGCTCAACTGGGATATATACACAAATCCTAAGGCTGATTCTTTTGGCCTAACACATTCTTGTGAAGAAAAGATCAGACTATCTAAGCAATGGAAAGAATACATGGAAAGAAAGAATATCAAGATATCTTTCCATTCCTGGAAGAAAGCCAAGGATTCTGAAACAGTTCTAATGACTGATTCTACTGCATCATCCTCATCTCATTCATGGTCAACATTAGACGGTAGTAGGATTGAGACAACTAATACTTTTCCCCCTTTCAAAAGCATTATCTTAGGGGAAGCACAGAATACAGCCAAAGCTATTCCTTTAGTTCTAAAATATGACTCTGCACTTGGTATTGATGGTAGAATCCAGAAGGCTAGTGAGCAACTAAACTAGACAAACACAGCCATTACTAGATTAGAAATAAATGTTTCAAAGTCAAATGTTGTGAAGGAACAGCTAGATAGAGTACAAGTCTCAGTGAATGATGTAAATAATGTTTTTAATTCTGTACAGTATGATTCTTCTTTGCTTAAAGCATATTCTAGAGAATCTTTGAATAAGATTGAAGAAGTGGAAAATTGTATAATGTCTGAATCTGTTTCCACTAGAAGTCTTATTACAAATCTGTCTCAGAAATTTGATAAGTTAAATCCAAACAAGATAGATAAGCATGTCCCAGCTTCTTATCTTCAGAGAAGGAAGAGTGTACATATTCAAAGTCCTGTTGATAAATTCCCTCATCTTTTCCCAAAAGAAGCCGACCAGACTTCACATAAGCCCTCAGAAAAGGAGTCCTCAGAAGAACATATTAACATTGCCAGTTCATTCCAAGAACCTGAGTCTGAAACCCAGGTATTCCCTTTTTATGAACCACTAGAGAGTCAGTTTACCAAATATTCACCTCGAGATTTAAATGGAATGGGTGGTAAATTGCCTGAGACACATTAGTTCTATCCAAACAGCCATAAGGAATGGAATGTAGATAACCTTAGTATGGGATAGATCAGACAATTGCTTGATCAGATGATGGCTGAATACAAGTTAATGTGTGTTGGTGGTAAATCAGAAGTTGAATCTTATAAAACATTGATTCAATGTTTTACTGGCACACTGGCTAGATGGTGGGAATTGGAATCTTCTCTAGCATTGATTGAGAAAATGGAGAAAGAAGTTTTAAAATATGAAAATGGTGATGTTGAGTTTCATCCTGATGGAACTCCAATAAATAATATGATTGGAGCAGTGACTTCCATGATCATGAAACACTGGTGTGGAACAGAGACAATTGTCTCTGACAAAAATGAAATATATATTGAATACAATCCGGTTTCTATCACTACTCCCCACCAAATCATGATTGTAGTTAATTACTCTGATATCAATTTAAGTAGAGTACTGCTAGTTCGATTCTATAGATAATAATGGGCTTCCAGCTTCACTACTTAGGGTCCTGCGAATGATTATTTTGGAGGAGATGGGTATTTATATTGGAGGAGATTATTTTAGTTGGATATCAGTTATGCAGTGCACCAGTTAATCATTGTGCTAATGTACATTAATTTAATAAAGTGTTTTTAATGTATTATTAATTTAATAATATTTTATTTTTAATTATATATTTTAAAATTTAATTAATATTTTTTAAATTAAGATTCTAAAAATGTATAAATAAGATAAGATAAAGATTTACTTCACAATAAAATATTTCAACATTTGAAGAGGATTAATTTACAAGTTTTTAGCAATTTGAAAAAGCAATTGTATAGCAAATCTTTACAGTAGAGTGAATCTATGTAATAGATCTATCCAATAATTTCACATGTTGTATAACTATTGTCTTTTCTTTCTTTGTAGGTCATGCTTTCTATATAGGCTGTATAACTCAGTGTGAGGTGATTTTATAATTGTGTAATTGTTGTTTTATCATTTTATGGACTTTTCTTCTTTATTGTAAGCTTAGAATAAGCAACAAAAACTTGATTTTGAAGGAGAAATTAAGTGTGTGTGTGAAATAATTTTATGCTTATGATATTTATATTTTCAATGATTGTGTGATTGATGTTGTGATTTGAAATTTTGACATTACTTTAAGTTCAACAATTTATTAATTTAATTAAGATCATAAGGATGACAATCACCAAAGTTTGTAGATCTTGTACATGGTAATATAATTTATGTCTGATTGAGATCCTCAAAGTTTTGCAACAACCAATCAATTGCCAAAAACAAAGGCCATTTTCTCAACTACAACATCCTTCTAGAGTTTAATATCCTTATTATCCTTTGCCTCCCTAACAATTATCATATCATCATTAGTAATAGATAAAGCAAAACTATACAAAAATTAGGTGGAGTATACATTTCTAGTTGTCTTCTTTTATGAACCAATCTTCTCAATATTGGAGTATGAGATTCTTCTTCTTCTTATTCATGTTCTTTAAATTTCAAGTTTGAAATCCTATTGCAACAACTAGAAATAGTTCTTCAAATTGTTAATTAATTTAAAAATTTATTTGCTACGACAAATATCGAATAAATCACATTGCAACCTTCACAAATAAAACTGCAGAAAATAATAGCACTGGAAACTGAGAAAATTCTAGCACATACACATAAAAATTGACAATTATTTTTGGACAAAATTCCCCGGAAAAAACCAACTTGGGAAAACTGGTGCAAAAACTAAGGGTTTTAATTATATTTAGCATTGAAATAACCTGAGTACAATCTGGATGTCGAAAACTGGAAATCCTACAAAGAAAATATTGGAAAATTTTTCTCGAGAAAAATTACCATCACTCTGAGCAATTCCAATATTTTCTCTATAGGATATTAAGCAATTCCAATCCTACAGAGAAAATATTGGAAAATTTTTCTCGAGAAAAATTACCATCACTCTGAGCAATTCTGACACTTAACTGTCGTTGAAAAGCTAGTCGTCCAATTGGGCTTGCACAGAATTTGCATCACATTGGACCTGCCTGCCATATGTGCTGCCTGAATTGACTGCTAATCTAATCGGCTAGCCTGCTGCTGACTAGGAAAACGCTTCTCTGACACTCTAGAACCCCTTCCCAACCTCTGGAACTGAAGACGTCTTCTCCTCAGCAAAAATTGAACTGCACTTTGAGGTTTTGCATTGCCTCTATGCAACCTTCTAAAGAAAATATCGACCTCTCTGCAAAGTAATCACCAAAACTAGAAAATATTCCTCTGGCTTCACTGCCCCTGCCCCTCTCTATCTATGCTTCCCTTCTGAAGCTCAAACTGTTTCGACAACTGACTCATGCTCTCTAGAAAATCGAACTCTCCAAGGAAATCGATTTCTTGTGCATGTTCTTCATCTACCCATCGACTTATTATTATAATCTTTTGTTGGACTAACGTCCAAGATTAAAACTTAATCAAGAACCAAGATCATATCAGAGTCGATATATGTTAGTTTCTAGATGATTCACACCTTATCTCAATTAATTATGATTAATTAACAACTTTTCCTAAATTTAGACTTATGAAATATTAAAAAATAGGCTAATAATCTAATTGAGACACTTTTAGGTGGATTTTCCATAAACGATTTTTGGGTTATGGAGAACTCTTATGTTTTAGCCTTTCCACAAATTTTTGTGACTAGAACACCTTCGATGTTACAAAAACTAACACTCTCTCTTAGCGAGGAAGGTGTTATAGTGCTGCACCATTGCTACAACACCCTATCTTTGTATCACCCTCTGTCACGATGTTGTTATTTGACCACTATGATTGTCTTCCATTTCCCACCAACCATTGTGATGTTGCATCTGTGCTTGCTATGTTGTTTCCAACTCTGCATTTGCATTGCAACTCCTTCTCAGTTGTTGTTGTTGAAATTGCAACTATTGCAACTGATAAGCATCCTAAATACTTAATCATTTCTGTCTGCTAAATCTATCTCCTGGGTCTTGAATGCTACTAGTACCTACATTGTATACTGAAGAATCTGTGCTACTGCTCACTCTGCACTGTTATCAACACTGCATTGCACTCCTCAACACGTGATTGCTAGTAGTCTGCAACTATCACTCGGGTAACTAATTACATCAATAACACTAATCCATCCTACTACTGAATACTGTGGGCCCCTATAGTAGGTTAATGATCCATGAGGAGAACACCTCAATGGACTATACCCATCTCTGCAACTTGGGGACTATAACTCCATATTTCCCCACCTCTCTCTTGGAGGTATAGCTGTGAACATAGCAAACTCTTCCTCCAGCTTGGTGTTGGGCCTCTAAATTAGACACAAAATAAGGCCCATCTAACCTTTCTTAAGCCCATCTACCTTCCTTATGCACATATATATATATATATATATATATATATATATATATATATATATTAAATCTCTCCTTCTGCACTTAATAATTTTTCTTATGCTTCAATATTTTCTTAGGAAGGTTTAAGGGTAATTGCATATTTGTACCTAATATTGGTTATTTTTGTAGAATATTCTGAGAATATTTGGTAGATTATGGAGATTTTGAGAAGGAGATTATTTAGGGACTTTCTTGCTACCACTGGAAGATCAATATTGGAGAATAAGTGAGCACAATATCAGGAAATTAGGGATAAATATTGGAGAGATTCAAGGGGGTTTTCCACCCTTAACTCTCAAAGGAAGCCAAAGGATCCTCATGAGATCCCCTCCAACAATTCAAATTCCAGAGGCAACCAAGCGACTCAAGACCAAGTGCACTCAAGCCATACTTCACTTGGAGTCAAGTGGACTCATTACCTATTTTTTAGGGAGTTGTTGGTAGTTTCCCTTGAGGATAAATAAAGCTAATCAAGAGCTAATTAGGGTCGATTTCCACTCCATTATAGTTGATTTGATTCCATTCAGAACTTTTGTTGCAAGCTATTAGGCTTTTATTGTTTAAGACCTTCGGGATGTAATAAGACCATATAATGCAATGAGTATTCAGATGAATTTCTATTGATCTAGTTCCAGAGAGCTAGGCTCATGGGTTAGGGCCCAACCCATGTGCCTCAACTTATCAATTGTTTCCATTCTTTTATTTCATGTCATTTAGCCAATTTTTCTTCTAAGCATTTAGCTATTTTTTTGGTATTTTTATTGATGTTTTAGTTTCTTCCCGTTATCTTTTGTTGTAGATCAAATCTACTTATCTACGCTGTAGAATAGCTGATAAATTCGATAAAGTTGTCAGGAATTCTTCCCCTCTCATCTCTTTCAATAGAGTTCGAGCAGGGTAGACCTTCCCACAGGCTATGCAGTACCAGTTTCAATCTTTCTTTCCATTGTTTTTATCATGCATTTCATATGTATTTCACGCATAAATTCATAGGGTTGATCGCAGGACGTATTGTTAAAGCCCCAGAGCAGCTCCATGGTGCTTCTTCACTTAATTTTCCATCTCTTTATCCGCTCCCAAACACCTCTGTTACATTCTATTCCTACATTTTCTCTTATCGTTGCTACCGCCCCTTTTTATTCACAAAACGCTTGAAAACCTCTAAAAGTCGACCTCCGCCTTTGCTCCTCGAATCTCCCATCATTGTACATCGCAATCAAATTTCGCATTGTTTACCCTTTTCCTTTAACTTACCGCTCACTTTCTCCGACTCCGATATTGAGAAATCACACTTCTCAACTTTCACATTTTTCCATGAAGAGTTACCACTCCCCTTTGCCAGTTGCGATTTTGCGATATCGCATATCGCAAACTGTAGTTATTTCCAAATTGCAAATCGCAAATCAAACCTTTCACCTTTTTTCCTTTACACTTACCACTTTTTTTCGCCGATTGCGATATTGCGAAATCGCAAATTGCACCATTTACCCTCTTCTTTTAAGACTTATCGCTTCAATTCGTCGATTGTGATATTGCGATCGCACAATGCCGTCGGTCCCACTGCCACGTCACCTATTAAAAATCACACGTTGTAACATTTAGCCTCTTTTTTAAAACTTACCGGCCTGATCTGCCGATTGCAATATTATGATCGCGCTCTGTTGCCGGTCCCACCACCACGTCACACGTCGCACATCGCACTTCGCATCGTTTAGTTGGTTTTCGTTACACTTATTGCTTGTTTCCACTGATTGTGATATCACATATCACAACTTTTTCCTCCATCGCATCTCCACCATTGCACTTTTCAATTCATTCCGCTCCATAGCCCTTTTATGTGCTATAATAAGGTTTTATAAGGTTTAACCCTGCTCTTTCCACTTCTAAGCCTTGTCTCATGCGTTAAGCCCTCCATTAGCCACTTTAGTCGTTTTCTTTCCTCCAAGCTGCAAATCAACATATTTTCATTAGAATTAAGTCATGGATAGCTTAGTTGCATGGATAGAATCATGGTAGATAGACCAAAGGATAAATAGAGTGCATTTAACCATTTGGCCAAGTTAAGTGTGGTTTAGAATTAGTTTCCTTTCTACCATTTATTTTAAGCAAGTTAAATTAGTTTCCTTTCTATCATTTCTTTCCTACAAATTAAATTAGTTTCACTCCTATCATTTATTTTCAGCAATTTAGTTTATTTTTCCTTTCTGTCATTTCCTTCCAGCAATTTACTTTTCAATTCTTATCATAGTTTAAGAGATAACACCCTTTCGTAAAGCAGAAGAGGATGACATGAACATAATGCATTTGTTGTGTATATAGCATTGTCACCTCCAAGTTTTTACTAACCCTTGGTTGATAAAGTAAAGTAGGGCAGCCCCTGGGAGTTGCAGCACTCTTGGTGCAATACCAGGGCTCACCACTTTTTGGCAACGTTGCCGGGGAGGTGTCTAGTAGATGCTTTTATTTTGTTTTTAGAATTATTTTCTGCTTTCCTTTATTTTCATGCCATTTCAGAAATGTTGAAACATACAAAAAAATCTAATTTTCATGCGTCATAGGAGTAGGGATACTCGGATTTTTTTTTTAAATACTTCGCCAATACCAACCCCCCACTTGACCGCGTGGTGTAGTAAGAACCACATCACCATACACTTTTGAAGCTAGAAGAGCTGGATGGATATGATGACAATGAATAAGATCTTATTGGGTTTCCCATTCAAGATATGGACATCAGTGTACATACAAAGAACATCCCTCCATCTTTCCTTCCCAACTTCCATGGTATGAGGACAGAGGATCCAGAAACATTTCTCTTTGAATTTGAGATACTTTGTAGGTATTATGGCTACTTATCACACACTCAAAAACTGAGATTTTTTCCTGCAACATTGAAGGATAGAGCTCTTAAATGGTTCATGAGTCTAGGTACTAATTTAATAAGATCATGGAATGATATGAAAAAGATATTTTAGAAAAGTACAAAGATCTTGATCTTAGAGAATAAATTTTTAGAATGAAACGAGAAGAAGATAAGAGCCTTGAGGATCTAATAGAGAGGTTCATGTGTAATGTTAAGAGGGAAAATTTTCATCATTTAGGATTTGACACACTAAAAACCCTCTTACTTAGAACAATTAGGGATGAGTGGATTGATCTCCTTAATATCATGAGCAAAGGAGATGTATATCAATTGTCATTTGAAGAAATAAAGGGGTTTATATGTTTAGGGTTTAGGGGGTCAAATGGGTTAGGGGTTTTGGGGTTTAGAGGCTTAAATGGGTTAGGGGTTAACGGGTTAGGGGTAGGGGTTAAAGGTTTAGAGGTTTAGGGTTTAGGGGCTTAAATGGGTTAGGGGTTAGGAATTAGGGTTTAAGGGGTCAAGGGTTAAGGGGTTAGAGGTTTAGGTGTTTAAGGGGTTGAATGGGTTATGGGTTGGGAATTAGGGTTTAAGGGGTTATAGGTTTAGGATTTAGGGGGTTAAATGGGTTAGGGTTGGTTTAGAGGTTTAGAGGGTTAGGGGATTTATCAGTTAAGGATTTTAGGTGTTAGAAGTTACAAGTTGATGGGGTTAAATGGGTTAGGTTTTTAGAGGTTTATGGTGTTGAATTGGTTAGGGGTTGGGAATTAGGGTTTAAGGGGTTAGGGGTTAAGGGTTTAGAGGTTTAGGGTTTAGGGGGTTAAATGGGTTACAAGTTTAGAGGTTTAGGGGGTTAGGGGATTTAGTAGTGAAGGATTTTAGGTGTTAGGGGTTAGGGTTTTGGGGGTTAAATGGAATCCACACTTCAATGGGTTAGGTTTTTAGGGGTTTAGGGTGTTGAATTGGTTAGGGGTTGGGAATTAAGGTTTAAGGGGTTAGGGGTTAAGGGTTTAGGGGTTAGGAATTAGGGTTTAAGGGGTCAAGGGTTAAGGGGTTAGAGGTTTAGGTGTTTAAGGGGTTGAATGGGTTATGGGTTGGGAATTAGGGTTTAAGGGGTTATAGGTTTAGGGTTTAGGGGGTTAAATGGGTTGGGGTTGGTTTAGAGGTTTAGGGGGTTAGGGGATTTAGCAGTTAAGGATTTTAGGGGTTAGAAGTTAGGGGTTAATGGGGTTAAATGGGTTAGGTTTTTAGGGGTTTAGGGTGTTGAATTGGTTAGGGATTGGGAATTAGGGTTTAAGGGGTTAGGGGTTAAGGGTTTATAGGTTTAAGTTTTAGGGGGTTAAATGGGTTACAGGTTTAGAGGTTTAGGGGGTTAGGGGATTTAGTAGTGAAGGATTTTACGGGTTAGGGGTTAGGGTTTTGGGGGTTAAATGGAATCCACACTTAAATGGGTTAGGTTTTTAGGGGTTTAGGGTGTTGAATTGGTTAGGGGTTGGGAATTAGGGTTTAAGGGGTTAGGGGTTAGGAATTAGGGTTTAAGGGGTCAAGGGTTATGGATTTGGAATTAGGGTTTAAGGGGTTAGGGGTTTAATGTTTAGGGGGTTAAATGGGTTGGGGTTGGTTTAGAGGTTTAGGGGGTTAAGGGATTTAGCAGTTAAGGATTTTAGGGGTTAGGAGTTAGGGGTTTTGGGGTTTAGGGGCTTAAATGGGTTAGGGGTAGGGGTTAAGGGTTTAGAGGTTTAGGGTTTATGGGTTAAATGGTTTAGGGGTTTAGAGGTTTAGTGGGGGTAAATGGGTTAGGGGTTAATGGTTTATAGGTTTAGGGTTTAGGGGGTTAAGGGTTATGATAGAAAAGCAAATTAGGTTCAAAGTCTAGATTGGGTTGAGAATTAGGGTTTAAGGGGTTGAAGTTCAGGTTTAGAGGTTTGAGTTTGAGGATTAAATGGGTTACAGGTTTAGAGTTTAGGGGTTAGGATTTAGCGTTGAATGATTTTAAGGGTTGAGGGTTAGGGTTTTGGGGGTTAAATGGAATCCACACTTAAATGAGTTAGGTTTTTAGGGGTTTAGGGTGTTGAATTGGTTAGGGGTTTTGGGTTCAGCTTTAATGATTGAGGTTGAAGTTGAAGTGAGGATTTCTAGGTTTAAAGGATTTAGATTTGGGGTTAGAGAGAGGAGTTGAGGTAATGGGTTAGGATTATGGGTTCAGGTTTAGGGTTTAGGGGGTTAAGGGTTTAGGGGTTAGGAATTAGGGTTTAAGGGGTCAAGGGTTATGGGTTGGGAATTAGGGTTTAAGGGGTTATGGGTTAAGGGTTTAGAGTTTTAGGGTTTAGGGGGTTAAATGGGTTACAGGCTTAGAGGTTTAGGGGGTTAGGGGATTTAACAGTGAAGGATTTTAGGGGTTAGGGGTTAGGGTTTTGGGGGTTAAATGGAATCCACACTTAAATGGGTTAGGGGTTTAGGGTGTTGAATTGGTTAGGGGTTTTGGGGTTTAGGGGCTTAAATGGGTTAGGGGTAGGGTTAAAGGTTTAGAGTTTTAGGGTTTAGGGGTTAAATGGGTTAGTGGTTTAGAGGTTTAGTGGGGGTAAATGGGTTAGGGGTTAAGGGTTTAGATGTTTAGGGTTTATGGGGTTAAGGGTTTAGGGGTTAGGAATTAGGGTTTAAGGGGTCAAGGGTTATGAGTTGGGAATTAGGGATTAAGGGGTTATAGGTTTAGGGTTTAGAGGATTAAATGGGTTAGGGTTGGTTTAGAGGTTTAGGGAGTTAGGGGATTTAGCAGTTAAGGATTTTAGGGGTTAGGAGTTAGGGGTTAATGGGGTTAAATGGTTTAGGTTTTTAGGGGTTTAGGGTGTTGAATTGGGTAGGGGTTTGGAATTATGGTTTAAGGGGTTAAGGGTTAAGGGTTTAGAGGTTTAGGGTTTAGGGGGTTAAATGGGTTATAGGTTTAGAGGTTTAGGGGGTTAGGGGATTTAACAGTGAAGGATTTTAGGGGTTAGGGGTTAGGGTTTTGGGGGTTAAATGGAATCCACACTTTAGGAATTTTCTCTCCTCCCCATCTACAACTCTAAATTCATTACCAAAAATACAATCCACACTTATACACTTAGTTTTCTGCAATAACATAATTCTCCAATCCCAACACTTCTGCTTGGAATGTCACTCTTAACATTCCTTTCCTTTTCGGATAATATTCTTTATCCCCTTACATCCATACCTAGGAAAATAGACTTCATTTCAATTTAATCTTGTGAAACTAAAGTGGAAGATAAGAGGAACCATTCCAAGAAGGGCATCTCACTCAATGTTCAAATAATATTGTTTATCCCCTTACATCCATACCTAGGAAAATAGACTTCCTTCCAAGTTAATCGTGTGAAACTGAAGTGGATGATAAAGTGACCCATTCCAAGAAGCTCATCTCACTTCAAAAAGTTCTTGAGATTTCCAAGAATTTATAACGAGATTAAGGTGCTATGCATTGTCTCCTTTATCACCTCATTGCATTTAGTCAATTGTTTTTTAAATTTAAAGTTATTCATTAATTTCAAAAAAAATATTATATATATATAGTTGTTTTTATTTTGATTTATGTTTTAGAATTTTATTTTATTTATTAATACATCAAATAGTTTTATATAAAATATTTTTAGTTTTTTATATAATATTGATATTACAAAATATTGTAACAAATTTTATTTAATTAAATCTTCATGTATTTTTTATCATCAATAATAATAAAATAATTTAAAATAAAATTATAATTTTATTATTTTTTATCATTTTTTAATTTTAATAAAGTACTATTAAAATTATATAAAGTACCAATTCTAAAGTACCGAGAGTTTTATATAAAATAAAGTACCAATTCTAACAACTTAATAATTTTGGCATTTTATTATAGGAATAAAACTCTTGGATGAGAGTTGAAAAAACTCTCGAACGAGAATTGAAAAAAACTCTCGGACGAGAGTTGAGTTTTTTTAACTCTCATCCGAAAGTGTTCCCGAGAGTTTCCATTAATAAAGCTCTCGGACAAGAAAATGCATAACTCTCGTCCAAGAGAATTTTAACTCCAGTTAAACCCAATAAAACTCTCGGGCGAAATATTTAAAATCTCTCGGACGAGAGTTTTTAAAACTCTCGATTGAGAAATAGAGTTGACTATTTTCTCGGACGAGAAATTAAAAATTTCTCCCAAATTATAACCGTCCACCAAAAAGTGTTTCCCAACTTCGCGATTTCAGTGAAACATGCAAGCACATCTCAAGAGGAAGGGAAAGAGTACGTAAGTCAGCATCAACATTGGTAAGGCAATATGAACTTGGAAATTTGCTTGAAAATTTTAAAACAGGAATTCTTAGCAATCTAAGTGAACAAGTAGAAATTTTAATAATGTAAAATGAACAAAAAGAAGATGTTGATATTTTTCTTATCCATGTGAAATCATATGCTACTAAATTTTGTTCATCATTCCCAAGTTTAAAGAAGTTTACTAGGAAGACGATGGAGCAAGGCAATCAACAAAGAATTTATGTTATGTAGCTCCAAGGAGACCCTGGCAGCCTAGTCAACTTGATATGATACAAGTACCCACTTCAAAATTTCAAGCTTATTCACATCCATCTCAAACTACTTGGGACACACTCCCTGCTGCGCAACCTTGGTCATCTCAACCCCAAAACCAATCTTGGAAACATGGTTGGAAATGTACTTATTTGGAAAATCCTCAACATCCTCAATATTTCCCTGAATATCCTCCATACCTGACTCCATGCTATCCCTACCATCCACCTCCACCGCAACCACAGCCTCAACCGCATCCATCTCATATATCCACCCCCACTCAACTACCTGTACCACCATTTCCAAACCCATACAATGAAGTATCTCAGCTCACTTACAATGTTGAGGTACAACACTACTAAACATATCCTCTTGATCTAAATGGTCTGCATCTTAGTTCAAGAAAGGTATTGCAAAGAAGAGATTTTATTAATGTCGTTGAAGGACAACATCAAGAAGAAGAAGATCCAAATGAGGAGATCAAAAGATCGAGGTTTGCACTTGATGAAGAGCAGAAATCAGAATTAGATGTTGAGAAAGTTCCCTCATGTTTACCAGCATTTCCTCCATGTCTTCAAGAGAACAGTCAGTAAAAAGAGGAAGATTAGACTACCATATTAAAAGAGGACATCCAAGGTGATCCAACTTAGCAAGTGAACCAGGGGCATCACAACTATATTGACATATGGTTCCAAACAGTCATTAAGTTGCAACAACACACTCTTCTCCAATAGTACTTGATACAATCTTAGTCAAATAAATTCATCTCTCATATTCAGGTACATGTCAAAGCATGTATTCCAAGTGTGCACATGATTTTATCTGTCATCTTGATGTGTACATGGCTCCATTGGAAGTATTCCTATACTTGAAAAATGTTTTTTTTTTTCAAGTAGAGTAGGAAATTGAAAAAGAAAAAAGAATAAAAGGGAAAGAATAAAATATCAAGTGAAAACCTCTTTTGAGGCGTCTGAGATTGGCCCACTGATTGAAAACTTCCATGAGGCAATCACTAGGTTGGGAAAAAAAAGAGAAAAATAAAATATCCTAGGTGAAAACCTACTTTAAGACACCTAGGTAGACCTACTAGTGGAAAACCTCATTGAGGCAGCTAATATACATATATATATATATATATATATATATATATATATATATATATATATATATATATATATATATATATATATATATATATGTGTATGTGTGTGTGTATATGTATATGTATATATATATAGTGTCTGGTTATATCTATTTATTTTTATGAAAAAATAACAAGTTGGCACAAAAAGAAAATTTGGTCAACACTTTAGTCAAAGGTAGTCACACTTGGACTTTCTCCTCCTATGCTCAGAAGCTCCAAAAGGACCTCAAGCAGATCGCCACATGCAACTGCAGTAGCAGCTTCAGCAGCAGCTTCAATATCACCTGCAAAAACAAATTAATGGTAAGGCCAAGTATGCAATCATATAACCCTTTCTTTGAATCTATTTTAGCTTAAGAAAACATTACAAACTATGAGAAGGAATTTTTTTTATATAGCCAAAATCAATAGTAGAGCAACCTCAGCCTTATCTAGCAACTAGCGTCACTTTTTCCACCAAGAAAAGGAGCAAGACAAAAGTAAAAAGGACTTGAGAAAGTAGGCAATAAGCAGTTCATTCTAATAGAAGACAAGGAGTGCCAAGGGATAACCAAGTGTGAACTCAGTTCACAGAAAAAATAACTGTGAGTTTACTTTGCATGCAATATATATATATATATATAAAGAAAAAAAATAGAGAATAAAAAAAAAAAAATTCAAATAAACGGTGGATTCACCACCTCTTGGCATGCAAAACAAATTTGATTAAGGCATTTGAGGACCTACATGAAGCACCTACAAGAAGAAATGTAAGAAGAATAGCAAGAATATTAGTAGGAGGAGCAGTGCATGGGCCAAAAAACATAAAATGAAATAAGCCAGCATGTAGGAAAAACCATAAGGCAGGGAGGATGAATAGGTTGCTCAAAGGATGAGCAACACTTTCTGTGGGGGGTGATGATGGGCCTCTAAATTAGACATAAAATAAGGCCCATATAACCTTTATTAATCCCATCTACCTTCCTTGTGCACATGAATATATATATTAAGTCTTTCCTTCTGCACTTAATAATGTTTTCTTATGCTTCAATATTTTCTTAGGAAGGTTTAAAGGTAATTGCATATTTGTGCCTAATATTGGTTATTCTTGTAGAATATTGTGAGAATATTTGGTAGATTATGCAGATTTGGAGAAGGAGATGATTTAGGGACTTGGTCCTTGCCACTTGAAGATCAAGATTGGAGAATAAATGAGCACAATATCAGGAAATTAGGGAGAAATATTGGAGAGATTCAAGGGGGTTTTCCACCCTCCTTAACTCTCAAAGACAGCCAAATGATCCTCATGATATCCCCTCCAACAATTCGAATTCCAGAGGCAACCAAATGACTTAAGACCAAGTGCACTCAAGCCATACTTCACTTGGAGTCAAGTGGACTCATTACCTATTTTTTAGGGATTTTTTGGTAGTTTCCCTTGAGGATAAATAAAGCTAATCAAGAGCTAATTAAGGTCGATTTCCACTCCATTCTAGTCGATTTGATTACATTCAGAAATTTTGCTGCAAGCTATTAGGCTTTTTTTGTTTAAGACCTTCGAGATGTAATAAGACCATATAATGCAATGAGTATTCAGATGAATTTCTATTGATCTAGTTCCAGAGGGTTGGGCTCGTGGATTAGGGCCCAACCCATGTGCCTTAGCTTCTTTGTTGTTTCCATTCTTTTCTTTCATGTCATTTAGCTGGTTTTTCTTCTGAGAATTTAGCTAGTTTGCTGATATTTTTATTGATGTTTTAGTTGCTTCCTGTTGTCTTTTTCTATAGATCTAATCTTCTTATCTACGTAGTAGAATAGTTGATAAACTTCATAAACTTGTGAGCGAGTCTTCCCCTCTCATCTCTATCAATAGAGTTCGAGTAGGGTAGACCTTCCCACAGGCCAAAAATTGCTTTCTGTTTGAGTTTAGGTAGAGTTGCAGTACTAGTTTCAGTCTTTCTTTCCATTGTTTTTATCACGCATTTCATATGTATTTCATCCATAAATTCGCAGGGTTGATCACAGGATGTATTGTTAAAGCCCCAAAGAAGCTCCGTGGTGCTTCTCCACTTCATTTTCCATCTCTGTATCCGCTCCCAAACACCTCTGTTTCGTTCTATTCCTACCTTTTCTCTTATTGCAGCTACCACCCCTTTTTGTTCACAAAACGCTTGAAAACCTTTGAAAGTCGACCTCAACCTTTTCTCCTCGTATCTCCTGCCATCATACATCACAATCACATTTCTCATTGTTTACCCTTTTCCTTTAACTTACTGCTCGCTTTCGCCGATTGCAATATTCCAAAATCACAAATCGTACTTCGCAACTTTCACCTTTTTCCTTGAAGACTTACCACTCCCCTTTGCCGGTTGCGATATTGCGATATCGCATATCGCAAACCGTTGTTCTTACCAAATCAAAAATTGCAAATCGAACCTTTCACCTTTTTCCCTTTACACTTACTGCTTGTTTTTTTTTATTGCGATATTACAAAATCACAAATCACACCATTTATCCTCTTTTTTTAAGACTTAACGCTCTGATCCATTGATTGTGATATTGTGATCGCGCTCCGCCATTGGTCCCACCGCCACATCACCCATTGAAAATCGTGTGTCACAACGTTTACCCTCTTCTTTTAAGACTTACCTCTTCGATCAGCCGATTGCGATATTGCGATCGCGCTCCGCCACCAGTCCCACTGCCATGTCACCCATCCTCAATCACGTGTCGCAACATTTACCCTCTTCTTTTAAGACTTATCGCTCCGATCTGCCGATTGCGATATTGCGATCATGCTCCACCGACGGTCCCACCACCACATCACCCGTTTCACATCGCACTTCACACTGTTTATTTGGTTTTCATTATAGTTACCGCTTGCTTCCATCGATTGCAATATCGCATATCGCAACTTTTTCCTCCATCGCATCTCCGCCATCGCAATTTTCAATTCATTCTACTCCAGAGCCCTTTTCTATGCTATAATAAGGTTTAACCCCACTCTTTCCACCTCTAAGCCTTGTGTCATGCGTTAAGCCCTCCATTAGCCACTTTAGTTCTTTTCTTTCCTCCAAGCTGCAAATCAACACATTTTCAATTAGAATTAAGTCATGGATAACCCAGTTGCATGGATAGAAGCATGGTAGATATACCATCGGATAAATAGAGTGCATTTAGCCGTTTGGCCAGGTTAAGTGTGGTTTAGAATTAGTTTCCTTTCTGCCATTTATTTTCAGCAAGTTAAATTAGTTTCCTCTCTGTCATTTCTTTCCTGCAAATTAAATTAGTTTCATTCTTGTTCTTTTCAGACATTTAGTTTAGTTTTCCTTTCTGTCATTTCCTTCCAGTAATTTAATTTTCAATTCTTATCATAGTTTAAGAAATAGCACCCTTTCGTAAAGCAGAAGAGGATGACATGAACAGAATGCATCTACTGTGTATATAGCACCTTTACCTCCAAGTTTGTACGAACCTCGGGTTGATAAAGTAAAGTAGGGCAACCCTTGGGAGTTGTAGCACTCTTGGTGCAATACCAGGGCTCACCACCTGGAGGACAACTTTTCCATCTCAGTAGGTGTTGTCATTTGTTCTTGTTTTTTCTACTTGTCCTTCTTCCTGAGAGGAAATTACGTACTGCAGTGGTTCAACTCACCACACTTGAATCATTTGAACTTCAACAAATCCTTCTTATTCTTATTCACCTGTCCTTGACTGACATCCTTTGATGCTAAGGCTACATTCTCTTCCTCACTCTTCGGTCCCTTGTTGTTGTTGCCACTGACGGTACTCTTTAATAGAGCTTACCTCAACTCCTCATGTTGTAGATCAGACCACATCCTGTCCCATTTGGGAAATGTGTCTCTGCCCAAGATACTTTGGACAAACACTTTCTTCTCCTATGAGACAATTTTTAGTGCCAAATGTACAAGCTCTGTGGGTTGGGGTGTTTCCCCAATGACTGCAAGTTGGTCTCAGACCTCCTGAATTCTAGTGAGAAAGACATTTATGCTCTTACCCTTCTGCATCCTAATGCTCCTCAGCTTTTCTTGAAGGAACATATTCCTCTGCTTGGAAGTACTCTGGTATAGCTCAGAGAGAGAATCCCACATTTCCTTAGTCGTCCCATTGTCTGCCACATGTGAGACTATATGATCTCAAACTCCGTCCAAGATCAACTGCTTCACCTTTGCCATTTCCTTTTTGTAATCCTTTAGCCGATCAGGGGCTTGGGGAATTTCCACCACACTTTCTGCATAGGATTTTAGGACATTTTCATCTAGTAGGAAAGACATCTTGTCCTTCCAGATGACATAGTTGGAGGCTCCCTCCAACCTATCCGGATCTCTAAGCCCAGCAGTGGCTATCTTTGAATATGATATGGAAACTCCTTCTTTCCCTCTGCTTGGCTATCAGGTCTACTACTCGCACTCCATTATAGAGTGATGAAATATTCCCATAAGTACTACCAAACTGCAACTGGAAAAAAATAGATCCTTATAACTCGAGATCCCCCGAGAAAAATTCCCCTCTACGTGTGCTATTTCTCTTCCACCCGACAAAATTTCTGCTCTAGCAAACTGATGCAAAACCATTTGTGCTCAAACAAGAAATCTGCTTAGTGAAAATAATGAGTTTTTGAAACTCTCTCTGCCTGTTGGAATCACTTTTCTAGACATATCAAAATTTTCTACAACTGCAACTGGAAAATTGAACCCCGGCCCAACTATTTGCACTATTTGGCTAGGCACTACGCAACCCTTGAAAATTTCGTCTTGCTACTCCCTATGAACAATAAATTTTTCTTCTTCCACCTCTGAGCTTCCCATTTGTCAAATTCGCTCTGATACCATGTGAAAATTTCAATTCTGAAATCCTATTGCAACAACTGGAATTAATTCTTCTAATTTTTAATTAATTTAACATTTTATCTGCTACAACAAATATTGAATAAGTTACACTACAACATTCATAAATAAATTTGGAGAAAATAATAGTGCTAGAAACTGAGAAAATTCTAACACACACACATAAAAATTGACATAATTATTTTTTGACAAATGTCCCAGGAAAAACTCAACTTGGAAAAATCGGTGCAGTAGCTAAGGGTTTTAATCATTATGAAAAAATGAAATAATCTGAGTGCAATATGGATGCCAAAAACTGGAAATCTTGCAGAGAAAATACTGACAAAAATTTCTTGAGGGAAATTACCCTCACTCCAATAAATCCCGACACTTGAATGACATGGAAAAAATAGTTGTCCAACTGGGCCTGCACAACTCTGTGTCACATTGGATCTACTCGTCACACATGTTGCCTAAATCAATTGCCAATCTAGTCGTATTTCTTGATGTTAACTAGGAAAACGCTTCTCCAACACTCTGGAATCCCTTCCCGGCCTCTAGAACTAAAGACGTCTTCTCCTCAACAAAAATCGAACAACCCTTTGAGGCTCTATGTTTCCTTTGCGAAGCCTCCTTGAGAAAATCTCAACCTCTTTGCAAAGTATTCACCGGAATTGAAATTTTTTCCTTAAGCTTCATTGTCCTTACCTCTCTTCGTCTCTGCTTTCCTTCTGAAGCTCGAACTCTTTTGGAAACTGACTGTTGCTCTCTGGAAAATCAAACTCTCTAAGGTAATCGATTTCTTGTGTATGTTCTCCATCTACCTATCGACTTCTTCTTATAATATTATGTTGGACATCCAATGACCAAGATTAAAACTTAATCAAGGGCCAAGACCATGTCGAAGTCGATTTGTGTGAGTTTCTAGATGATTCACACCTTATTTCAATTAATTCTGAATAATTAAACACATTTCCTAAGTCTAGACTTAGGAAATATAAAAATTAGTCTAATAATCTAATTGAGACACTTCTAGATGGAATTTCCATAAACGATTTATAGGTTATGGAGAAATCATGTGTTTTATCCTTTCCACAAAGTTACGAGACTAGAGCACCTTCAATGCACTATAAAACCTAACATTTTGTTGAGTCTGATTCTTCATATTTCAACTCTTCTATTATCTTTGATCAAATTTCCTTTAATAGGTATTTCTATTTGAGAACATCTTTAACCTTTGTGAATACAACATATTGATTCTGTATAGTCTTCTTAGTTACTAGGTTCCAAATTTTATAGCCTCCTAGACCATATTTATAACTAATAAAGATACACTAGCTTTATCACCCAACTTGCACTTGTTTTCCTTTGGAACATTTGCATAAACATCATGACCAATAACTTTGAGATGTTCAAGCAAGGGCTTTTCATAGGTTTTTGCCTCATGTGTAGTTTTACCAAGAAACAGTAATGAGTGATTGATTTATGGGTAACATACAATATCCATTATATCTACCCATAATTTCTATCCTAACTTAATGCCTTTGAGCATGCTTCTTTTCTTTTCCATCATTTCCTTATTCACCCTAATCCCTTTCCATTGAGGTTTGTATGGAGTAGTTTTTCTACCTTGCCATTTTATTTTTACAAAATTACTCAAATTCATTCTCGTAAAACTCTCCATCGTTATTTATCATCTACAGGTTTACATTATTCTCTGTTTGGTTCTCCATAAGAGACTTAATTTTTTAAAATTTACCAAAGACATCAAATTTCTTTTGGAGGAAATAAATCAATGTGTTCCTTGAAAAATCATCTATTAATGAAAAATAGTATGTCGATTTACCTAGTGATGGAACAAGCACAAGTTCAAACACATATTTTTTACCAACTATAATATTCCCTTTGCTCTTGTAGTACCTTTTGAGAATATATCTTAATTTTGTTTACCTTATGTGAAATTTTGACAAAATTCGAAATCTAATGTGCAATCAAATATATCTTTACCATGTAATGTTCAAAGGCCCTCTTCTCCAATATGTTCCATTTTTTTATGCCATAACATTGTCATTTCTTTGTAGATAGTAGGGGTTTTGTTGTCCTCATCTCCACACTTAGGAACAATAGAGTTGTTCCACCCACCAGTAATAGTGATTCCCACCAACTTGTATAGAACTCCATTCTAATATCCCCTCATTAACTCCATTGCTTCTCAAATCATTTCCATTTTAAACACAATATGCACACACGCATCTTACTTGCAGTTATAAATTTTCTAGCTAGCTTTCAAATGTGCAAAACCTTGGGGAGTGTTCTAATTTTTTATCCTTAAGCATCAACTTCAAATTTTATTGTTTCATGATTCTAGTTGTCATGTCATCTCTTAGGAAAATGTCACCTCCATTATACTTTTCATATTTTCAAAACCTCTCTCAATGTGAGAGTAATATGAAAAGAAGAACCCAATTCAATGAACCATACATCATGATCTAGATTTGTGCCTGAAGAAAGCAAGTATGCATCCCCTACTTCCTTTGTATAGGTCTCTGCTTTTGTGGAAGGAACATCTTTAGATCCCATCCCTTTATCAACACTTTTAGATTTATAATGCATCTTGTGATGCACAACTTTACCACATTTTCAACATTTCCTTAAGGATTTTCTTGGAGATTTAGATCTGCCCTTTCATAACCTATTTTTGTTTCATTCTTGGGAATGACCTCTTATACATAAAGCTTTTTTGGTTTGACTATCCATTTTTTTATTCCTCATTTCTTTGGATAGAAAGAATAAAACCACATCGTCAAACTTTAATGTGGTTGCATTACTTTGAATAGCTATAATCAAACCATCTCATGAATATGACAAAGAGCATAGTGAAATAGTGCACTTATCTTCATCAGAAGTTCTAATATCAACAAATGATGATTGCCTTACCACAATTCTAAATGCATTTAGATTTTTTTTCATAGTATATTTGTTATTCATCCTTGGGGCTTATAACTTCTTTCAAAGGAAAAATTTGTTTACCAATGACTGAGATTGATACACAATCCTTATCTTATTTCATAATGTTGTGGTTCTAGATTTTCCGAAAACATTCAATAATATTGAACCTAAAAGACACAACCAGATTGTACTTTTTTCCTTCCTATCCAATTTCATCTAGTCTTCTATCAACATACCCATGGGCATAATAGAAATATACACAATGACATGGTTCTTTGTCTATAATAAGGTTATCCATTTTGATCTTCCATAAAACAAAAGCTTTGCTCCATTAACTTTTCCAATCTTTATTTTAGAACTGCCCCTTTTTTATTTCAACATAAGAATCATCATCGTAGATGTCCTGCTGAAACTCGATTTATCACAAACCCTGGATAAACTAGCTCTATTAAAAAACAAGCTAAACCATCGGCAATAAAGATGTTCCCTTGAAGTCAATAAACTTGCTCTAATACCAAATTTAATTTTTAAACTATATGACATCAACTCAAAAAATATTTTCTAGTCTAACATAGGAAGACTCAAAAGTATGGGTTAATATTGGTGACTCAAAAGTATAGGTTAAGATTGGTGATGATGCCAAGTACTCAATGGTAGAAGTTGATACTATTTGCTTCTAGCTCAAGTTAGGCAACTCTTTAAATTTTAGTGTTGCTTTATTTATTTCAGATTTAAAAATAAATAAATAAATAAATAAAAATTCAGTGATAAAAGATAAAAAGAATGTAATTGAGTTTATAAGCTAATAAATCCAGATAAAATTATAGAATTTTTTTTATCAAAATTATATAAATATTTTATTAAATAAAAATATTAGATAATAAATAATAAATAATTAAATATATATATATATATATATATATATATATATATATATATATATATATATATATATATATAATTTATGTTAATATATATGAGAGAGAAAAAAAATTAAAAGAATTAATATTAAATGAATGTTATTTAATGTTTACAAAATAGTTAAAAGAATGTGATAATAACATATATTCGAGAATAAGTTAACAATATTTGTTCAATAAATTTTTACACCAATATGTTTATTATAATTGTATTAAAAATATAATATCATGTTTGTTAGAATGATGTTGACATGTTTAAATTTTATCATTTATTAAAATAATAAGAATGATAAACAAGAAGGAATTGGATGAGGAGTTGGCTGGTGAAAATTTGGGAATGGCTAGTCATTGCCCAGAACCATGCAATTGTTGCTTTCCTCCTACGACAAAAGAACATTTTTCTAATCCTCATGCAATTATTTGTAATGCTATATGCATTAAAGTGATTCTTACAATGTAAATAATGGATAAATGAAATATCCATCATTGATAGGGGTGATGTTGCGTGGAGCCCCCTGCTCATTGTAACAAAATATATGGATACTTATCCATATATTTTATATTATAATCCAGTAACATCTTTATTCTAAGAAGTGTACCAATATCTGGAAATTTATGAAGATTAAAGAGTTTCTTTGTATGGTTCCGATATAAGTTATGCAGATCGATTTTGTATTTATGTTATTTTCTATATTTAAATATAGAATGTGTTATTTTTATTTTTATTTTATTTAACATGGATCTGATATAGTGTTTGAAAAGAATATTTTGAAAGAGTAATTAAAATAAAACAATTCTTATTTATATGTTTTTTTCCATATCATATGAGAGAAATGTGTAATATTTTAATTATTCAAAATGAAATTGATGTGTTTTATTTTCTCTATATATATTAACAATAGATAAAATATTTAAGAAAAAAAAATTATATTTCAATATCAAGTGTTGTATGTATGTATGTGTAAAATATAATTGAAAGTAAACAAATTATTTGAGTTAAAATATTTCAATTGCATGTTCACTAAGTATCACGGAGATGTGAGTCCATGTTTACTAAATATCAGGGAGATATGTGAGTCCTTCCATATGCTCAACATGAAGTTGCTATGTGGTGTGTGTAACATTTCAATGGATGATACTCATTTTGAGGGATATGTTGAATTCCTTCCATGCTTAACATGGAGTTAGACATTAAATTTCTCTAAATGCAAACCTCTTTTTAGAATATAAAACTTGAGAAAAAGGTTTTCATTTGAAAATATATGATCCAAAGTTAATATGGATCTACATCTGTGTTACTCCAACTAAGATTTGTAATTTGTAAGAAAAAGAGGAGGCGGCATGGAGATCTGAGATAGGCTCACATGAGAGGTGCTCAAACTTTTGGAGATTCTAAAAAAAACCATTGCAAGGATGAATTGTAAGTTGTTTGTTGTATAAGTGATGTCATTTTTCATTTGTTTTGGCACTCTTTGATTTAATCTCTTTGAAGGCTTTTATGATCCAGTTGATAGTATTTTACATTTTTTCCATTGCTACGCGCATAGTAATTTAATGCGTAATAATATAGATAAGCCAATAGTTAAATCTATTTATGCTTCCACTAAAATAATTGTTGAAAACTTTGTATTCCACCTTATTTATACCTGGAACCTCATCCTAGTTAGGCCTTGCAAATCATTTTCCTTTTTCATATGAAGTGTCCTAGCTTGTATGTTTTTATGCACAAATTTCTTCAATTTTTGTGTTGTTATGGTTTAGGGTTTTAGCTAATATGTTCTGGAACACCATTGAAATTCCCTCCAAAGTGTGGAAAGGAACTTGAAAAAACAACATAAAAAACATAGAAAAGTAGTAAAAGTGCAAAAATCCATAATGGCAAGCCATAAACCATAGCAACACCTAAAAAATCATTTATAGAGCATAGGTGAACTTTTAGGGAATTTCTTGGAGCAACGGAGTCATCTTGAGGTAGTGTTGCATGTGTGTTTGTACCTAGAGAATATTAAATGATTCAGTGACATGTGTACACATAATTTGATCATAGCCTACCCAATTTCCTTCCATTTTAAAATCCTAAGGTGTTGGTTCAATGGGTTTCCTTTAATGCTCTTGGACATTCGGGTAGTTTTGGAGTGACACATGCTTGGTTTTAACTCCCCTATGTGAGGCACGATAGTCTACTTTGATGAGTTTACTATGGATGCCATCTATAGATGCATGGAAACATTGGTTGGGTTTCCCTATGAATTTTTTCTTGGAAAAACAGGTTCATATTCAGCAAATGATTTGGAGCTTGAAAAATGGCTCAATTTGTTTTTCCTAATTGTTGTTATAAATCCTTTACGGGTTGTCATTATTTAAATGCCAAGATCTCCTTCATGTGCATCAAAAATCAATAATGTGAATAACCTAAATGACAAATTTTGTTATCCTCTTAGTCAGTTTAATGGATTTAATGGATATAAGTGAGAATTTGGTGAAAATGAGTAAAAAAAGATTGTGAACATGAGGATTTTTGCACCTTTTTTGAGTTTTATAGGGTTTTTTGACAAATTAAACTAAAAACCACTCAAGTATAACTCATTGATTGGGTTGAATACTCACTAGTACTCAAAACTGTTTAACCTAAATAACATGTCACACTCGCAAACTCCAAGTTTTAGTTGATAATGAGTCAACAATTTTCATTGAAAGGCCAAAATTAGAAATGTGGTTTCAAGTATTCTAAAATGCATGATCCAATGTTGTTTGTGCATCATTCTATCTTGCACAAACATTTTGGCATGCATCCAACATTTTTTATCCTCCACTCACATTTTGTGTTTGAACTAATATCTTGCACACCCATTTCTTTCACATGCTAATTTTGTTGGTGTACCTACTTTATGCACATCTTAAAGCCTATCTTTCAATCTAAACTGAGTATTAAAAGGAAACAAAATGACCTTTAAAAGCTTTATCAAAACACCACAGCCTATTAAACAATAAAACATGACTTTTTGAACACATGAAATGAAGTATTCATCAATTGGGAGCATAACCAGCCTTTACAATAACCATGTTATGTTCAAAAGTTAGAACACTCCCATAAGATCACTGAAAATCCTTACCAAACTAATTTTATGTTTAAAAACAAGACACTTCCACATCACCTTTACTTCAAAGAATGATGGTTTCATGTTGTATAAGACTTTCCATTTAACATTGATTATATATTTTTTTTGTTAGAGTAATTGCCAACAGAGTTGGTCTCATACTCATGTGACATGAGGTTGACTCTGACCGCTACCACCATTAACCCTTGGGCGAACTACACCACCCCCCAACACATGGCCACAGGTTAGCAACCGGGGCTTTGAACATGGGGCCTTGTACTCATTTACTTTACATTTTCATAGGTTTTTTAAGTGAGCTCCCCATTGGAGAGTTGAACATTGGACTAGTTTCATTTAAAGACAATTTCTACTGTGTAGAATGAGAGGGATGTCTAATTCCTTTTGTGCTCAACATAGAGTTGACACATGATAGTTGCATATAATTAATAACATACAAATATTTCAACTTCAATAATAAATAAAAATATTTCAATGTCCACCTTAAGTATTATGAGAGAGATATGTCTAATTCCATTTGCACTCAATATAGACTTAGACACTTGATATTTAAAAAATATATTAATAACATACAAATATTTCAATGTTTTTCATAAATAAAAATATTTCAATTTCATCCATAAATAAAATATTTCAATGTCCACTTTAGGTATTATGAGAGAGAGAGAAACATTTTACTGCTTCCATTTGAGGGAGATGTATAATGCTTTCAATTCTTAACATGGATTTGGAATGTGACATGTTGTTTACACAAAGACAATTCCTGGCTATGCGGGAACCAGTTCTCAGGACATCTAAAGACTGATGGAAACTTTAAAATATGTAGCCGGAGGGATAAGCTATGAAAACTTGCAAAGAATCTTCTAATTATGAAATCTATCTTTAAAACCAGATTGGCCAATAGACGAGGGGTTGCAGGGCTTCAATTAAAGGTGGTTGGATGAAGAATATAGATGAATATATTTTAGTGACTCGGGAATAATGATGAAAATTCCCAAGAAATAGAAGAATTTCCAACATGATGGAGTGCACATTAAGACTCTTTAAATATGAAATGTGAGTACCATTAAAGATAAATTCACAATCATAACTTAAAAATATCCATAGCTTCATTACACTCATGTTAGTAAAAAAAAACATTAAAAATGATAACGCAATGAAAGAAAAAGAACACGAGAATCAGAACTTGCTTGTATTCTTTAATTCCAGAGGGTTTTCTTTGTTACAGATAAGCATGGTTCTCCATATTCCAAACCTCCAAACCCTCAGTATCTATTCTCTTGCCCCATTTATTATTAAGTCTTCAAGAATTGGTTACAAAACCAATTTGTAGATAATTACATAACTGTTTTTTTTAATAGACAAAGAGACTCCTTTTGATGCATGAGACCTATTTTAGTTTTTAGAATAAATATATATATATATATATATATATATATATATATCCTATTTCTCTTTTTTTATTTAAAAAAAATATAGAAGCCTTTTCCCTTACAAAGTTAGCCTTAATGATTTTAAAATTAGGTTCTACAAAGATATATATATATATATATATATATATATATATATATATATATATATATGTATATATATATATATATATATATATATATATATATATATATAAACTTTGTCGCTTTGAAGGCAAAGAATTAAATTTGGATTCCAAGTCGTTGCCACATGCTACGTCGAAGATGGATTTGAATGGCGTGTTGGTTCCTTAACAATTAAATGATGTGCGTTCCCAAAGTATTAATCAGACATACGTAATAAACCAACGATGATTTCTTGAAAACCATAAACCATCTTCGGGACCTCCCTTGGTAGTTTCTGGAAAAAAGAGGAGGTGCCACTGGAATTAATTATGATCGTAGATCACTTGATGGGTAGTTTCGAAACACCACTCCTGAGTGTTGGAATATTGAAAATTCCAGAACAATAAATGGAGAGAGTAAACTCCCCTCTTCAACACAGAGAAATTAAAATTTTCACTCACAGGAGACAGAGTTTCAACTCTGTAAACAAACTTCTATTTCTTCAAAAAAAACTGTACAAATTCTTCCTCAACACAGAGGGATTTACAAAATGTGACTGCTTCAAACATAGTGCACAAAACTACTCTCTGTCACTGTGGAAATAACACTGCTGTGTATTTCTTTTACCCGCACTATTGTGCGTTCATTCACTGTCTGTGTAATACAAAACAAATTACATTACTAAACAGGCTCTCGGGCCTTTCCTTTTTATATGCCGCACATATAAAAAAAATACAAGACTACAATAAAAACTTTTAATACAAATCTATTTGAAAGACTGTCGGGGGGGGCCCACGCAATACAATTGTTTTAATATATGTTTGAAACATATATATAAAACATATAAAACATATAAAACAAACCTTTGATCCTTCGCGCGATGACCAAAAAGAAATTATCAAATCCACCCTAGAAATAACATCGAGTCCGGATACACAACAAAACAAAGAGGTCCACATAAAAGTTCTGATTGCGATCAATAAACAGACGTGATGGACCAAACTTAAATTTGATGCATAACCTGGATCGGGTCCGGGCTCATAACAAAAACACGCGATCAAAATAAAAGTTTCGATCGCCGATTGGAAGGCAGATGCGATCAACAATTAAATCCGCCATAATAAATGGCATCAGGTCCGGACTTCAAACATGTGCGATCGGGCCACAAAACGAAAGAGTTACGATTGTGATTGGCAGAGTGGATGCGATGACAAACTATGAACTGTGCCATAATAAAAGGTTGAGTCTGCTACTTCAAATGTTAATCGGGCTAAACAAAACGGCACCCCCGATTGAATACTTGCGACTGTGTATTACACTGCCGCGTGGTATGTGGACCCACGGGCCTCGGCTGACGGTGGAGGGTGATTATAAATGTATTTTGATTGCGATATGTGTATCGCATCGGCCCAAAACAAAAGGTCGTGGTAACAAATGTGAGTTCGTTCCGCTTGCGGAACTTCGCCACATCAACAAGACACTGTTCCTCCTAGGGACCACGGGGTTTAAAACTAAACGCCCGCGTACACAAAAAATGTCTGTTTGACTGTGTATATAAAAAAAGGTACTCTGTTTTTCCAAAAACAGAGACTGTCCCTAAACAAATCAAAAGTCTATTTTTCAAAATAAAAGACTGCATTGATCAAAACAAAATCTGAAACTGACTATTCAGCAATTTTAGAAAGCGGCTAGGAGTACATAAACCTAGAGAAGAAAATAGAAAGTGGCTCTGCACAGCCACCGTTGAATGTAACATTTCAACACTCCCCCTTACTTTCAACTGCTAGGTTATCAGTCATACCCAAGCATTTTCTCAAAAATTCGAAACTCTTTTGTCCTAATGGCTTGGTCAGAATGTCTGCAAATTTCTCCTGAGTTCTGCAATGTTCCAAAATAATTTCACCATTGCTTACCAATTCTTTGATGTAATGAAATTTTGTGTCAATGTGTTTCATCCTCTTGTGAAACACGGAATTCTTAGATAATGCAATAGCTGATCTATTGTCACAAAAAATCATTGTTCCTTTTGTCTGCTCTTGTCACAAACTCCTTAACATCCTCCTCATCCAAATTGCTTGACACGCTTCTACTGTAGCTGCCACATATTCTGCCTCTGCTGTAGACAACGCTACAATAGGCTGCTTATTAGAAGCCCATGAAATGGCTCCTGAACCCATGTGAAAAACATAACCGGAAGTGCTCTTCCGATCATCTACACTTCCAGCCCAATCACTGTCAGTGTATCCAACTAAATCTGAACATTCTGAAGCAGTATATAAAATACCAAACCTTTTAGTACATTTAACATACCTCAGAATTCTCTTCGCTGCCTGCCAATGTGCATCCTTTGGCTTCTCCATGAATCTGGAAATTAAACTAACAGCATGCATTATGTCCAGCCTAGTTGCAGTCAAATACATGAGGCTGCCAACTATGCTTTTGTACAAGCTAGGATCAAAATCCTTGCTGCTGTCCTCTCTGCTGAGTTTTAATCCCATCACTATGGGAGTGATCGTTGCTTTGCTCTCCTGCATGTTAAATATTTCAAGCACTTCATTAAAATATTTTGCTTGTGAGATAAAAATCCCATTTTCATCTTGTTCTACTTCTATTCCTAAGAAGTATCACTCTATTATAGATGTTTAAATTCTTACCACATTATTTAAGCCCTAATGGTAAATATCCTTACATGCTCTATCTAATATATAAACTAGCAACATTTTACCATATTTTTCTTTGATGTAGAGGGTGGGTTCTCCCTCACACTTTTCAAATCCATTTTCCAGTAGATAGGAATCTATCCTACTGTACCATGCTCTTGGCGCTTGCTTCAACCCATAAAGAGCTTTCTTCAACTTGCACACTTTGTGCTCTTGGCCTTTCTTTTCATATCTGAGAGGTTGTTCAATGTAAACCTCTTCCATTAACACTCCATTTAGGAATGTTGACTTCACGTCTATTTTGTAAACTTTCCACTTGTTTTGTGCTGCTATGGACAACACTACTCTCACGGTTTTCATTCTTGCAACCAGTGCGAAAGTTTCCTCATAATCTATCCCATGCTCCTGCTTATACCCTTTGAAGAAAAGTCTTGCCTTGTGTCTCTCTATTTTTCCTTCAACATTACTCTTGGTCTTGTAGGCCCATTTAACTCCAATGACATCTTTACCTTTTGGGAGTTCAACCAAATCCCATGTCTTGTTTCTTTCTATGGCATTAATCTCCTCATCCATAGCTTCTATCCATTTCTTATCCTTAATAGCTTCTTCAAAGTGGATAGGGTCTTCAACATGACAATATAAAGCAAACAAAGAATTGATGCCTTCATTTGCTGCCTCTTGTGCATAAATGTCATTCAAATTTCTGAACTTCTTACCTCTTTCATTAGGTGTACAAATGCCTGAGGAAGCACTTGTATTTCCTCCTTGTGGTGTGCTTGGAGAAGCACCTTCATTTCTCCTCAAGGGTGTGCTTTGCTGCTCTTGTGTTGGTGCTGTTGTTTGGGGATGTATTTCAGCCAATTCATCATCATTTTCATCATGAGATAAGTAGTGTTTAACATTCACTGTTTTCTCTATGCTTCCATCCCAAGCTTCCTCCTCAATGAACTGAACATCTATGCTCACGATAAACTTCTTGGTGGATGGGTTGTATAACCTATAAGCCTTGGATTCTTCACTGTATCCAATAAAAACACATTTATCCCCCTTGTTTTCCAACTTCTTCCTTAGCTGATCCGGAATGTGTGCATAAGCCACACATCCAAAAACCTTCATGTGTGTGACACCTTTCTTTGTGCCACTCCATGCCTCTTTCGGCACTTTTTTCATCACTTCTTTTGTAGGGCACCTATTCAAAATGTACGCTGCACAATGTACAGCTTCAACCCAATAATCATTAGGAAAATGCTTTGCCTTTAACATACTCCTCACCATGTCCATTATGGTTCTATTCTTCCTTTCGGCTACTCCATTTTGCTGCGGAGTATATCTAGTTGTAAATTTCTTATGAATACCATTTTCTCTACAAAAACGTAGAAAATATTTAGAGATATACTCACCTCCTCTATCAGTCCTTAGGACTTTGATGTGCAGCCCACTTTGGTTCTCAACAAGTGCTTTGAAATTGCAGAACCTTTCAAACACTTCACTTTTGTTTTTCAAAAAATAAACCCAAGTTTTTCTTGTAAAATCATCTATGAATGTTAACATGTAGTGGCTGCTAGCAAGCGATGGATTTTGCATCGGTCCACACAAATCTGAGTGGACAATATCTAAGGGTTATTTTTCCCTTATGCTTTTCCCGGAAGGAAAACTTTCTCTGTGTTGTTTCCCTAAGATACAACCTTCACAAAGGTTGTCTAGCTTCTGTATCAATGGTAAACCTCTTACCATTCCTTTTCTATTCAACAAATTAAGACCTCCAAAGTTGAGATGTCCAAATCTCAAGTGCCACAACCAATTTTCATCTTTTGGTTCGCTTTGGATAGCCTCTTTTGCCACTGCTGCTATCTTTTCTTCATTCTTCAAATCTGCTCTCATTCTAAGAGGGAACATCCTGTTCCTTGTCATCTTCACTTCAGCAATACATTGTTTGTTGGGTGGTTTGTCCATGATGGTACAAACATCATCCTCAAAAAATACATTATACCCCTTTTGAACAAGCTGTCCAATACTTAAGAGGTTACACTTCATTCCTAGAACATAATAGACATCTGCTATGGATTTCTTTGCACCTTTCCTTGTTAAAACATTTACATTCCATTTTCCCATAACAGACAATTTACTATCAGTCCCTAGTGTGACTTGTGACTTCACACTCTCATCTAGCATAGAAAACATTGCCAAGTTTCTTGTCATATGGTTACTGCAACCGAAGTCTAGAAACCATAAATCCTCACTTTTTTCTTCAGCCATATTACAAGCTAAAAACAAATTATTTTGGCTGATATTTTCTCTAGTGAAATTTGCACTAGTTCTACTTTCCATATCATGCTGCTTCTTTCTACATTCACTAGCATAATGACCATATTTTTTACAATAGTGACATTGGACATTGGACTTATCATACCTCTGTCCTTGAGCATTCTGCTGACCACTTTGTTGGCTGCTGCCTTGGCCTTGATGTTGATTTTCTGCCCCTCCCTTGAGCATTTTCTGGACTGTTCCTTCCACCTCTGTTTTGGCTTCTGCCTCTTCCTCTCTTGTTTCCTCTGCCTTGCCCTCATCCTCTTCCAAAAGACATTTGGGTCTTAAAGGCATGCTCCAGAGATGAGTTTTCACTCCTACCCAATCTCTGCTCATGAGTCATCAGTGATGCATGTAGCTTATCCACTGTGAACTTTGTGAGATCCTTAGTCTCCTCTATGGTGGTGACAATCACATTGAATCTTGAGGGTAGACTCCTCAAGAGTTTTTCCACAATCCTTTTATCTTCAAGAGTTTCTCCATGAGATCTTATTTGTGTGACCATTCCAATCACATGAGTGAAGAATGAGTCAATAGTATCTGACTCTTTCATACAGAGAGTTTCAAAGTCTCTCCTCAGCAACTGAAGTTTTGTTGTATTCACTTTTTCATGCCTTGATAGGTTATCTTGAGAGTTTCCCATGCTTCTCTGGATCTCTTGGCTGCTGCTATCCTTGGAAACACACTCTCATGCACTACTTGATACAATACGAAGAGAGCCTTGGAGTCTTTCTTCTTATTTCTCTTCAGCAACTCTCTTTCTGCCTGAGTTAAATCTTCAAACTCTTCTTCATTTACTGGCTCTTCAAAGCCATACTCAATAAATTCCCATAAGTCTTGGGAGACAAATAATGCTTTCATAGTTATTGACCAGTAGTCATAATTTTTCCCATTAAACATTGGGAGATGGATATTTCCCATACCCATACCAGTGTTGGCTCCAGCCATTCTGCACTCTTAACTATGAGTCAAAAAACACTTGACTGTGTATTTAAAATATCTCACTGTACTGCAACAGTAACACTAAATCTGTAGAGAGAAATACCTTGAATCCTTTTGGCTGAGTCTTCACACTATTGGAGAAGCTGCTGCAACAAAGAACTCCTTTCCTTCAGCTTCTTTGATCTTCAAAGAGCCTGGACTAGCTCTGATACCATGTTGGAATATTGAAAATTCCAGAACAATAAATGGAGAGAGTAAACTCCCCTCTTCAAAACAGAGAAATTAAAAATTTCACTCACAGGAGACAGAGTTTCAACTCTGTAAACAAACTTCTATTTATTAAAAAAAACTGTTGCAAATTCTTCTTCAACATAGAGGATTTAAAAATGTAACTGCTTCAAACACAGTGCACAAAACTACTCTCTGTCACTGTGGAAATAACACTGCTGTGTATTTCTTTTACCCACACTGTTGTGCATTCATTCACTGTCTGTATAATACAAAACAAATTACATTACTAAACACGCTCTCGGGCCTTTCTTTTTTATATGTTGCACATATAAAAAAATATAAGACTACATTAAAAACTTTTAATACAAATCTATTTGAAAGACTGTCCGGGGGGGGGGCACGCAATACAACTGTTTATAAAACAAACCTTTGATCCTTCGCGCGATGACCAAAAAGAAATTATCAAATCCGCCCTAGAAATAACATCGGGTCTGGATACATAACAAAACAAAGCGGTCCACATGAAAGTTCCGATTGCGATCAATAAACGGACGCGATGGACCAAACTTAAATCTGCTGCATAACCTGGATCGGGTCCAGGCTCATAACAAAAACACGCGATTAAAATAAAAGTTCTGGTCGCCGATTGGAAGGCGGATGCAATCAACAATTAAATCCGCCATAATAAATGGCATCAGGTCCGAACTTCAAACATGTGCGATCGGGCCATAAAACGAAAGAGTTGCAATTGTGATTGGCAGAGCGGATGCGATGACAAACTATGAATTGTGCCATAATAAAAGGTCGGGTCTGCCACTTCAAATGTCAATTGGTCCAAACAAAATGGCACCCCCGATTGAATACTTGCGACTGTGTATTACACTGCCGCGTGGTTTGTGGACCCACGGGCCTCGGCTGACGGTGGAGGGTGATTATAAATGTATTTTGATTGCGATATGTGTATCGCATCGGCCCAAAACAAAAGGCCGTGGTAACAAATGTGAGTTCGTTCCGCTTGCGGAATTTCGCCACATCAACAAGACATTGTTCCTCCTGGGGACCACGGGGCTTAAAAATAAACGCCCGCGTACACAGAAAATATCTGTTTGACTGTGTATATAAAAAAAGGTACTCTGTTTTTCCAAAAATAGATACTGTCCCTGAACAAATCTAAAGTCTGTTTTTCAAAATAAAATACTGCATTGATCAAAACAAAATTTGAAACTGACTATTCAGAAATTTTAGAAAGCGGCTGAGAGTACATAAACCTGGAGAAGAAAATAGAAAACGGCTCTGCACAGCCACTGTTGAAAGTAACATTTCAACACTGAGGGGTTTTGCATTGTTTAACCTCTGAGCACTTTGGTCTGTCTAGGTTACGTCAATCTTGGGAACAAAATCCTGTAATCCATTGATTGCTCCAACACGGTGGTCGTCTCTCTGAGGTTAGGTTCTTTTTCATCTTTTTTATACATCATTTGAAGAGACCTCTACCCCAGAAAGGTTGGATTTCAACATTTTTCAGAGATCCATTTTGGGTAATCCAAACTGAAATGGTACCTCTTATGTAGTGATTATATACATCAAATTCTCCACTTTCTAAGCAAACTGAAATAACTTATCAAAATTTTAGTTTATGATAGAGTTTGTGTATATCGGATACATGCTTGCTCATATGATTCAATTTACTGATGGTATAAATTTGCCAACATCGATACAACATTGGCCATATCATACAAGTTGTTTTGAAAAGCTGTATAATTTTCAAGAAGCACAATATCTACATGCTCTGGGTCAATTTGTGTTATGTGCTCTAATGTTATAAACATAGACCCAACAAATTTTGTATATGCTTGATAAACTAATTCCCTAGATTGTTTGTTGAATATATTGCTCATAGAGAAATATTTTAAACGATTAATCTTGTATTGCCAATGCATAAAAGTCCTCTTGAATTCCATCAAGCTTTGACATTGACTGTTGTACACGATATATATATATATATATGTGTGTGTGTGTGTGTGTGTGTGTGTATATATATGTATATATAGATATACATACATACATACATACATACATACATACATACATACATACATACATACATACATACATACATATATATATATATATATATATATATATATATATATATATATATATATATATATATATATATATATAGCTATGTGATCAAAATCATAATTATAACCCTCATTGTGGTGCTCCAAAGACGACGAAAGTTTATTTGGGAATGTAATTTGAACATCCACTTGGTTTTTGACAATACCAACGTTGTTGGACTGCATTTAGTTTATTGAGTGCCCTCGTGGAGCTATAACTCTTCTCTAGTGGCCACGTCTTAAACAATGAACTGGTCCTTCTATAATGAACCCATTTACTATATCTCTCATGCAACATGGGGTTGGTCCACACTTTCAAAGAAAATTATTTTATTTATGGCTACAGAGTAGTTGGAGTTCCTCCACATCCACAACACTTGGAAAGAACCATTGTTCCCAATCCTTTTTCTCGCATATTATGGATCCTTCTCAATCCTATCCACAATCGGCTCCCTTGAAACTTTCTACGATAGATACACTATACAATATTGCAACATCAATGACAATATTTTCTTAAACATTATCAACTTGATTGATGGTGATATTTAGTTCTCTTTGGACCTATCAAAATTCTCAATATCATGTTGGCACATCAATGGTATATAAAATTGGAGTAGTTTTTAGTGTGACTTTTTGGAGTTTTTTGGAGTTTCCGGTGCTTGAATTCGGTGGAAAAAATTGAGGGAAAATCTTGATTAATGTTATTTAAACTATTTTTTTTACTGTATATATAGATTCAGCACCCTAAAACACTCGTAGGACACTTTGATTGTGCAAGTTACCCATCAAATTTATGTTTTCAATAAATTCTTACCAGACTTTAAATAAATTAAACTGAAAAAATTCACCATAAAACCTTCAAAAAATCACAGTAAAAACAACTCCTATAAAATTTCTGAGAAAATTGGTGCTCTGTATGCTCTATGCATCAACGTATTTCATCATTTATATGCTACCTTCTCCATAATTGTCGTTGGATGATAAGAAGCCTAACTATCGAATACAAATTCATTAGTGTCTTTCAAAATCTCTGGCAAAACACTCTTTTGGCTCCCATTCAACAGTCCAAATAAACACATTTCATGTCAGAGAGGTGATTCTTTTGTGAGTTAATTAAATATTTCAAAATATGAAGAATCAAATTCTTGTTATACTAATAGCAAGTCATATTCGCCAAATATTTTGAACCGTTCAGGTATCCTGTTTATATGTGGCTTGTATTTTATTCTGCACTGCAATTTTCTTAGAAATAGTTATAAAGGCGACCCTTGGGAATGATGCTTCTCAAAACGATAAGACTCACAATTTTGAAAATGCATTCAACTTTGACAATGAAAAGTCTCTTTAACACAAAAGTCAATGGAATAGACTAGAGTGTCTTTCACAAGTAATCAATTCCCCAACTTACTAGTATATCTTACTTGGATCTCTTATGCGAACACAAAAAAAAAAATTGACATGTGAAAGTTGTCCTAAAGAAGGATGGCCACTTTTATAGGTATATGGAAGCATAAAAAAGAATATAATGTTCAAACCAAAATAAAATTCTCTTACCAACACTTAAATGTGATTTCTTTGACTCTTAAATGCCAATGTAGGGTCCATAAAACAAAGGGTTGTCAACTGGCAGTCTCGAGCTTCTTGGAAGAAACCTTAAGCTTCCGCTTCCAACTATATACACTTATTATTATTATTAATTGATCGTAATGTTTCCAAGGCCACAAAGACTACGTGGCTGGTCAACTTCCATATATAGTCAGTTGCTCTGGTTAGAGAAAGACTCTATACATAGAGAGAACCACAATTGAAGACAAGTAGGAATCACATATTCCAACACTCCCCCTTAATGACTACTTGTCTCAATATCTATCTGCAAAATCTACAACTGGTTCTGTTGTCGATGTCCATATAAAGGAACAACCATCTATCAAAATGCATGGGTTCCAACCGCTGCAACCGCCAGTCTACTAGGAAGTCCTTCACATACATGGTTCATCCAACCTCTCGATTAACTCCCCCTTGACATAAAATTTCGCCTTATGGAGTCTAAAACCAATACGGCCCACCCAAGTGTATCCATCCCGCATGACACACTCTTCCAGGGTGTTAAAACTCTATGATAGAGGGAACATATAACAAAGGGGTATGCATGCCTCTCTCGGTCCTATAACACGTACAAACAATAAATGACATGTAGATTTGCTTCTAATTACAAACTATGACTCATACTCTAGCATAGTCATGAGTCTATTCCAAAAAACTCACACAAAACAAACTCTCACAAACTTGATTGTCCATCATCCTTTTCACTCGCCATACCATTCATATGCTAGAGCTTTCTCGCTTGAATATTTCTGTCATAGATTTTGTACTTTTGAATTTTGGATGTACTGGTCTTGAATCTCCATGCTATACCCGTCATTAGTTAGAGTCACGAATTCTAACAAAATGACTTCATATTGAGGTCGCGAATCTCAATATGTATACAAACTTTCAAGACTTGTCCAAATTTACCCATACCAACCAAAAAAAAAATACCAAATGACAATATAAGCACAAGCGATAACCATGACAGTAATACAATATCCATGAAGAAATGATCAACACATGGCCACGCCATTCACTGCTGCGGACAGACTGCCCCAAATTTCAGTTCACCAGAACACTGCCCACACTGTTGTTGTGAGTCGATCCAAGATCATACACTGCACGTTGTCTTCGATCTGATCCCTATCAGATCACTGACAATTGATCGCTCCACGTTGCTTCATGAACATGCCTGAGAAACACCCTTTGACCTGCTTGCTAGTTCACATTTCGACAAACAGTAATTCACCTCCACTACTCAGGCGCTCAGCCTTGAGGAGATACAATGTAGCCACCAAGGCTCAACTCAGCCATGAAGGCTCACCATAGCCGCAAAGGCTCAACACAGCCACGAAGGATCACCACAGCCGCAAAGGGGCCACAAGCCATTAAGGCTTACCAGCTCTTCTCTAGAGCATGCAATGACACACAGGTCAGATCTGAAGTAACGTCGCCACAGTAACGCAATCACAACAAACATCCATGCTCATTGCACCATATTCAGTTCTCCAGCCACCCAGGGCCGCAAATCTGCCACTAAGGCACACCACTAGACCGACCTCCTTGTCGATCACACCAAGGATCTCCACTTCAAACACAACACAGAGATGGGACACCACAAATTAAAAAAAAAAAAAAAAATTATCAACATGAATTATGATCTCACCGCATTGAAATGTTGCGATGTCTTTTAACCTTGCTGTTTTTGAACATTATCTAAAAAATTCGATTTTAGCTCTTTCACGCTGGAGAGAGAGCGAACAGCTCCGGAGATCGACCACGGCCTCCACGCAAATCGACAGTTGCACTATCACACAGGCCTCTCGGCCTCAATATAGATCCTCAGGCCTGCGTCATGTTATCCCTTCAACAGAGATACGCAGAGTCTTTCACGCAACCAAATTTTTTTTTCAATCGCACAACGACTTTCTGTGGCGTTCTAGAATGGACAAACATAAAAAATAATTTCTCTCTTATTTCCCTCAACCCAGGAGGGGCCGAGTTCCAGGCCCATACGGGCTCCGATACCAACTTAGAAACTGAGCATATAAGCTACATTATTATTAATCAAATCAAGTTACATATTTACATGAGGTACAGTCTCAAGATAGAGAAGCTATCTTAGACGCACAATAATTTGGTTGAGAGAATATCACAACCTCACACCAAACTAGGAACTAACCTATCAAATAGGAACGGAATCTATACATAGAGAGAACCACAACTGAAGACAAGTAGGAATTACATATTCCAACAGAAAGGAACATGAAGCCGATTCCCACACAACTTTGGTAACATGTTGTAGTAGTGATCAACATTAGAATGCTACTCAGAATGGATAAGACTGGAGAAATATCTCCTTATTCAGACGATTGTTAAGGTGATCCAATTCTTATTTTCATTTCGGAAGTCAACCTTCATTCAATGACGTGTGGCGTAGATGAGTCTAGTCACCAAAAATTCACAATTGCTGCTTAGATATCTTATATTCAATGACTATTTACCAAGGGAGGCTTCCTCCCAGCAAAAAAAAGTGCACTAGTAAGGCTACCAAGGACGTAGTGGTTCCCTTCCAAGCCGAATTATGGTCCTCCATGCATAGACCTTTACGCCATTATGCTTGAATTTCCATGAACCATCAATCTGACAAATGTGTGGATCATTATCTCAGTAAGAATAATGATAGTCCACAAACCACAAGCTCCACACAGTGAGGCAACAATGGTAGTCCACCAAGAAAGGAGTGTTTAAGAAGGCCACAAAAATAGTGGCTCAACTCAATCAACAAGGCGAATGAACCATCGCTCTAATACCATTGTTAAACTAACAATTTAGAAAATGAATTCAACTATATTATAGTGATGATTAGAATGATTTACATATTGCATATATAAATACAATAGGAAAATCATGGATCTAATTTCCAAGTTTTCTTCGACTCTAATAACTCATCTCCATAACACACTAACCCAAATCTTAATCACAAAGATTATGCGTATAACAAAACCGTCGCCCCCCTCATGTCATGGATTTATAGGAGATTCATCTTCCAAGTTTATATTGAAACCTGGTGTTTGGCTTGTTACTCAAAGATTGGGCCTAAACCCAATATATTTAAATAAATAAAGCCCAATATTTTAATAAAATAACTTTTTCACAAAAGGCCTACTGCCTTGGTGGAGTATGGTTGTTGTCGATTACTGGTCTTTGACTACCAATTGATGAACACATGGTGCTTGGCTTGTGACTTGGAGATTGGGCCTAAACCCAATATTTTTAAATAAAGAAAACCCAATATTTTAATAAAACAATTTTTTGGAAAAAGGTCGAGAGCATAGAAACTCTGAAAAAATCACAAATTTTTCCAGATAATTATTTTTAAAGAAAAATTATAAAAAATATCATGTAACATCACAAGCTCAAATAAGAATAGTGTCCTTCCTTGCAAGATAGCAAGCAATTTAAAACTCGACACTTTATTTTCAATCATTACATGGGTTTTGTTTAAAGAGCCTTTATTCTTTTCACCTAGGGAGATTTAGCTACTATACGACATTTACAAAATAATAATAACAATTTTTTTTTCCAATGTGGAAGATCAATAAAATATTTTAATATACGTCAGCTAAAATAATATTTGAATGGTATGTTGTTTACTATGACGATGGTGTGTAATTCTTTTAAAACATTTGAAAATGCATTGCTTATTATGATGATAATTATGATGATGATGCATAATCCTTTTAATGCTCAATATAAAGTTGACATGCATGTCCATTTTAACTATGGATGTATCATGTGCTAAGAAAGATCAGAATTTGACAGTTAAGGATTTTGATCACTCAAATTGTATGGTGATTAAAGCATTTCAATAATATGTTACTCAGTATAAAGAAGACATGCAATTTCAATAATATATTGCTAACAGAGATGTATAAATTCAATAATATGTTATTCAACATAAAAAATGTATACTTACTTTAATATATATATATATATTGGTAATTGAGGCTAAACTATATTAATTCGAAACTAAAACAGTACATACACTACAGGTTGAGTTGGTAAGCTGCGCTTAACCAATCCCAGCCTTTGTTTCCTTCATAGCTGCGCAAGTATGGGGCTATCTCCTTGGAGGAAACCAGCCCAAAAAAAACATCAAACAGAAGGTTACAAAGTGTGCCATAGCACCAGTAAAAGTAGAGGTACAATGATAATAACTAGCATAACAAAAAACTAAGAAGAGTTGAGTTGCTGCGCAGTCATGAGTTTGTTGCATCATCCTCGCTATCTGGATCTTCCTCCACGATGGGACAGGCGTACTCCAGTGCAACAGTTTCCTCTTCAGCAGTGGGTTGACGCGGAGGCCTAGAAGCATGTGTGCAGAGGATGGGAGCAACCGAGTACTCTGCATCCGAGACTTGCGTCCAGGTGCCTTCCAAGTCCATTATCCAAACGTCTGTATCTTCCCCCTTAGCCTCCTGTGCCAGGGGAGGCTCGGTTTTGCGGGGCAAGGGGTGCTCCTAGTGCACAATGGTGGATTTCCTTGGTCTGCTTCTGCCTCTCTGCATTACATGAGTGGGGGCCTCCTCCTCCTGGTCGAGCTCGGGGCTCTGGGGGGCCTCTCTAACGTGATTGCTCGAAGAGGATCCTTCAACAGACTCTAAGCGGTTATCTAATCCTTGATGGTAGCGGCTAGGGAACACACCTCTCTACCCTCCTCTAATTGTTCTTTGGCGCAATCTAGGAGCCATGGTCAGATGAAGCAGCGGGTAGATGGGGGTTTGAGAGGTGTGGAGGAGCGGCTCTGACCTGAGACGAGAAGTGCACAACGAGGTGCTATTGGACAGGGAGGCACGCTAGTGGAGGATGCGTAATAGGGGGAGCAGGATATTGGGAGCACACAGACTGCTGAAGCTAGCAAGGCAGGTGGAGCCGAGGTGAGGTGTGCATTCACAGAGGTGCACAGCCCGAGGGATTCTGTGTAGCGCAGCGGTGGGGGGGAGGCTGTGCGATAGACTAGGCATGCAAGAGGGCTGAAACTGAAACAAACAAACCAGAAGGCGCGAACTGTGAGTAGCTTTGTGTTGTAGGTCCTGCCCTTTTGTAGGCCATTGACACATGCGAAGATGCTAAGAATTATTATGCTTCGCTCGCAGGTGCATGCTGCCCCTGTTGTCATGAATGAGCATGTGTGTCGAGTTATGTTCGAATGTCAAATCCATCCAGGAGATCATTCAAAAGATTGCTGCAGAGAGGTACCCTGTTGGGGATGTTGCTGTCTTTGCGTGTCTTCATGATCCCTGGTCTCTCTCATCTCATGCGAATTATTGCCTGAGTGTGGATCCACTTCAAGTGAGGGACTGCGCTGTAGATCTTCCTCATCTCGAGCATGAGAGAGACTGTTTTCATGTGTACTTCTAATATCACTCCCATCTTAAAAAAATATGAAATATTAAAAACAAACATAAATACATTTTAACTTTAAATCTATCACCATGAAAATGAATCAAACTTAAAAAAAATATTTACACTTTCAAAAACTTCGAGGGGATAGCTTCTTAGATGCCACCATTTATTTTGCCATCGAGGAATAAAACAAATATGAGTGGTTTATAAAATGTCGCTAACACGCAAGCAAGCAAATATACTAATCGATGAGAATGTTTCGTGTAAGCAAATAGAAAAATTAATCAAGTTTCGTGTAAGATAATTCTCTCTAGGCTGGCCCATTCATGATTGCCCATCCGTTAATCATGAGCAAGCCATCCTCCATTTTTATAACACAGTGAAGGATAGGATTCCATTATTTTAAATACTAAACCGCTAAATAAATAAATTTGTAGTTCCAAAAAAGAAGAGTGAAAAGAAAAAAATGCCTTTTGTAAAGAAAGAGCATGACACTTCATTATGGAGTGTCCTGTCTATAAGAACATTTCTAGTTAGTTCAAAGCCTTGAAAATAGACAATCTTTGTGAATTATTCGTGCAACGAAAACTTCACATTAGACAAACTTTTTAATCATAATCAAGGCTAAAAAGACTATTATGAAAACAAACTTGAACTGGATATCTAGGTCTCTTATACCCAGTTCATTAAATTATTCAATTCAATTCATTAACTGAAATCGTCAAAATTTGAAGGAAATTACAGGCGATCAAGATTGGACTTTATACGCTTAAATGATTGTACAGCACGACACACAAGTCAGAACATGCCCATTACGAAAGCATCTACTGCCTTATCTACTGGCATCCACAGTACAGCACTCCCTTTAAGGCTATTACCTCTTGAGGAGTGGAAGAGACATAAAAGCTCCTGCCATGGCTGTTGCAACAACTTTTGAAATATAATCAGAAACCACAGCCATGGCGGTAGCAACATCATTTGCAAGAAAAACACAGCAATGCTGCTCCTTTCCCCAATCCGGTGGACGGATTTCATCTGCACCACAAAATCCACAATCTCAGTTCACAAGGAAATCGAAGGTAAAGTTTTCCTCTAGCTTTCTGGACAGCGGGAGCCCCTGGAATGCTCTGGCCGCCTCTCAATTACCGTTCAATAGAAGCTTCCCCCGATCTAGCACTCGCGTGGTAATCTTAGCGTTTCACCGCCTCAAATCTTTTTCCATTGTGCTCTGTTAATTCATCGATTATGAGGACTGAATCTTGGCATTGGTTTGCTAGGAGGCGAAATTGTTTGGGCCTGCAATCTTCGAGGCAAAGAAGCTCAAGGTTCTATTTCTTGGAACACACGAAGAGAATCATCCGGGGCATTTTCCGAGGATTTATACGCTCACACACAGCGACATCACGGCCAAGCTAACGCTGGCTATTTCTCAAACAATCAATAAAGATCAGGTCGGCCTGTGTTCTGTTTTGCTGAATCTTTTGAAAAAGGGATTTTTATTGCTCAGAAGCTTAAAGCCTGTGAGTTCTTTATATATGTGCACAAATTAGGATTTTAATGGCTCAGGAGTTTAAAGCCTGTGAGTTCTTTATATATATATGCACAAAATATGATTTTTATGGCTCAGAAGTTTAAAGCCTGTGAGTTCTTTATATATCTGCACAGTTGCAGGGATGGTATAACAGGTTACAGAGAGACGAAGTTCTTGCGTATTGGAAGAAATGTCAGGGAAATATGTCACTGCACGTTCACTGTCATATAAGCGGAGGGCATTGGCTCCAGGACGCCATTGCTAGACTTAGATTTTACATTTTCCGCAAGGAACTGCCGATGGTGCGCCTCTTATATATTTTAAATCAATTTGATTAGATTGATTCATTTTGTTGAGTTAATAAGCACATTCATGAATTCACAGGTGCTAGAGGCATTCAGACATGGGGATCGGGTTCTGTTTGAGAAGCACCCGGATCTAGAGAGCACGCTGGTTTGGGTATATTTTCATTCCAATATCAAAGAATTCGAACGTGTGGAATGTTGGGGTTCTTTGGCTGAGGCATGCAAGGTCAGTGAATCAGCATTTTCGGTTTTCCTCTCTTGATTTGTCTTTCTTCTGCATTTGATTTTGAAAATAGCTTGCCAGATCGGAAACTAAACCATTATTTTTTTCAAAAAAGTCTATTCTATAATGAACATCATAATTTGCTTTGGAACATTAATTAATTTTAAATTATGGATATTTAAATACATGGAAAAGTATAATTTTTTTTTTTATTACACTTAATTAATAGGTTTATCTTATATTAAGATTCATGCTGAGAAGCTCATGATATCACATTGTTTAGTCCTTTGACATTTTGATTTAAGATATTTTAATAGAAAATCTTTCGTCTCATTATTATGAAAGTATTTACCTCAAAACCGTAGAAAGTGACAAAGTACCAAAGACAAGATTAAAGCGTGCTAAGTGATAAAGTACTAAAATTATGATAGGGTTACAGTTTTATTAATTAAGTGACAAAGTATCAAATTAAGATTAAAGTATGGTAACTAATATTTGTAGAGTTATAACTTTATTACTCTATAAATTAATATTTCTTAATAAAGTGACAAAATACCAAAATCAACATTAAAATATGGTAATAAATATTTGTGCAGGTACAGTTTTATTAATGCACTCAAATAATATATACTAATAATTCAATTTTGTACTTAATTAAATTTAAATGACTTTTACCATTAAAACATAGTTAATGACCAAAAAAAATCACACTTACAGCACAAACGTAGCTAGTGACCATGGATCAAAGTCAAGATTAAAACATAGTAAGTGACAAAGGATCAAAGTCTATATATGGTTAAAAATGTAGCTAAAGCTCTAGACAATTTTGAATGTGAAATGGTTTGATGTATGAGCTCTTACGGATCGGATGACTTTATCCATAACTCCTCCCACTAATTATTACCCATCATTTCGCTGGCTCTCTAGTTTGTGGTATAAGTCATATAAACACCAAGTAGTTTACTTAACCTACTCCTTATTGTGGTGCCCAACGTTTTACTGTGTGTTTCGCTATATTTATGTTCCCCATCCGTCTTTTATTTAATTTCATTTAGAGTAAAGTGAAATATTTTATGTTTGTGTTTTTTTGTTTTTTTTTTTTTAATTTAATAAAAAGTGGCCACTAATTTTATACTATTTCATTTATGTGTTTGTTAAATATTTTATTTTATTTTAACTTAACTTAATAAAGTGTATTTAATGCATCAGGAATTTAATTATTTTTATTTTTTATTATATATTTTAAAATTAATTAATATTTTTTATATTAAGATTTAAAAAATTATAAATAAGATTAAAATGTATTTCACACTGAAATATTTGAAGAGTATCAATTTATAGGTTTTTAGCAATTTGAAAAAGAAATTATACACATATATTTACAACAACTTGGATCTATATAATAGATTCATACAACAATTGCACGTGTTGTATAATTGTTGTCTTTTTTTTTTTGTTTCTGTGCAGGTCATGCTTTCTATACAGGTAGTATAATTCACTTTGGGGTGATTTTTATAATTGTGTAATTGTTGTTTTAACATTTTATAAAGGTGTTTTTTTCCTTGTAAAGCTTCAAATAAGGAATGAAAACTTGATTTTGAAGAAATTACCTGTTTGTGTGAAATTATTTTATGCTTGTGTTATTTATATTTTCAATTATTGTGTGATTGATTTTGTGATTTGAAATTTTGACATTACATTAAGTTTAACAATTTATCAATTTAATTAAGGTTATAAGGATGACAATCACCAAAATTTGTAGATTTTGTACATGGTATTAGAGTTTATGTCTCATTGAGATTCTCAAAGTTTTGCAATAATCAATCAATTGTCAAAAACACATGCCATTTTCTCAACTATGGTATCCTTCTAGAGTTTATATCATTATAATCCTTTGCATCCCTAACAATTATGAGATTATCATTAGTAATAGATAAAGCAAAACTATACAAAAATTGGGTGGAGTATACCTTTATAATTGTCTTCTTTTTTGAACCAATCTTCTCAATATTGGAGTATAAGGTTCTTCTTTTTCTTATTCATGTTCTTTGGTGTGAAAATTTCAAGTCTGAAAACTTATTGTAACAACTAGAATTAATTCTCCTAATTGTTAATTAATTTAACAATTTATTTGGTACAACAAATATCGAATAAATCACACTGCAACCTTCACAAATAAAACTGCGGAAAATAATAACATTGAAATCTGAGAAAATTCTAGCACACACACATAAAAATTGGCACAGTTATTGTTGGACAAATTCCCTAGAAAAATCCAACTTGGGAAATTCGGTGCAACAGTTAAGTGTTTTAATTATATGTATCAGTGAAATAATCTTAGTACAATCTAGATGTTGAAAACTAAAAATCCTACAGAGAAAATACTGGCAAAAAATTCTTGAGGGAAATAACCCTCACTCTGAGCAATCTCGACACTTCACTGCCACTGAAAATCTAGTTGTCCAATTGGGTCTGCACATACTCTGTGTCACATTAGACATGCCTGTCACACATGCTCCCTGAATTGACTGCCAATCTAGTCCTCTTGCATGTTGTTGACTAGGAAAACGTTTCTCCAACACTTTGGAACTTCTTTCCGACCTCTGGAACAGAAGACGTATTCTCCTTAGTAGAAATCAAACTTCCCTTTGAGGCTCTGCACTCCCTCTGCGCAACCTTCTAGAGAAAATCTCAGCCTCTTTACAAAGTACTCACCGGAACTGGAAAATATTCCTTTGACTTCACTGTCCCTGCCCCTCTTTGTCTCTGCTTCCCTTCTGAAGCTCGAACTCTTTTGGCCATTGATTGCTGCTCTCTAGAAATTTGAACTCTCCAATGAAATTGATTTCTTGTGTATGTTCTCCATCTACCCATAAAGTTATTTTTATAATATTTTGTTGAACCTCCAACGACCAAGATTAAAACTTAATCAAGGGCCAAGATCATATTGGAGTCGATCCATGTTAGTTTCTAGATGATTCACACCTTATTTCAATTAATTTTGATTAATTAACCACTTTTCCTAAGTTTAGACTTATGAAATATTAAAAAATAGGCTAATAATCTAATTGAGACACTTTTAGGTGGAGTTTCTAGAAACAATTTTTGGATTATGAAGTACTCTTGTAATTTAGCCTTTCCATAAATTTTTGAGACTAGAACACCTTCAATGCTACAAAACTAACACTCCCTCTTAGCGAGGAAGGTGTTCTAGTGCTGCAACATTGCTACAAGACCATGTCTCTATATCACCCTCTTTCACGTTGTTGATGTCTGGCCACTTTGACTGCCTGCCACTGCCCACCAACCACTACGCAATTCTGATGTTGCATTTGTGTTGATGCTGACACTGCTATATCGCTGCCAACTCTACTTCTACTTTGCAACTCTCTCTCATCCGTTGTTCCTGCAACTACAACTACTACAACTGGGAAGCATCCTAAATACTAAATCATCTGTGTCTATTGCACCTGTCTTTTGAGTCCTAATTGCTACTACCTACACTGTCTACTGAAGAATCTGCCCTGTTATTGACTCTACACTGTGCCACTTTGCATTGTTGCCAACACTACACTGCGCTCCTCAGCCTGCTACTAGTCTGCAACTATCACTCGGGTAACTGACTACATCAATGACACTGATCCATCTTGCTACTGAATACTATGGCCCCTTGTAGCAAGGTAATGATCCATGAGGAGGACACCTCAATGGACCTTGCCTATATCTGCAACTCCGGGATATAAATCCATATCGCCCCACCTCTCTCTTGGAGGTATAGCTGTGAACATAGCAAAATATGTCTCCAACCTGGAGGACAAATTGTGTATCTTAGTAGACGCTGCCACCTGGTCTTACTTCTCCTACTTGTCCTTCTTCCTGAGAGGACTCTACATAATGTGGTGGTCAAGCTCACCACACTTGAAGAATTTGACCTTCGACATGTTCTTCTTTTTCTTCTCTTGTCCCTGATTGGCACCCTTTGATGCTTGGGCTGCGTTCTCTTCCTCACTCGTCGGTCACTTGTTCAGTAATTTGAGAATAAGTTAACAATATATTGTTCAGTAATTTTTTGCACCAAACTTTATTTTGATTAAAATTGTTTCAAAAATAAATTATATGTTTATTATAATTGTATTAAAAATATACTATTATGTTTATTAAAATTATGTTGACATGTTTGTATTTTATCATTTATTAAAATAAGAATGATAAACAGGGTGCACCCACCAATTTGAACCAGGAATTGGCTGAGGAGTTGGATGGTGAAAAATTGGAGATGCCTAGTCATTGCCCAGAACCATGCAATTGTTGCTTTCCTCCTACGAACAAAGACCCTGAACAATTTTTCTAATCCTCATGCAGTTATTTGTACAACTATATGCATTAAAGTGATTCTTACAACGTAAATAATGGATAAATGAAATATCCATCATTGATAGGGGCGATGTTGCGTGGAGCCCTCTGCTCATTGTAACAAAATATTCACGAGGGAGGATACTTATCCATATATCTTATATTATAATTCAGTAACATCTTTATTCTAAGAAGTGTACCAAATGATAACTCGAAATTTATGAAGATTAAAATTTAGATTTTAAGAGTTTCTCTGTATGGTTCTCATATAAGTTATGCAGATTGTTATTATTAGGCAGTTTGATGTCAGATTGTGAATTAAATCATATGTAGACGGATACTTATCCATATATCTTATATTATAATTCAGTAACATCTTTCTTCTAAAAGTGTACCAAATGATAGCTGGAAATTTATGAAGATTCAAATTTAGATTTTAAGAGTTTCTCTGTATGGTTCTCATATAAGTTATGCAGATTGTTTTTATTAGGCAGTTTGATGTCAGATCGTGAATTAAATCATATGTAGACATAAGCTAATGATTTTGTTATTTTAAAGAGATTTCTTTTACCGTGTAATAAAGGAGATATGTTATTTTTTCTATTAAATAAAGGAGATATGTTGTGTTATTTTTTCTAAATTTAATATGGAATGTAATAAAGGGAATGCATTTATATGTATACATGTATATATATTTAATATTGATGTGATATATGGTGTTTGAAAAAATGTTTTAATAAAAATAAAAAATGTTTTAATAACAATAAATTATTTTAATTTTCATTTAATGTTTGTTTTAAAATAAAATTTATATAGAAAGAGTAATTAAAAGTAAAAAAAAAAGTTTTATTTATATGTATTTTTTATATCATTATGAGAGACTTGTGTAATATTTTAATTATTCAAGTTGTAATTGACGTGTCGTATATATATATATATATATATATATATATATATATATATATATATATATACAATAAAAAATATTATAGAAAGAGAAAATATATTTCAATATTAATTGTATGTATGTATAAAAAGTAATTGAAAGTAAACAAATTCTTTGACTTAAAACATATGTTCACGAAATATGAGAGAGAATATAAAACTTGAGAAAAAGGTTTGTATTTGAAGTGATCTAATCCAAATTTAATATGGATCTACATCTGTGTTACTCCAACTTAAATTTGTAATTTGTAAGAAAAAGAGGAGGCAACATGGAGATTTGAGATTGGCTCACATGAGGGGTGCTCAAAATTGGAGATTCTAAAAAAAACCATTGCAAGGATGAATTATAATTTGTTTGCTGTATAAGTGATGTCATTTTTCATTTGTTTTGGCACTCTTTGATTTAATCTCTTTGAAGGATTTTATGATCCAATTGATAGTATTTTACATTTTTATCCATTGCTATGCAAATAGTAATTTAATGTGTAATAGTATAGATAAGTCAATAGTTAAATCTATTTATGCCTCCACTAAAATAATTGTTGAAAAATTTGCATTCCACCTTATTTATACATAGAACCTCATCCTAGTTAGGCAATGCAAATCATTTCCCTTTTTCATATGAAGTCTCATAGCTTGTAGGTTTTTATGCACAAATTTCTTCAATTTTTGTGTTGTTATGGTTTAGGGTTTTAGCTAATATGTCCTTGAACACCATTGAAATTCCCTCCAAAGTGTGGAAAGGAACTTGGAAAAACAACATAAAAAACATAGAAAAGTAGTAAAAGTGCGAAAAACCATAATGGAAAGCCCTAAACCATCGCAACACCTGACAAATCATTTATAGAGCATAGGTGCACTTTTAGGGAATTTCTTGTAGTAATGGAGTCACCTTGAGGTAGTGTTGCATTTGTTTTTGTACCTAGAGAATATTAAATGATTCAGTGACATGTGTACACATAAGTGGATAAAATACCATCCAATTTCCTTCAATTTTAAAATCCTAAGGTGTTGGTTCAATGAGTTTCCTTTAATTCTCTTGGACATTCGAGTAGTTTTGGTGTGACACATGCTTGGTTTTAACCCCACTATGTGAGGCACAATGATTTACATTGATGATTTTACTAGGGATGCCATCTACAGATGCGGGGAAACATTTTTTTTTTTGGTAAGTGAGTCTAAAATATATTAATTCGAAAGTAAAATAGTACATATGCTACAAGTTGGGTTGGTAAGCTGCGCTTACCAATCCCAGCCTTTGTTGCGCAAGTATGGGGTTGCCTCCGTGGAGGAAACCAGCCTGAAAATGACATCAAACAGTAAATTACAAAATGTGTCGTAGCACCAGTGAAAATAGAGGTTCTGTGATAATAATAAGCATGAAAAAAACTAAGAAGAGCTGAGACGTAGTGTAGTCATGAGTATTATGCATCATCATCGCTATCTGGATCTTACTCTACAATGGGACATGTGTACTCTTGCGTAGCGACATCCTCTTCAACAGTACGTTGACGCGGAGGCCTGGAAGCAGGTGCGCAGAGGATGGGAGCCACTGGGTACTTGGCATCCGTGAATCGCATTCAGGTGCCTTCTGAGACTATTATCCAAATATCTGTGTCATCCCCTTCATCCTCCTGTGTTAGGAGAGGCTCTGTCTTGCGGGGCGAGGGGTGCTCTTGGTGCGCAATGGTGGATTTTCGTGATCCGCTTCTGCCTCTTTGCATTACATGAGTGGGGGCCTCCTCCTCCTGGTCGTGTTCAGGACTCTAGGGGTCCTCTCTAACGTGACTACCTGAGGAAGAACCTTCAACATATTCCAAGAGATTATCTGACCCCCAGTGGTAGCGACCAGGGAGCGTACCTCTTTGTCCACCTTTGATGGTGCGTTAGCGTAGCCTAGGGGCCATGGTCAGATGAGGCAGTGAGTTGATAGGGATCTGAGATGAGGTGAGGAGTAGCTCTGACCCGAAACGGGAGGTGCGTAGCGAGGAGTTATTGAATAGGGAGGTACGCTGAAGGAGGGTGCGTAGTAAGGGGCGTAGGATAGTGGGAGCACAGAGGCTGGTGAAACTAGCAAGGCAAGTGGAGCCGAGGTGAGGCGCACAATCAAGGGAGTACGCAACTCGGGGGATTCTGCGTAGCGCAACACTAGGGGTGAGGCTGCGCGACAGACTAGGCACGTATGAGGGCAGGGACTGAATAAAAAATACTAGATGGAGCAGACTATGAATGGCTCTGTGCTGCAGGTCCTCCCCTTTTGTAGGGTTGTGACACATGTGAAGATGCTGAGCATTATTATGCTTCGCTCGCAGCTGCATGTTGTAACTGATTTCATGAGTATACATGTGCGTAGAGTTATGGCCGCATGTCAGATCCATCTAGGAGATCATTCAAGAGATTGCGATAGAGAGGTGCCCCTGAGGGGATGTTGCGATCTTTGTGTATCTTCATGATTCCCGGTCTTTGTCATCTCATGCGAATGATTGCAGGAGTGAGGATCCATGTCGTGTGAAGGCCTGCACTGCAGATCTTCATCCTCTCGAGCGTGGGAGAGACTGTGATCAAGCGTGCTGCTATTATCATCTGCATCCGAGGAGATGCAGGGAAGCATTGGTTGGGTTTCCCTATGAATTTTTCTTGGAAAAAAAGGTTCGTCTTCAACAAATGATTTGGAGCTTGAACAATGGCTAGAACAATTTTTCCTAATTATTTTTATAAATCCTTTACATGTTCTCATTCTTTATATGCCATGATCTCCTTCATGTGCATAAAAAATCAATAATGTGAATACCCTAAATGACAATTTTTGTTATCCTCCTAGTCACTTTCAGGGATGTAATGGACTGAGAATTTGGTGAAAATGAGGATTTGTGCACCCTTTTTTTTATTGTTTATAGGGTTTTTTGACGAGTTAAACTAACAACCACTTAAGTATAACTGAGTGATTGGGTAGAATACCCACTAGTACTCGAATTTGTTTAATCTAAATAACATGTCACACTCGCAAACTCCAAGTTTAGTTGATAATGAGTCAACAATTTTCATTTAAAGGCCATGTCGAGCTAAACTCACAAGTATTATTACTATTGTGATGTATAGAAGTTTTGAATTCAAAAGACATAATTAATATACTAAATAAAAAATACGTTTATTTTTAAATGAAATAAAAAACTTAGAAATGTGGTTTCAAATATTCTAAAATACATGATCAAACACATGCATGCATTCAATATGCATGTTTGTTCATCTAATTTAATCCATCATTTCAGGGATACCAGCCTAGATCCATCTTAACTCCGGATCTATCAAGCGCCGAGAGGGATCAAATCTCTAGAGGTGAAAACCTCTTTTTTGAGTGCAAAACTTGAGGAAAGGTTTTCACCTCAAGAGATTTGATCCCTCTCGACGCTTGATAGATCCGGAGTTAAGATGGATCTAGGCTGGTTTCAGTCGTGTGTGACCAAGGAAAATCTATCGATAATATGAGGAACATATGCTTAATTTTATCAATAATATGTAAATACATCTAATATTAACATAACCATTTTAAATATGTTAAATATGTCTGAGATTCATTTAGTCATTTTAATTTTAAATTTGATTAGTTACCTCAGTTTGTTGAGATGATAAATATTGTAAAATAACTTTAATGATGAAATAAAATTTTGAACGCAAAGTGACAATGTAATAATATTGAATGATAGAAATTGTGAATAATAAGAATGTAGTCAATTACGAAGTCTTCATTATGATCGATTTTAAACTATTTTCTTCTACTATTCTTATTTTCACCCATGTTAGTTTTGTCATATTTTCATATTGATTATTTGAAAAGGACAGTTGGAATCGTAAACCATTTAAATATTTAGCTCGAGCTGTTGTAGTAAACATCATACCTTGTCTCTCTTGTTCTCCAATATTAATAGGCTGAATTACTATAACACAAAAATAAATGTACATTGTCAATAATTTTTTATGCTTACACTGAAATCATTGCACACACACTATTAATCCAATGACTTTAAAATTAATGTACCATCATACATCAAATTAGAAATCAACATATACACTGAAATCAATGCAACTAATGCAAGAAATCAAATAATAATAGAAAACAACATCTACACTAAAATCAATGCATAGAATGCAAGTAATGAAATATGATTAGAAATCAACATCTGCACTCAAATAAATGAGTCTAGTGCAAGTAGGAAAATAGGCTTTAAAGCCAACATCTACACTGAAATCAATGCATCTAGTGCATGCAATCAAATAGGATTAGAAATCACCATCTACACTAAAATAAATGCATTTAGTGCAAGGAATCAAATAGGATTATAAATCATCTACATTTAAATCAATGCATTTAGTTAAATCATCTACATTTAAATCAATGCATTCAGTGCAAGCAAACAAATATAATTATAAATCAACATCTACATTGAAATTAATGCATCTAGTGCAATAAATCAAATAAGATTAGAAATCACCATCTACACTAAAATCAAGGCATTTAGTGAAAGCAATCAAATAAGATTAGAAATCACCATCTACATCGAAATCAATCCATTCAGTGCAAGCAATCAAATAGGATTAAAAAAAATCTACATTCAAATCAATTCATCTAGTGAAAGAAATCAAATATGACCAAAAATCAAAATCTACATTAAAATTAATGCATCTAGTGAAATCAATCAAATAGGATTAGAAATCATCATCTACACTAAAATTGATGCATTTAATGCAAGCAATCAAATAGGATTAGAAATCATATACATTAAAATCAATCCATCTAGTGTAAGCAATCAAATATCGTTAGAAATCAACATCTACACCAAAATCAATTCATCTAGTGCAAGAAATCAAATAGGATTAGAAATCACCATCTACACTGAAATAAATGCATCTACTGCAAGAAACCTTCTTCCCTATCTCCCCCATATATATCTATATATCCATCCATATCTCCTTCTTTTTCTCTTTATCTCACCCCACCATACATACACTCTCTCTCACTACATATCTATCAATTTCCTTGTGTCTCCCTCCTCTCCATCTATCTTTTTTTCTCTTCACCTTACATCTATATCTATATCTCACTCTATCTCTCTATATCAACTCCAAAACACAAAATCTCTTTCTCCAATCTATCTATGTATCTATCACTCCCTCCTCCTCCTCCTCTCTCTCTCTCTCTCGTTTCTATCTCTCTTCCTTCCTGCTACCCTTTCTCTCTCTCTCTCCATCTTCTTTATCACTCCCTCTCTCTCTCTCTCCACCTTTCACCCTCTATGTCTTTATTCTTACCTCCCCCTCTCTCCCTCTCCATCTTCATATCTCTTTCCCTACCTCTCTTCACTCTCTCTCTTCCTTTCTCTCCCCCCCCTCTCTCTCTCTATCTTCACCTTCCAACTTTGTTACCATATGCCTCTCTCTCTCCTTCTCTCCCCTCTTCTCTCCATATCTCCTTATTTGTCTCTTTATCTCACCCCAAAACATACACACTCCCTCTTCATCTCTCCCTGTCACTCCCCCTCTCTCTCCACTACTCACTCTCTATGTATTTATTATTCCCTCCCTCTCTCCTCATCTAGCTCCATCTCTCAATCTCTCCCTCTCTCCCCCTCCAAATCCATATTTCTATCCCTCCCTCTCTCCTCCCCTCTCTCCTCATCCAGCTCCATCTCTCAATCTCTCCCTCTCTCCCCCTCCAAATCCATATTTCTATCCCTCCTCTCTCTCCACTACTCACTCTCTATGTATTTATTATTCCCTCCCTCTCTCCTCATCCAGCTCCATCTCTCAATCTCTCCCTCTCTCCCCCTCCAAATCCATATTTCTATCCCTCCCTCTCTCCTCCCCTCTCTCCTCATCCAGCTCCATCTCTCAATCTCTCCCTCTCCCCCCCTCCAAATCCATATTTCTATCTCTCCTCCTCTCTTTCAAGTCCCCTCTCCTTTCCTTCCTCTCTCTCCCTTTCTCTCCTACCTACGTTTCTCTTCCCCCATCTCTCTCTCTTCATCTCTCAATCCCTCCCTCTCTCCCCCTCCAAATCCATATTTCTATCCCTCCCTCTCTCCTCTCTTTCAAGTCCCCTCTCTTTTCCTTCCTCTCTCTCCCTTTATCTCCTACCTCCCTTTATCTTCCCCCATCTCTCTCTCTCTCTCTCTCTCTCCTACAATCCCCTCTTCCCCCATCACTCTCTTCCTCTCTCTCATCATTCCTTTCTCGCCTCCTTCTATTTGACCCTCTCTCTCTCTCTCTCTCTGTCCTCCAATCCTCTCTCTCTTCCCACATCACTCTATCTCACTCTCCAACTATATTACTATTTCTATCCCTTTATCCTTCTCTCCCCCCTTGTCTCCATCACTCCTATGTATCTTTATCCCACCCATAAGCATACACAATCTCTCTCCATCTCTCCCCTGTCACTCCCTCTCTATGTATGTCTTCTTCCTTTCCTCGCTCCACCTCCACCTCAATCTCTCTATCCCTCCTTCTCTCCTCCTCCTCTCCTCCTCCTCTCATCCTTTCTCTCTCTCCCTTTCTCTCCTACCTCCCTCTCCCTTCCCCCTTATTTCTCTCTCTCTCACTCTTTACCCTCCAATCCTCTCTCCTTATCTCTCTCCCACCTCTATATTTATGTCTCCCTCTCCCTCTCTTACCCTTCTCTAACTCTCTCACTCTTCTCACTTTCTCTCTCTCTCTTCATTCCTTTTCTCCCTTCTACTTCAATTTATCTCCATATCTCCCTTGTCGCTCCCCCTATTTCTCCATATCTCCCATCCAAATACCCAAACCTATGGATCTATTTAGATACTCCAAGCCCCTCCAAATCATTTGGATTTGTACCTTGCACTTGGTCAGCCCTGTCAAATATTCACATATTCGAATCTTTCAATATCCAAAACTTTCATATAAATACACTTGAAGGAAAATATAGACCTTTGAACTCCAAAATTCCACATCATCCTTTCCCTGTAGTGTTGAAAAATGTAACTAGGTTCAATCTTCATAATTATCTTTGCACTTGTATCAATATGTATTTCTTGTAAAAAGAAAAAAAAGAAGAAACACATATTTATTATTAATTTTCTATTCAAAGATATTCTTCGCGCTTCTAGGGTTTATTGAGTCAAGAAGATAATTTATCATGTGTCAAAGTCCCATTTGGACAATTTTGTAACAAAAGAAAAAATATTATTTTTTTGAGTCAAAAGAGCCATTTTGTCCCACAAGACCAAGTCGGCCCTTCCTTGTCAAGTCAACCTTGAAGAGGCTAAATTCAACCTCCTAATTGGATATAAAAGAAAGTTAATCTGTCCTCATTTTCTCACTCACAATTTTATTTGTGAATAAGAGAGAAGAAGAAAAAGTACGAAGGCCATGGAAGAGAGAGAATAATCCAAGGGAGGGAGAAAATTCAAGTTTTTTCTTGTCTTTGTCCACATGTGCGAAGTTGTTGGGCCCCTACTCTGCGAATTGAAGGCCAAAATTTTATTTCTATGAAGGTGTTGGGGCAACATTTTTTTGCGAAGGTGTTGGGGCAACTCTACGAATTTTTCGGTTTGAAATTTCTATCTTGAAGAAGTTTGACCAATTGTGATTCTTGTTAATTTGGTTTGGTTGGAGGAGATATAAAAGGAGGGCCGACTTGGTTCCTTGTGGAGGTCTTGGTATTGGGTATTGTATGTCTCACTTTGATATGATTCTATAAGAAGATAAGTTGTTTGGGTTTTCCCCCTTGTGGGGTTTTGCCTTGGCTTAGAGCCTACATCTAGTGTTCCTTATTTCTTGTGATCTTCATGCATTTTATGTTTTGGTAATTGTTTTATTAAGAAAATGTAATAAAGTAATAAAAGCCAACAAATACTCACAAGTAATTATCAAGTAATAGGAATCAACCCTAATCTATAAGCATATTGATTTCTCAACATGGTATCAGAGCTAAGGTGAAGGAAGGAAGTCTGAAGATCACATCCTTGCTGGCATTCTTGTTGGAATACATTCTTGAAGCAATTATGTATTCTCTCTCTACCTCTCCAATGGAAAGATATATGAATAACGTTCTCAAGACTCTTAGGAGCCTCCTTGAAACTATCAAAGATTGCATCATCAAGTTCATCTCCAAGCTATCTAAATATGTCATGGATGGAAGTCTCTATTCCGCTCTTACAGGTACTTTTGATGATGATAGTAAATGGGTAATCAACAGTTTCGTGTAAGATAATTTTCTGTAGGTTG